>CM076580.1:95114162-95714162 GCA_034641835.2 Pinus albicaulis
ACAACTGAGATTAACTCTAGGGTGAATATGCCCAGAATATCCTTCATCTTAGTCCTCCATCTACGGCTCTGCCGCGAGGTAGCAAGGAGTCCTTAATGTGATTTCACTGTCCCGATTGTGCATTACAAAAGGACGGTCTCCATGTTACAATCTCCACCACCGTTGTTTGAGCGTCCATGGGAAGGGAGAGAACCACACTAATAGCACCACTCCGACGGCAATCAAACTGATGAGAAGGTCAATCTTCATCCCCCTCCTCGATTTCCCTCAACTCTTTCCATGTCTGCGAGTATTTTTCACTGGCCAAGGAGAGAAACTACGGAGAGCATTACAAACCTTTTTTTGATAGAAGAAGCTCTACGAACCAACCACTATTCAGCAGGAAAATGTTGGGTATGTAAAAATTTATGTCAAAATTTCAACCATAAAATGAATTTTTTGTTATTGAAATGATGGAAACCATTCTAGATCGATTAGCTCAACTAATTTTATTGACCAAGTTTGTTAGATGATCGAAATATAATAATGTAAAGTTTACATAAAAATATTTATTAAATTAGAATATTTAATAAATATTAGAGACATTTAGAAGTAGAATATTGTTAGAAAAGATAGGACTCTAGAATAGAGTCTTCTGTTAGGTTATAAAATAGGAATAAAGTTAGTAGATTGGATAGAAGATCATTTATTGTAAATAGACACTTGTTGTTTTACCAAGTGGTACATAACTAAATTAAGTTAGGACATATAGCTTATAAATAGGTTAGTTTCATAATTGCAAATTAGTAGAAGTTTACATTTATAAACTCTATCAATTTCTATGTAATTTCTTTTCCATTATCAATAAATTTACGTGTCTCAGAACACTTCTGTATTAATGTGGTATGAGAGCTACACTAATGCAAATGATGTGAAGGTGGAGATTTCAGCTATGGAGGCTTTGAAAATTCTACTAAGGAATTAATTGGTATGCAATCTATTCAATTTAATTTTTCCAGAAAATAAATTTACTTATAGTTTGGATTCTAAATTATTTTGATTCATTCCTTAAAAATAATTTTTCTTTTTTACGCTACCCTTCAAATCCGCAACAACAAGCACCCCTTTGAAAGCAATTTACAACCCTTCTCCTCCACTATGCGTACAACAATCTACATCCCTTGAAACTTTGGCCAAGCAATCAAAACAGATTGATGTCTGATGACTCTCCATCGCTATCCTTGAATTCTTCTTGGGCTATTATTCTCTGCCTCCTTCTACACGTTCACAAGACAGCTTAATCCATTGCCATCAAGGATTAGGTGATAATGCAATAGTAGCGTCAAATACTATACTGTCTACTGATGCAGTCGAAAAGTATATCCACTGTGTTTTAATCACGAAATGTTGTACAATCTGTATTTGCAGTTTCATTTCTTTTTCTTGGTGATACTTTTAATGGTGTTGAATATTTTTGCATAGTTCAAAGTGTTGGAATAATTTAATGGAAATTCTGAGTTGAACCGTGATGAACAACATCATCATTTTCCTCTACTATTGGGATTTGAACCACGGATTCAAATAATTATAAAATCTGTTTATTTACAGTTTTTTTTTTCCTTTGGCATAAATAAATGTGCCTTCTGTAATAATTATATTTAACCATAAAACATCATTGCGCTGCTCTAAACATTAGTGAGCTCCATGGAGGACGGATTTTATCATTTGGAGATTTTATGAGGGTATGTAGGTGAGAAGGTGTTCCTGCAACATATTCTCCATGCCAAGGATGAGTTTGCAATCATCATTTGATTCTGCGATCCTCTTTTTCATGGAATACAAGAGTCCGCACACTTTATCCATCGATTTATCCATCGATTCATCTACCAGTCCCAACTGATTGCACTGATGGCACGTAGAAAACACGCCGAAAGCACCATCGATTTATTATCTATCGATTCATGTTTGCGGCTCCCTGTTTTATTTTTTTGCATTTTCTTCATAAAATATCATTCAGATTCCGCAGGACAAACGGTTTTTTCTTCAACGGCTTTGGCATCTTCATTCGCCACGAGCTCAACAGGGACGGAATTCGCAGGAGGATCAGTGAAAGCCATGCATTACAGAAAAAGTAAAGAGCACAGAAGTAAAGAGGATTAGTGAAAGCCATTCAGTTCGCTTTGTTTTAGCTTGTTAGAGTCCGACGTGGCAGGGAATTAGCGCACATTGAAAGCGTACATTGCAAGAGTTTATTGAAAACTTTGGTCATCGTTGGAAATAAGTGTTATTTTCGAATATTTGTAATGTAAGTGGAATTTTTTTTGGGTGATTATTTGAAAATATGTGTAAATTTGTGGAGTAATAAGAAGATGTATTTTGTAATTTTACTTGGAGAGATAAGACTGTATTTGTAATATTATTGGAGAAAGAAGGTGTGAGAAGTTATTTGGAGCCAAACATTTTGTAATTTTTTTTAGTAATAAGTAGATATTAATTGTAATTTTTTTTATTTTAGGAGCAATAAGGGCCATTGTTTGTCATTCAAAGTACTTTTTTACTTTGAGGGGGGTAGATTTTTTTTTACAAGGAAAATTGTAAGAGCATTTTCAAGTAGTCAAATTTTGCAAAGATTTCATTGTAAACACTCATCGAGAAATTGACTAGAGTTAAGTGCAAAGCTCAGTCATTTTTTCTCCCTTTTTCAACAACTATACGTGGATCAAGCCTAAGCCCCGATAGATCATTTTTTTGCGTGGCGTGTTTCGTGTGACAAGTTGATAATTTTTTTCTTCTGCTTGATTCTTTTCGTGCACTACTTCAACACTACCATGTCGAAGTTAAATAATATGTTCTTTGAATCTGATAAGCTAGAAGGGGTGAAATCTTATAAGACATGGAAACGTCTAATTGAAAGCACTCTCATATATAACGAATTGTGTCATGAAATATGTGATGGCGACATTAAGCCTAATAAACCAACAGATGCAGCTTCACTTGCAAAATGGGAAGTAAAAAATGCTAAGGCATTAGCTCTTATAAAGGCTTCAGTTAATAATGAAATGTACATACATATTGAAAATTCCTCAGATGTATGGACTGCTTTACGTACATTTAAAGATCTCTTTGATACACAACCTGAATCAAATAAGGTTAATCTTCAATTAAAATTTCTTCAACAAAAATTATCTGAAGGTAGTGATGTCCTTGAATATATTTCACAGCTTAAAAACATCAAGAAAGAAATAATAAATGTTAGTTTTCAAGATTTCGATGAAATTTTCTTGACAACAATTTTAATTTCTCGATTGCCATCATCTTACAAACATTTTTTGGAAACTTTGCAAGTCACTGGAAAGTTAGAGAAGATAAATTTTGATGAATTGAGTGACAAGTTAGCCCAACATGACAAAAAATTTGGGAAGAAGAAACAGATTGAGGAAGATGTCTTCTTCACCAAAGTTAGCTCAAGTAACTCCTCAGCTCGTAATTCAAGAAACTGAGGAAGAGGAAATTTCAATCAAAGTCAAGCAACCCAAGGTTGTGGTCGCAGTCAAAACAAAGGAAAAAATTTGAACAGAGGCTACTGTTGTGGTCCTGTGATTTGCCAGATTGGCATACCAAGTGACAAGGCAGCATCTGAACCAGTCTTTAGAGCTCTAGGACCTAGCCTTCCTAGTCTCAGAGAGGGATATCTCAATTGTTTGCAAAGGTGTGAGCTTGTTTGCTTTTAAGGGTTGATTTTAGGCTAGGTATGAAGCATGGGTTTGTTTGATCATTTGGTTGGACATGATGATCTAGGCAACATAGATAGAAGAGGGAAATGTTTAAGTCATTGGGAAATGGAGTCAAGTGGAAGTTTTGACAAATTTGTAAATGGATTAGGGGTATGAAGGGAAAATCTAACTTGGCCAGTGGATCTACAGAGTCTTTCAGGTGAAATGAAATGGACACTGATGGTTTAGAATCAAAAGTAGAACTAAGGGAAATTAAGAATCCTTAATTATATGTACTTCTCAATAAAGGGACTTAAAACATCATCTGAACATGAAGAGGCATTTCATAGACAGGGCTAACCGTAAATTCTAGAAACCACACTTCAGTAAATAATAATTTCAAGACAAACTTCTCCAATGAAATATAGAAGGCGAGAAACTCATTTAACTTCTATGGATTTCACCTTCAAGGATAAAAAACATTCAAGATTCACAAATAATTGCATTCATAGAAGAGGGAACTCCTAGACATCTTTGATTACAGCTATAAAGACTTTCAAAACAATTATTTGAACTAGTAAAAAGGGTATGATCAAAACAAAACCTCTTTGGCAGACTTTGGAGGATGGTACTTTGAAGGGAGACTTCAGAAACAATTTTTGAGTGGCAGCAAGTAAGCAGAGAAAACCATAAATCATTCTTGAGGCCAATGGTATTGAACTATTTAAGATGTAAACAAGCATAAGGGTTCTAGAGATCAATTAAGAATTCTCTAGAAAATCTTAGCAGCAGAAAACATTAAGGTAGTGAAGAGAAAACAGGACTAAGGTTCTTTCAAAAGACATTTCTTAGCCTAAACTTTTTACTCTACTGCAACAAAGAATGGTGAAACATAATGAAAGAGGAAATAACAATAATAGATTTAGAGTACTTCACCAACAACCAAGCTTAGGGATCCAATGACAGAGCTTTCTCCATCAACAAACATGTCAAAACATCCACAGGTTCCAGAACATCAATTTCCTTTCAACTTTAGCAGAACTATGTATTACTTTATAGAGTCATCAAATGCCAACAATACAATGAGTTCCAACACAGTATTTATGCTACAAATGAGGAGGTGGAACTTATCTAGGGTTTGAGAGTTATTAATTCATAGAGTAAATGCATTCCTAACCTTGAAAACCATGCAAGGCATAAGGTAGGAAGATATTCAACTACTTCTTTGTTTTAATAACTCTTTATTAACTTCTGATAGAAAGATAGGAGAAAATATTGACTTTCAAGGCTTAACCTTATCTTTACAATAACTGTCGTGACAACTTAAGATATTTTCTTTATGGTAATAATTTTTTGTTTGTCTTTGTATACAAAAAGTAGGTCAAAGGTGGTAGTTAGATATTCTGAAGAAATAACTGCTCTTTCTTAATGCATTTGAGGCTTTTTAGCCTAACTTTCCTTAACTTAATTATTTAAACTGTGCTCTTAAGCCTTGATTTTGCATTTGGCCTTTAATTAAACTGCCTCACTATCCTTTTCTCTTTTTCTACTTTAAACAACTGCTTTTATTCATTTATCTTTAAATCACTTCTTTAAAGGGCCAATCTCTGTTCTATCCACTGATTTATAATTTGGCCCTTTAATCTTCTGTCTTTATTTCTTCATCATTTCTTCTGACTGTTATTGTTTACTGTGTGCAGGGACACATTTCTTTCTGGTGGTGGAGGGTTTCTTAATCGGATCGATGTTCATGAATCATTGATTTAGCCCTTAGATTTAACCCTAGGTCCCTTTTATTTATCTGTTCTACCTCTTGGATCTTCATCTAAGGGATTCTTGCCACTTGAATTGGCTGTGGGAGGACTTTTAAGCCTAAGACACCATTAAACCTACACAAACAAACAAACTGTTAAATTAAAACCTGTGCATTGTGGATTTACTCCATTTTAGGGACTTATAAGGGTGTATGGCAGTCGAAGGAGCGTTTGCAAAGGAAAGGGAGAATGCAGAGGAGAGTTTTCAGAGGTGGAACCAGGAGAAACAACGAAAAATTTGGATTATGGTGCAAACACGGAAGACAATAGTTTTGGCAAAAACCAGGTGGTTTATCACATGGATTTTAAGCAGTAAGTAGTTTAGGGGTAAAATAACACGATTCCACTTTGCGGTCGCCACCCGTCCTGGGAAAAACCACACATTTCACATGAAAATGGGTGGTTAAACCTCAACCGCAAAATTAACTCGATATGCAATATGGGCCATTAGATCTCAAGCGATGAGGTCTACGGCGTGGGTTAAACCCGATGGGAGAGATAGGGTTAGTGAGGGAGTAAGTGGGGTACAGGTGGCAGATATGGATTGGGAGATGGTTTTGTGGGTGGAAGGTGGGGCCAGGAGTGTGATGTGAGCTATTTCATCAGGTAGCGGGAATGGTTATGGGCAAGGTTTGAAAGGAAGGGGAATGGTGGCCGTTGGATCGGAGGCGATAAATAGTGGAGATCGTTTGGAGGAATAAGTGGACGAGGTATGGTTAGGAGGATAGATGAGAGGCGAGAGCATGATAACTGTTTGATCGAGCCCGATCAATGGTTCGGATTGATTTCGGAGAAAAGCAATGGCGGGGTGAGAAAATGGAGATAGGGGCTAAAGTATAGTGCAGGGGAATATAGATAGGATCAGGGTTTTAGGAATAAATGGGTTAAGGGAGTAGCGGGTGGTCACAGCCCTTGCTTATATGTGGAAAAGGGCTGGGGCTTTGAGTCAAAAAAAGGGCTTTAAACATGCCTGCTTCATAAAGTGGGTTTTTTATTGTAGAAACAAAGTTTTTATAATGTTTTGAGGGTCTGATAAGCTTAATAAGTCATTTTGAACCAAACAAAAGGATTTTATATGGTTCCCAAGCTTTCTTAAGAGAAAATGAGGAATAAAGGGGGTTTTAGGAAAGGTGAAAAGATGATGAATGAGGGTGTCAGGGAAGGGATGAAATGGGGAAAACTTAGGTCTAAAATGGAGTTTATTTTGCAACAGGGTGAAATTTTTAAGGAGGCAAAGATGAAGCTTACAATGAATTTAGTCAAGTTTAGGATAATGAATGTATTGAGATTTCTAGAACTCACAATGTTTCTTGAAATATTGTTTCTATAAATCTAGGTTTTTCAATTTAGTTATCCTTAGGATATTAGAAAAATTATTGATGACTAACAGTGGCTCCACTTGGGGAGGGCAGATATCTTTCAAGGTGTCCAGAACCTTAGCTTATGAAATCTTCTGAGTTTCAGCAGATCAGTGCCTTATCCATTGGGAAAAACTCATTCTTTTCATTTTTACTGATCTTTCTTTATTTTTGACAGTTTCAAACAATCTACATGTAATTTCTTCAAACAACATCTCTACTTACCCAATCTTACTTGTCCTAGTATTTTTTCTTCCTCTTAGGTGCATTTTGAGCTAGCAAACTCTTTGACATTTTATTTTTGAAAACTGAAAATAAACTAACTATCCTATCCTTATTTCTTCCAAGAGTCCATATTAAACTGTTGAACTCCTTTTATTTCCTACCTATGCTACTTGACTTCCAAGATTAAACTGTTTGGCAATCTTGATTCTCTAGCTATTGACATAAAAATTCAAAGCATTGTTCAAATGAGGATTGGACAGTCTGATTAACCATGGTTGTCGCATTTTGAAAAAACTGCACACAAACATTATTTTGCACAAAAGGTAAATGAGAAAGATAAGTCCATGGTTTGTCTTTTGTGAGGCATCATTATCTATCTCTTTGGTTCTGTTTTGAGCATGTGGAACCAACATCATCATATTATCCTAATCTATCTTTTTCTGAATAAGACAAGTCTGAGATGGTTTTATCCATCAATGTTTCTACTAACTTATCAACATAAATTTAAAGCATGTTCAGTCATGATTAGGATGGATGACTGATCAATATATCATTTTGAATCAATAGTGGCATTTAGACTTGCACACTTTCAAAAAATACTCTTTTTTAGGTATGGGGTTGTACCTCTTTTGAATCTGCCATCTTTTCTTTTTCTTTTATTTTATTGTTTTTTGTATTTTTTATTTTTCTTTCAAAATAATTAAAAAACTAACTAAATGCTCAAAGGGTGAGCTTATTTGAATTCCTATCTAACCTAATATAACCTATTGATGATGTTCAATTAGCTGGTGAGTTCTCTTTTCCAATACATCCAATCAAGCAGATGATTCCATGAGGGACCTCTGTTTGGATTTTTGAGTGTACTGCAAAAATTAAAAGACCATCTACACTTTACTTGCGTCTGATTAGTAGTGTTTGAACTCTTCTTTAATCTTTGCATAAAACTTCCTCTGACATATTTTACTCCCTTTTCAACTAACTTTAAGAAAATATCATAGGGGTCTTCAAATAACACCTGGTTTAGAGGATTTAGGAAATAGGCTTGATCTAGGACTGTTTTTTTCTCCACCTTGCTGAAATTATCACTCTTTTGGAAAAGAAACCTTTCCTCATCTTCATTATCATCTGAACTGGAGGATTCACCATATATTACAGTGTTTTACTCTTGTAGTCCTGGTATATTCTGATTTAGTGGACTCAATTCTGTGAAGGGGTCGCCAAGTTCTTGAGAAAAGGTATTTTTGATCACTTCCACCTTTTCAGGGGAAAGCTCCTTATCTTTAACTTGCTTAAGGAGCCCCTCATTCTTTTCAACCTCAACATCACAACAGATAGATTGTTGATTCCGAATTATGTGAAAGCTATTTTTGATGGGCTGGATTGTTTGATTACTGCTTTCATGCCGATGATAATGAAATTCACGACACCAATCCACTGTTGGTTTCCTTGCATGATTAGTTTCTATTTGGAGCTCATCATCATCACTAGATTTATCTGTATTTAGAGAATCATTAGTATAAGAAATATTACCAATAAAAAATATTGGATTATTAGTTTGTCTTTCTTTAAATTGATCTATGAGTTCACTTTCTGATTTATGGAAACAAGGATTAGCAAGGGAATGAATAAAAGGTTTTGGCTCTTCTAAATTTTTATAGGCTGGCTGCTTATTTAATATTTGATTGATTTCTTCTTCTGTTAAAAGAGAAAACATTTCTCTCTTTCTTGGAATAGAAGTACAACAATTCTCTTTTTCTTATGTAGGCTGATTTTGAGGCTGGATGTGTTCTTGAACCTCCCCTAAAATGGATAGTGAATCATTACTTGTGCTTGCAGAGAGATCTTGAGGATTTTCCTTTATGTCTTGATTAACTTCACTTTCAAACAACTCTTTATGATTTTTGTGATGGTCAATTTGAATATGAGATTCATGAGTTGTGTCTAATAGATTGTCAGGATGCCATTCCCCTTTTATAATCTGGAATGAGTTAAAACATAAAGGCAGGGTCCCTAAATGTGTTGATTCTTCTTCTATTTTAGATTTTGTGATTTCAAGGTGGCCAACTGTTTCCTCAAGGCACTGCTCACTATTTGTATTTGCAGCTTGTTTGTAATGTTCTCTTATCAATGAAACACAAGGTGTAGGTAGGTAGCTAGTACCTTCTTGACAATCTTCTTCGTTCTTCTCTTTGCAATCTTGCTCATCATGCATATTTTTCTTGTTGATTTTGTTTTGTAGTGGTTGAGTTTGTTTTTGACTAGGAAAAGATATAGGTTGTTCTGGATAATCAGCATCGGTCTCAACCTTATACCTTTCATGTCTCCTATCAAGTATATACATCATTTTACTAATTATATCTAATAATGTGTCTAGTTTTTCTTCTTTGTCTATGCTTGGATCCATGTTTGTAAAACAAAAGGAGGTCACTGCATCTTTTCAACCAGTCTAGAGTTCTCTACCAGTGGAGTCTTTAGGTTTATTGGGATTCGTGGAGTCGCCAGGTGGAAGATTTGAACTTTTTTGTCCACCATCAGCATGGTTGGGTTTGCTCAATGCATTCCCAAGGGATTTTTTAAGGACCAGTGAAGTAATAGGCATACTGGAGGCTAGTGGAGTTGCTAGGTGGAAATTTTTTATCTTTTTTGAAGGTAAAATGTTTTATGGTCCACCACCAATAAGTATTTTAAAGACCAATCTGAAATGTTTTTGGGTTTTCTGAGTTTTTTGTAGTGCTATGGTTGTGAGAGTGTCGTATACCCGATTCAACACTTTGCTAAGGTGGTGAAACAAACAAAGTTTACTCTATGGTTTGCTAGCTGATTTCTTCAAGGTTTGATGAGGGTCTCTTAGAATCCTCAGGGTTACTTAGATTTCCACTGATTCAGATAGGTCCTATCATGATCACCATTTTGTTGGTAGTGCTTGAAGAAAGTTGTAGCTCACTTGGATGAATACTGAGTGTCTTTTTTTAGGCACTTTTACTCAAAAATGTCCCACCGTGATCACCATTATGTTGTGGTCCTGTGATTTGGAAGATTGGCATACCAAGTGACAAGGCAACACCAAAACAAGTCTTTAGAGCTCTAGGACCTAGCCTTCCTAGTCTCAGAGAGGGATCTCTCAATTGTTTGCAAAGGTGTGAGCTTGTTTGATTTTAAGGGTTGATTTTAGGCTAGTTATGAAGCATGGGTTTGTTTGATTGCTTGGTTGGACATGATGATCTAGCCAACATAGATAGAAGAGGGAAATATCTAAGTCATTGGGAAATGGAGTCAATTGGAAGTTGTGACAAATTTGTAAATGGATCAGGGTTATCAAAGGGCAAATCTAACTTGGCTAGTGGATCTACAGAGTCTTTAAGGTGAAATGAAATGGACATTAATGGTTTAGAATGAAAAGTAGAACTAATAGCAATTAAGAATCCTTAATTATATGTACTTCTCAACAAAGGGACTTAAAACATCATCTGAACATGAAGAGGCATTTCATAGACAGGGCTAACCATAAATTCTAGAAACCACACTTCAGCAAATAATAATTTCAAGACAAACTTCTCCAATGAAATATAGAAGGCGAGAAACTCATTTAACTTCTAGGGATTTCACCTTCAAGGATAAGAAAACATTCAAGATTCACAAATAATTGCATTCATAGAAGAGCGAACTCATAGACATCTTTGATTACAGCTATAAAGACCTTCAAAACAATTATTTGAGCCAGTACAAAGGATATGATCAGAAAAAACCTCTTTGGAAAACCTTGGACAATGGTACTTTGAAGGGAGACTTCAGAAACAGTTTTTGAGTGGCAGCAAGCAGGGAAAACCATAAATCATTCTAGAGGCCAACGGTATTGGAATATTTAAGAAGTAAACAAGAATAAGGGTTCTGGAGAGCAATTAAGAATTTTCTAGAAAATCTTAGTAGCAGAAAAAATTAAGGCAGTGAAGAGCAAACAGGACTAAGGTGCTTTCAAAAGACATTTCTTAGCCTAAAATTTCTACTCTACTACAATAGAGAATGGTGAAACATAATGAAATAGGAAATAACAATAACAGATTTAGAGTACTTCACCAACAGCCAAGTTCAGGGATCCAATGATAGAGCTTTCTCCATCAACAAACAGGTCAAAACATCCATAGGTTCCAGAACATCAATTTCCTTTCAACTTTAGTAGAACTATGTATTACTTTAAAGAGTCATCAAATGCCAACAAGACAATGAGCTCCAACATAGTATTTATGCTAGAAATGAGGAGGTGGAAATTATCTAGGGTTTGAGAGTTATCAATTCATAGAGTAAATGCAATCCTAATAAGGTAGGAAGATGCTCAACTACTTCTCTATTTTAATAACTCTGTATTAAATTTTGATAGAAAGATGGGAGAAAAAATTGACTTTCAAGGCTTAACCTTATCTTTACAATAACTGTCCTGACAGTTTAAGATATTTTCTTTATGGTAATAATTTTTTGTTTGTCTTTGTAGGCAGAAAGGAGGTCAAAGGTGTCAGTTAGATATTTTGAAGAAATAACTACTCTTTTTTGATGCATTCGAGGCTTTTTAGCCTAACTTTCCTTAACTTAATTATTTAAACTACGATCTTAAGCCTTGATTTTGTATTTGGCCTTTAATTAAACTGTCTCACTATCCTTTTCTCTTTTTCTACTTTAAACAACTGCTTTTATTCATTTATCTTTAAATCACTTCTTTAAAGGGCTAATCTTTGTTTTATCCATTGATTTATAATTTGGCCCTTTAATCTTCTGTATTTATTTCTTCATCATTTCTTCTAACTATTTTTGTTAACTTTGTGCAGGGACACATTTCTTTTTGGTGGTGGAGGGTTTCTTGATCGTATCGATGGTCATGAATCATCGATTTAGCCCTTAGATTTAACCCTGGGTCCCTTTTCTTTATCTGTTCCGCCTCTTGGATCATCATCCAGAGGATTCTTGCCTCTTGAGTTGGCTGTGGGAGGGCTTTTAAGCCTAAGACACCATTAAACCTGCATAAACAAACAAACTGTTAAATTAAGACTTGCGCAGCAGGATGAAATTTTTAAGGAGGCAAAGATGAACCTTACAGTGAATTTAGTCAAGTTTAGGATAATGAATGTATTGAGATTTATAGAACTCGTAATGTTTCTTGAAATATTTTTTCTATAAATATAGTTTTTTCAATTTAGTCATCCTTAGGATATTAGGAAAATTATTGATGACTAACAACTACAATTTAGGCAGGAGCAATTTCAAGGAAGAGTAAACAATCAAAGCAGAGGATATAATCAAGGTAGACGAGAAAGTCCAGGGAGAGGACAAAGTCTAGGCAGAGGACAAACTCAGAATAGAGGCCAAAGCAGAGGCAGAGGACATCATCAAGGCAGAGAACAGTCTCAAGGAAAAGGCAGAGATTTCAGTCAAATTGTTTGCAGGAGATGTAACAAAGTTGGCCATTATGCGAAACATTGTGTAACTTCTATTGATAAAATTCCCAAGTTTCATCCAAACTCTGCATAGTTTTCAAATGATGGAATTGATCCCGATGGTTCAAAATATGTGTTCACCAACATAGAATCAACAGCTTTACAGGTGTCAATCTTTTTTAGAAGTGGTTTTGAAGATGCACGGATTATGGATACAGACGCAACTCAACACATGACTTTTCAACGAGATTTCTTTTGGAGCTTCCAACAATGCCATCTAAATGAAATCTATATTGCTGATAAAATGAAGCATACTCCTTCAGGAAAAGGTGTAGTTAAAGTTTTTTACCTGGCATTGGAGAAAGAATGATTTCAAATTTATGGTATGTCCCAACATTTAAGCAAAATTTGTTATCCTTAGTCACGATTTGATAAGAAGGACATATGGTGATTATGGAAGATTGCTTAGTTAAAATTAACTTATTTAAACAGAACATGAAAATAGTAATGATAGGTTATGAAGATGGTAAACAGTTAAGGATGAAAGGGACAGTTATTCCAAGAAATTCTGACTTTGTAGGAGCAACAAGTACAGACATTTCACTGATCAGATTGTGGCATGTAAGATATGGCCATCTCAACTTTTACAGTCTCTCTCAGTTACAAAAACATGGAATGGTTAAGGGACTTCCAACCTTCAAAAGGGAAAATGCAAAATTTGAATCTTGCATTTTTGGAAAACAACATCGAGAGACTTTTCCTACAAGTTTATGGCACGCAAACAGGAATTTTCAGTTGATTCACAGTGATATTTTTGGACCCTTACCAACTTCGCTCGGAGGATGTAGATATTTATTACTCTTTGTTGATGATTTTAGCAGGATGACTTGGGTATATTTTTTGAAGAAAAAGTCAGAAGCATTTGAAAATTTCAAAACTTTTCGTCAGCTTATTGAAAATGAAGTAAAGGAGAAGATTGGCACTCTTAGAACTGATAATGGCGGAGAATTCACTTCAAATGAATTCAAAATGTATTGCATGGATAATGGCATAAAATGACATCTTACCAATGTCTACACTCCACAATAAAATGGAGTAGTAGAAATAATGAACCGTACCTTGTTAGGAAGGGTGATATCTATGTTAACTTTCAAAAAGTTAAGTCCTTTATATTGGGCCGAAGCAATTCATACCACTGTCTACTTAAGGAACATATCTCCCACTACTTCTTTAGATGGAATCACATCTTATGAAGCATGGTTTGGCTTCAAACCTCAGGTTAAACATCTCAGAGTATTTGTATTATTATTTTATGCCTTAGTTCTAAAGGAAAAATGAACTAATATTGACTCACGAAGCTTGAAATGCACAATGATTGGGTATTCTGATGAGAAGAAAGGGTGTTGAATTTTGTCGAATGGGAAATTTATTGTAAGCAGAGATGTGATTTTGGATGAAAATGAGAGTAAGAGTGTTGAAGAAGTTGAAATTCTTCTTCAAAAGTTAGAAACAAAAAGTGATAAAAGAAACGAAACTCTACAAAGTTAACCAAATTAAAAAAATTGGTATGAACTTGAGTTTCCTTCATCTGAAAATGATTCATCCAGTCTGTCTTCTTCAGCAATGCCATCTGGGTCTTCTAGAAGTTCATCCAACTCTCCTAGCAGCAGCAGTTCTTCTGACAATGACTCTCCGTCCCCAGAACTTGTGGTTGATAAAAAAACATCAGTTTGCATCAACCCTCTTTTCAATGATGGTGATTTTTCACAATCTCAAACCAGTGAACATCAATTGCCAAAATGGGCAGTTCAACTTTTGAAAGATGTAAGGCCTAATGAACAAAATAAAATAGGAACAAGGGGATCACAAAGAAATGAAGGAATTTTTTCCTTGATAGCAAATGATTTTATTGAACCTTATACTTATCGAGAGGTAGTAAAACATAAAGAATGGCAATAGGCTATGGTTAATGAATATCAGGCAGTTCCTGACAACAACACTTGGAAACTTGTTGATTGTCCCCAGAATATTAAACCCATCGGATGCAAATGGGTTTACTGAATTAAGTACAAGCAAAATGGTGATATCAACAATTATAAAACAAAACTTTTTTCTAAGGGTTTTGCGTAGCAAGAAGGGATAGATTATGAGGAAATGTTTGCTCCTACAGCTAAATGGAACACCATTTAACTCACACTTGCCTTAGCAGCTCAACAAGGATGGAAATTTCATCAGATGGATGTAAAAATTTCTTTCCTCAATAGTGATTTACAGGAAGAAGTGTACATGACACAACCACCAGGTTTTGAAATGGAAGGACATGAACATAAATTCTACAAACTGATAAAGGCTTTATATGGGTTAAAACAAGCTCCCCGAGCTTGGTATGCCAAAATGGATGAATACCTTCACAAAGTTGGTTTTCAACGAAGTGAATCTGATGATACCTTGTATGTATGCCAACAAGGTAAAAATCTGGTGATTTTGGCTATGTATGTAGATGATTTGATTATCACTGGAAACAATGATGATCACATTGCACAGGTGAAAAAGGAGTTACATGTAGGTTTTAAGATGACAAATTTGGGACTACTTATCTTGGAGTTGAAGTATTCCAACGTCCAAATCATATCTTCATTTCTCAGAGTAAGTATGGAGCTTAAATTATTCAGTGATTTGGAATGTAGGATTGCAAACCTGTTCTTACCCCTATGGAACAAAACTTGAAACTTTCAAAATTTGAAGGGGGATAATGGTGAATAGCACTACTTATCAACAGTTAATTGGTAGCCTGATTTATCTGACAACTACTCGACTAGATCTTTCTTATGCCACGAGTATTCTTTCCCGCTTTATGCAGGAACTAGGAGACATGCACTGAAATGTAGCCAAAAGAGTTCTTCGTTATATCCAAGGAACAAAATATTTTGGTCTTCTTTACAAAAAGACTAAAAAATTTGTACTTGGTGGATTTTCAGATGACGACTTTGCTGACAGTATTGATGATAGGGCATCAACCTTCAGTTATTTAATGAACATGGGGTTAGCTGCAGTGTCCTGGAGTTGCAAGAAGAAAGCTACGATGGCCGCTTCTTCAGCAGAAGCAGAATACATATCAGTATGGGAAGCAACATGTGAGATTGATTTTTTGCATAGAGTTTTATAGGACTTGGGTATTCCTCCAACAGAAGCTACTTTGTTATTCATCGACAACCAGTCAACAATAAAGCTTTCCAAGAATCCAGTTTTTCATTCAAAGACAAAGCATGTGGACACGAAGTATCATCAAATCAGATCACTCATTGCAAAGGATGTCATCAAGCTGATTTATTTTCCTTCAAAAGATCAGACCTCCGATATCTTCACCAAACCTCTTGGCAGAATAAAATTTACTAAGTTCAGGGATGAACTTGGTATATGTTATAAAGTATCTTTCGATGATAGGGGGGAATGTTAGATGATCCAAATATAATAATGTAAAGTTAGGATAAAAATATTTATTAAATTAAAATATTTAATAAATATTAGAGACACTTAGAAATAGAATATTGTTAGAAAATATAGGACTCTAGAATAGAGTCATATCTTACGCTCTAAAATAAGAATAAAGTTAGTAGATTGAATAGAGGATCATCTATTGTAAATGGGCACTTTTTGTTTTACCAGGTCGTCCATAACCAAATTAAGTTAGGACATATAGCTTATAAATATGTTAGTTTCCTAATTGAAAATTAGTGGAAGTTTATGTTTGTAAACTCTATCAATTTCTATGAAATTTCTTTTCCATTATCAATAAAATTATATGTCTGAAGACACTTCTGTATTAAATCCAAAACTATATATTATCTGAGCTTATGGAGGTTTTTTACCTCAAAATTCAGGAGTGACATTGAGAGCTCTAGGAATAGTGGTGAAAAGTGAAAATGCAACTAGCCCTACTAGTTTGAAATAATTAATAATTAACTCATGTTATCCAATATGTTTGAGTGAATCTATAGTTCGACATGGTCATAGGGAAGATAAAGATATGATATTATATGACCCATGTGTCAGGGATTCTCGACATAATTTCCAATTTTTCCCTTTCAGATAAGATACCTTGAATAACCACGATTCTACATGAGATGAAATCATACCCTGAGCACGAGTGGCACATTCTAGCCCTTGACACTATGAAACTAATTGTGTTTTATGGCCTACTTGTGTCTAAATAAGAATCCCCCTAGATAATGTAGGCATCTTTGTCGTGACTATTGCATGAGTATAGTCGTCATGGTGCTTAGGTAGAAATATGTCTATTCCAAATATGATAGATAATTATTTGATAAATATAATTGTCTTGAACTAAGAATTCCCTGGACAATGTATGTATTTTCAGTGGAATCATTGGGTTGAAGTAAAATTTAGAGATCGGGAATGAATAAATTTAAATATTTACTTGCTTATGAACTAAATATTTTCAATATAATACCATGAGATGAAGTTTTACCTAACTGTGACAATTCTTATTTCTAACACCTAATTAAAGATTCAATAGATAAAGTTTTCTGCAATTATAGAAAATACCAGAACCAAACATTGTTAGGAGTACGAAAATTGTATGATTTAAGGAATATAGGTGAGCAAGTTTGTCATACCGTTTTAGAATGCAATCAATCCATGTCCATATGTAGTAACCTCGCTTTGTAAAATTCTCCAGAATTACTGTGAGAATAATGCAGAAATAGAATTAGTTTGGAGTGGTTGAACGAGAGTGTTTAATTAGGAATTGGTTGCACATATTCAGGTTTGTTTCCTCGTTTTCAGGAAGATTAGGTGAGTGCAGTTTCCTATATAAGTATGATGTAATTGAGCAATTGAATTCATTGAGTTGAGTGAGCTTGTCTCACGTTTGCTGGTGTTTCGTGCTGTGCATTTTTTAATTTGGTATCAGAGCATCTTTGTTGCTGTCTGCGCCTCTCTCCTCTTCGCGGGCAGTGAATGAATCTGCCATTAGAGTGTGCGCAGAGTGAAGTTTTCAAACCAGCGTATTGTTGCTTTGAATGAAGGTAACCTCTGCTGTGGTACGCCATCACATATCTGCGGCATTACACATCTGTGGAACGTTGCAGGAAAGACGTTGTTGATAGAAGAGACGTCCCCTCCGGAAGAGCCATCGCCCAGCGTGTGAAATTTAAACCGAGTTAAGTTGAGCGGCTTCATTGGTGCTTACGCCATATAGAACGTACGGTGCTACAATTCGTTTGGTTTGTGCAGAACAGAAAACTGTGTTCGTTGACCTGACCGCTGAATTCAAATCACATTTTAACTTGAAGCCGAATTGCTTTATGCGGTGGAGCATACGCTTTTCCAGCATTGTTTTCCAGCATTGCTAAGCGGCTTTAAAAGGTGCCTCGTGCCTCAATTGTTTTAATAAGGTTTATTTCTTTTAAAACGTTTTTTTCTGAGCGATCCCTTTAAAATTTGTACGCCCTCTCCAACGGATTATCGTGGCAGCGATCCTTTTAAACTAAGTCAAAGCCTGTTTTTATTGTTGGAGCAAGAATTTCATAATTTGTTATAAGAGGCAAACACCATTTAGTGCAAAGGAGAAAGCATTGGTAGAGGTTATTTAGTTTAAAAAAAAAAAAAATTTGGATTTTATTATATGAAGCTTGTGGCTTCATTGGTAATTTATTGAAAATTAATTTGTCCTTGTGGGCTTTAAGACCACGGTGTGCATAAAACTCATTGGGTTTTAGAAGCTGGTCATTATCAGTGAAATGGCTAATCCACTTGCTGACTCCTATTTAAATGAGTCTTCAAAACTTGATGGAGAAAATTATGTAAACTGGAAATTTAAGCTCATAACAGTACTGGAGGCATACAATCTCTGGACGATTGTCAAAGGTGACGAGCCCAAGCCTCAACCTCCTGTTGCCACTCAAGATTGGGAGAAGCGTGAAATGAAAGCAAGGGTGCTGCTACGCATGTCAGTGAAGGACAATATTATTCCTCACATTCGGGACTGTGAAACTTCAAAGGCGACATGGGACACTCTCAAAGGTTTGTATGAAACTACTAATGCAAACCGTATTTTATTTTTAAAAACAAAGCTGCTATCTATCAAAATGGAAGCCAATGAAAGTATTAGCAACTTTGTTTCCCGAATTAAAGACTTGAGTGATAAGCTTGGTGATATTGGTGAAAAGGTGTCTAGTACAGACTTGGTAACTGTTGCTTTAAAGGGGTTAGTTCCAGACTATAAAGTCTTTATTTCAGCTCTCTCAGCTAGACCGACACCTCCTACATTTGAAGAATTGGCTGGAATTCTTCTTCAAGAAGAAGAGCGCATGAAAAATTTTGAACTGGAGTCAAATGGTTTTGATTTGGCTTTGACTGCAAGAGGCAAAAGACCATTCCGAGGGAGACCATGGGACAGGAACAGAGGCCGGTTTCAAGCAAAACAGAAAGGTATGGCACCTCCTGATTCTTATGTTAAGAAGAACATTGAATGTGATTATTGTGGAAAACCTGGACATCTGGCTAAAGATTGCTATAGGAGAAAGAATAATGAATCAAATCAAAGAAATAGAAGGCATAATGGAAATTACATAAATAGAGACACCTCAGTGAATGATGGATTTAAAAATCTTAAGTTATTTCTTTCTGATGCTGCATTGTCTGCTGAAACTGATGATGAGAATGCATGGTTCATCGATTCTGGTGCATCGGCACACATGACTTGTAATAAAGAATGGTATGATAAATATTATGAGAAATCCGATGGTACACACATTTACCTAGGGGATGATAGGTCACTTAAAGTTCAAGGCTATGGCATAATAAATGTGTACTTACCTAATGGACAAATGCGACAGATTCATAATGTGATGTATGTACCTGCTCTCAGAAAGAATTTGATATATGTTTCCACTATCACTGATAATCATTTAAAAGTTGAATTTGGTAAATTGGGGTGTATAGTGAAAGATGTTCAGGACCACTACAGGGTTGTTTCTACAGGTACCAGGGTTGGAGGATTATACAGATTGGATGTGACGGTGAAGCGCCATGTTGCATTGACATCCAAAGAGACATCGACAGCAGAATTATGGCATCACAGGTATGGGCACCTAAATTACAATGATTTATCATTGTTGCAAAGGAAATCAATGGTTGAAGGTCTTCCTGTTATGAAGTGTGAACATTTACCATGTGAGGCTTGTGCACTTGGTAAGCAGCATAGAGAAGAGTTTCCGGTTCATACTGAGAAACGACAGTATGATATACTTGAATTAATTCATACTGATGTATGTGGACCTATGCAAACTAGGTCTCTTGGTGGTGCTTCATACTTTGTTATTTTTATTGATGATAGATCTAGGTATACCTGGGTCTATTTCATTAGAAGGAAAAGTGACATATTTGAGTATTTTAAAGAGTTTCGAACTATGGTTGAAAAACAAACAGGAAAGTACATTAAAATACTCAGATCTGATCAAGGGGGTGAATATAAGTCAAAAGCATTTAACACCTATTGTAAATCTAATGGAATTCAACAACAGTTCACAGTGCCACATACCCCTCAGCAAAATGGTGTTGCTGAGCGATGGAATAGAACCTTGGTGGAATCTGCTCGTAGTATGCTGCAAGGTAAGAACATCTCTAATGGTTTATGGGCAGAAGCCATTAACACTGCTGTTTATCTGAAGAATCGATGTCCCACTAAGCAATTAGTTTTTCAAACTCCTTTTGAGGTTCTTCATGGTTATAAACCTGATGTGAGTCATTTCAGAGTCTTTGGATGTACTGCTTTTGCTCATATTCCTAAGGCTAACGGAAGAAAACTTGATGCCAAGTCAATCAAGTGTGTTTTCATTGGGTATTGTACGGATCAGAAAGCCTATAAATTGTTTGATCCAAGTTCCCATAAACTATTTGCAAGTCGTGATGTGTTGTTTCATGAGCAGGCTGATAAAAGTAATACAAAGAATGATGCATGGCATATATCTAATGATGCACATATCAAACTTGATACTTTGATTAAGTAGGAACAGGAACAGGTACAGGTACAGGTACAGGATCAGGATGAGAGCAGTATGAGCACATCTAGCAGCAGTGAGTCATCACAAGGGGGTGATTCACCTCAAAGCCGACGAATCATGGATGGGACACCCACAGGCATTGAAGCGCCAAGAAGGTCGTCCCGACAGACTCAGCTTCCTGCAAGGTATAGAGACTATGCCTTAATGTCTAATATAATGAATGTTGAAGAACCAATTGACTATGAGCAGGCTAAACAACATGAACCATGGATTAATGCTATGAATGATGAGTATGCTTCTCTTATGAAAAATCAAACATGGGAATTAGTGGAACTTCCTGAAAATAAAGTTCCAATTGGAAGCAAATGGTTGTACAAATCGAAATTTAAAGCAGATGGTACAATTGATAAATTTAAGGCAAGATTAGTAGCAAAAGGATATGCTCAAAAGGAGGGAATTTATTATGAAGAAACTTTTGCACCAGTAGCTAAGTTGAATACAATTAGATTACTGATTGCCTTAGCCACAAAACATAATTGGAATATACATCAATTGGATGTCCAATCTGCTTTTCTAAATGGTGATTTAAAGGAAGAAGTTTATTTGGTTCAACCTGAAGGGTTTGTCAAACAGGGACAGGAGCATTTGGTTTGCAGGTTAAGAAAAGCATTATATGGTTTGAAAGAGGCGCCGAGATCATGGTATGTAAAGATTGATACCTTCTT
This sequence comes from Pinus albicaulis, assembly GCA_034641835.2. Lineage (NCBI taxonomy): Eukaryota > Viridiplantae > Streptophyta > Pinopsida > Pinales > Pinaceae > Pinus > Pinus albicaulis. Next base: position 95,135,427 of record CM076580.1, read on the forward strand.
TCTTCAGAATGGATTTGTGAAAAGCAAAAATGATCCTAACTTGTATGTTAAGAAAGATGAAAAAGGAAATGTTGCTTTAATATCTTTGTATGTGGATGATCTCATTATAACAGGTAGTGCTCACAAGTTAATTGAAGAAATTAAAGTTCAGTTGTCACAGGAATTTGAAATGAAAGATTTGGGTGAATTGCATTACTGTTTAGGAATTGAGGTATGGAGAGAGCCTGGTAAAAATTTGATCACTCAAAGCAAATATACAAAGGAGATTCTTAAAAAGTTCAATATGACTGATTGCAAAGCTATGTCAACTCCCTTAGAACAGAATGCAAAGTTGTACAAAGAAGATGGAACAAAAGAGGCAGATGGAACATTATATCGTCAGCTAGTGGGAAGTTTGAACTATCTCACCACTACCAGACCAGACATTGCATACTCAGTCAGTATTCTTAGTCAATTCATGGCTAAGCCTTCAGGAAATCACTGGAATGCTGCAAAGAAAGTTCTACGATACTTAAAGGGAACAGTGAATTTAGGTATTATGTATACTGATGAATCTGATGTTGCACTGACAGGTTTTTCTGATTCAGATTGGGCAGGAAATCCAGATGACAGACGATCTACCTCTGGCTATGCATTTCATATTGGATCAGGGGTCATATCTTGGAGTAGTAAAAAACAGCCAACTGTTTCTTTATCATCAACAGAATCAGAGTACAAAGCTTTGACCAATGCCACCTGTGAAGCTATTTGGTTGCGGAGAATTCTTGCAGATCTTGAAGAGGCGCAAAGTGGTTCAACATGTATCAATTGTGATAATCAGAGTGCTATCAAATTAGCACATAATCCAGTTTACCATGCTATAACAAAACACGTTGAGTTACAGTACCACTTTGTACGTGAGAAAATTGAGTAGAATGAAATTGAATTGATATTTTGTAACACCAAGGATAATGTGGCTGATATATTTACTAAGCCCCTTGGTAAAATCAAATTTGAATTTTTCAGAAGTCAATTAGGTATTGTAGAAAATCCATTTCTCCATTAAGGGAGGATGTGACAATAATGCAGAAATAGAATTAGTTTGGAGTGGTTGAACGAGAGTGTTTAATTAGGAATTGGTTGCACATATTCAGGTTTGTTTCCTCGTTTTCAGGAAGATTAGGTGAGTGCAGTTTCCTATATAAGTGTGATGTAATTGAGCAATTGAATTCATTGAGTTGAGTGAGCTTGTCTCACGTTTGCTGGTGTTTCGTGCTCTGCATTTTTTAATTATTACAAGGAGAGAGTAAAGTGAAGCTTTACACAAAAGTGTTTTGAATAATTTTACTAGTATAGTAAGGACGAATTAAGGGAAAATTTATGGAATTATTATTAATAGCATCACAAAATATAGAGATTTCATTGGACCAACGAATAAACAAATATTGAAATTGCACGCACGACTTGAATTGTTTCCCAATTATTTTTTATATACCATTATGGATCTCATGTTTGGATTTTTATCACAACCATCTGGTTGGACCATTGTTATCGTTGAAAATCAAGTTTATAAGAAGCCAATTATTTTTTAAGAAGCGAATGGTGACACACCTTTTAAATTTCACTCTGAGTGCGTGCCAGAGAACACAATGAATAAACGAGTACGAGAAATTATTCAGTAATGACACAATATAGTTTTCATTATTAATGGTACATTAAAAGCGTTTTGATTGTGATGTTTTCTTTCGTCAAATTACAACGGTTGGCCCTGTTGAATGACAAATTCTTATTCCCGAGTTCCAATTTATTCCTTAATCAAAAAAGAGATAAAGAACTTGGTGATATTGGCCGTAAAACGAGCTAATTTTGCAGGAAAGGAATTGATTTGGAATTTGACCATATTTTAAATTTACATGATCCTAGTGTGATTGATGGCAAACCTTTGTCCAGGGATTTCATCGCATTTAAATTAATTTGCATGCTGAAAATATCAATCATATGCCAATTTATCAAAAATTTAAGTCTTCAAATTCTAGCAAAAGCAGAAAAAACACTACACGATTAATGGGAAAAAGTTGCAGCAAATGGCTCAGGAAAAAAGAAATAGGCGGCTATAGAATCCCCTCGTATTATGTCATTTGCACGCAACATGTTAAACCATTCAGGCACACAAGAAAATCTCCTCTAGAATGTTTGGGTGCTTTCTTGATGTTGTGGATAGCAATGGTCTAGATGGTTAGTTGGTTTGGATAGACATGTTTCATTTGTTGAAAGGTTGTAACTTAAATAAATAACCTTTTGGAAGAAATTGACTCCATCCATTTTCAAAAGAGGAAGAAATTGACTCCACCCATTTTCAAAAGAGGAAAAAATGATTTTTAGTTAAATATATGCATGTTGTTTTAGATTAGTTGAATGATAAGTACTCGAGTATGTGTAAAATAATAAAGCAACAATTTACTTGTTCAAGCTAAGATTACCTTATCTAAAAGATTTAGGTGAATAACCTTTCAAGAAATTTTTTTTATGAATTATATTACTACATTGAAATACAAAGACTTGACAAAATAAAAAATATATTAGTTAACAAAGAAAATTAACAAAAGTTTTTATTTTATTTAAAAATATTTTGGAATAGTGTTTGTGTGGTAAGGTTGAATTAATGTATGCCAAATTTATAACACTGACTGAAAAATTACCAATAATTATGTTACAAATGGGAGAATTTTTGTTTTATAGATGTGTCTCAATTAATTGGAAAGATCTAAGGAAAACAAAATATTTTTTTTGCAAAGTTTAAATTAAACATTTTTTAATTAATGGTTTAGGATTGGCATCAATTTTTTTAATTTTTTTTCTTTTTATTAATTTATTTTCACTTTCTTATCATTTCTTATTGGTCCATTCTATTACTTATATAAATTATTTAGATATAATTTGTGTTCTCACTACGTTTTCTTAGTAGTTTATATGAATTTATTATTATACATTGAAGAAGATCATATTTGTATTTATCTTTGAGTTAATTTGTGAAGAGGATGTGATATATAGATTGTTTTGGAAGTTGTGATGTTTGTATAGTAGATGTTTTGGTTACACCTATTGTGAATCTGAACTTTATTCCTGTAACTCTTATTCCTACAACTAATAACCATGTTTTCAACTTATTTTGCTCGAACTCCAATTCATACTATTTCTGCAATTCCAACTCAATTTTTTATTACAACTACGAAATTACACTATAATTTTTAGAGCAGTGTTTAAATCATAATGAAATTATTTAATTATTAAGTTTTTATTTTAATTGTACTTTATAATTTCCATAGTTTATGATTGGTTTAATTAATACATTTTATTTCTTTTTACATATTTATTTGGTTAATTAGTTTGATTTATTTTTTTACATGTTTATTTTCTTTGCATATTTATAAAATAATGTTATCTATATTAGTTAATTAAACTATTTTGTAAGTATCATAATTGAATTATAAAAATTATTAACTAAATGTTATATATAATAATTAAATTAATACATTTTAATTTAATATTTAAATCAAAATATTTTAATTTATTGAAATGTTAACTAATATATTGAGTGGGTTTAATGCTTAAGAGCATGTGCTTCCACTTAAGAAGTCAGAAGTTCAAAACCAAAGAGGGTAGAGTATGTATGCCTTCGTAGACTTAACAGTCAAATTGTTGCATGACGGTGGATCCTTTGTCCCACAAACAAGAGGGTCTCTTACACCAATTTGGTGTCTCTCTTGGTCATGACCTTAAAATTGAATATTAATAATAATATTGATATATTAATTTAAACATTTATTGAAAATTTTTAATAACAATAAACATTAGTTCAAAAATGTTTAAATTAATATAGTATTATTAATGGATATTAATATTATTTTTTCTATTATTAAACTAATAATATTAATTAATATTTCACGTTAATAAGGTATATTAATATGGTATACTAATAATAATAATAATAATATTACTATTATTATTAGTAAATAATATTAATATCGATATTAATAATAATATTAATATTTGTCATTTTATATTCATTAGTTTCTTGTGGTTATTGTTCCCTTGGGTTTATAATATCAATCATGCTCAACCATGGTCCAACGTCGCATTCTCAAAAATATTGTCTCAATATGAAACTCAACCATGGTTAGATGTCGCATTCTCACAAAGATTGTATCAATATGAATATCAACCATGGACAACCATGGTCCAATGTCGCATTCTAACCAATCATGGAATACCATGTTTGTTTTTGAGATCATAATATTTACCTTAGGGATTATATGCCTTGGGTTTATAATATTAATCCTTTGGGTTTAATATTATTCCCTTGGGGTTTTTAGTACTAATTCCTTGGGTTTATTTTTATCTTATGTTTATAATATCAATACATTGGGTTTATTAATCTAAGGGTTCATATTCCTAGGATTGACAAGGTTTAGAATATTTATCATGAGGTTTGAAATAATTCTCATGGATTTATAATCATGTTCAACCATATTTTGACATTGCATTATGATAAATATTGTCTCGATATGAAAATAAACCATACTCAACCATTTTCAACCATGGTCAGTCATTAACCGATGCCACATTTTCGAAAATCTTGTCTCAATATGAAAATCAGCTATGGTCGAGCATGATTCTAACATCATATTGTGACAAAGATTATCTCAATATGAAATTCCACTATGATTAGACATGGTCAACCATTTTCGAATGTTGTGTTTTGACAAATATTGTCTCAATATCAAAATCAACCATGGTGAACCAATCATGGTCAACCATGTTTATTTTATAATTTATAATATTTTTATGGTTAATAATATTTATCTTAGGGTTTATATTCCTTGGGTTTATAATATATATATATATATATATATATATATATATATATATATATATATATATATATATATATATATATATATATATATATATATTGACAGAAACGGTTATGGAGTATTTATATTCATCTTGGCCTGAATGCCGAAAATCTGATTACATTGAGGATGTCTAAATCCTGTTGCATCTCACTGCTAAGAATGAGAATGAAGCCAGAGCTTGCAGACTTCTTCCATGATAAGAAATCTATAAATTTGATTTCAGAGATTTTCCCCAACTTTAGATACAAACAAATTTATTTAAGAGCAAGCAGTAAAACATGACAGCAATCAGCTTATGGGATGGGTTCCCATGATTCTTCTTCGTCTTTCATCTTGACCTCGGCAGAGAGGAGGGCAGCTTTGTTGGCTTCAATGTCTGCCTCTTTATTATGAGTTCTCAGCACATGGTAGTAATTCAACTTCTGAAAAGCATTTTCCAAACCCTTAAATCTGGATATCAGCCTTGCTAGTTTGAGATCCAAGGCTGGGGAGTTGGAAACCATTACGTTTATAATGATCTGGGAATCACCTATGACATTAGCTTCTCTTATATTTAAATCTTTGAGGATCTTGAGGCCTTGAAAGAGGGCCAAAGCCTCATCTTGAATGCTGGAAGAAAGTCCAAGTCCCCAAGAAAAGGTATGATTTTTTTCCCCAATTGGACTTACAACAACACCTCCTGCACCAGCTTTGCCCGGATTGCCCTTTGCTGCCCCATCAAAAAAGAGAGAGTGCCTTGAGTGCGATTTGAGCCAGTCTTGAAAGTCAGGTTCTGATTTCCTTATTTTCCAGTCTTTAAGAGGAGGGACGTTTCTAACTGTTGATTGAAATTGCAAGTTAAGGAATGATCCCTAAGCAATGTCCTGTTGGCTAAGATTGGAATCATCTTTTATATCAGTCAAGCACTCCTTTAAATGACATTTTATCTTGATTTCTAAGACCTTGTGATTCTGTTTAATATTTCTGAAAATTCTTCTGTTTCGTTCTAGCCAGATCTGCCAACAAATAACCTTTGGAAGGATAGCCCATGCATATTTGATTATCTGATTTTTAGGAGGAGGGCCAGGATATTTGTTTGCCCAATTAGAGAAGAGATCAGCAGTGGAACAAGGAAGAAAAAATTTAGGATCCAAATTGTGGATAAAGGAGAACCATATCTGCTTAGAGAAATTGCATTCAAGGATTAAATGGACTGTTGTCTCTGCATTTTTGTTACACAACAAGTAGATGGAGGGACCGTAGAACCCTTTTCTTTGCAGGATGTCATACGTGAGAATCTTGCCATGGCAGAGAAGCCAAGAAAAGAAGTCGACTTTGGGCCATGAAGGCAAATGCTAGACCCCCTGCCAAGGTGCAGGGTCAGGGGGGACGTATGGCCTCTCATTCAGCTTGGCATATCCCATGGAGATAGCGTAACCTTTGGCATTCGGCCCCCAGCCTTTCGTATCTCTTTTCCTCATGCGCGTGGGCGCCAAACCATGAAGGAGGTCAAGTAGCGTGGACCATTCATTGGTCAGATGAGTCGGCACCTCAATACGTTTCCAACCTGCCCAGACAGAATCACTCCAAAGAGAAAGGTCCCACAACGAACACAACCCCTCTCTATCCATCCAGCATCGCAGCGCTCTAATGGAGGCTCTATCTTCAATTGGGTCCTTATTCATGATTTTATCAGTCCAGATGTTGATCTTTTTGCCGTTTCCTGGTATCCAATAGGAGTGCGCATTGATTAAGGGAGCAGCTTTAGCATACAGTTTGAGAAAAGACGAATTAGGAAAATGGATTACATTGTCTAAATAGGTAGAACGAGGACCTCTGAAATACTTTTTCCAGAGAGCCAATTGGGCCTAGCCAGGCTTGGGCGTAATGATCCTCCAAATAAACTTAGCTGCCATGGCCACGTTTTGCTGACAGAGATTTTTGAAATTCAAACCACCCTCCCACAGTGGCTTGGAGATGGTTTCCCAGCTGATAAGAGGAATCTTGTTTTCATTTTGTTTGCCTCCCTTCCAAAATAACCTCCGCATGAACGCTTCCATTTTTTTTAATATGCTTGCCGGAGCGAGAAGCACAGCAAATTGAAATAGAGGAAGGCTGGTGAGCACAGATTTAATAAGGACGGATTTTCCAGCAGTGTTGAGCTAGGAGAAGCCCCGGGCTTGGATCCTAGTCTTGAATTTTTCAAGCTGAGGGAGCCAGTCTTTGCTTGTAGATCTCTTATGAAAAACAGGAAGGCACAAATATTTGAAGGAGGTCCAAGTGGAGGAGGCTGCAAACCCCAAACATCTAGAAATAGCGGAGATCAATCTGGGCGAAGTGTTCCAGCTGAATATATGCCATTTGTTCTTATTTATAACGCTGCCTGAGGCTTAACTGAAATCATCCAAAACTGCTTTAAATTTAGAGGCAGAGGAGAGAGACGCAGCTCCAAAAAATAGAGTGTCATCCACAAATAGGGTGTGGTTTATGTTTTTGATCCCTCTTGCAACACACAGTCCATTGATATCTTGATCATGCATCTTTTTTTCTAACAGGAAGCTGAGGACAGAGGCTTGGATGACAAAAATCAGAGGGGAAAGGGACACCCCTGTCTTAGCCCTCTTGAGGCTTTGAAGAAATCAGTGGCTCTACCATTTACAAGAGGAGCTATCCATGGCTCCGAGATGCATGCCCAGATCCATTTGATGAAATTTGCTCCAAAACCAAACTTGCTCATGACTTTTAAAAGAAAGCTATGATTTACTCGATCAAAAGCATTTGCTAAATCAAGTTTAATCACCATACCTTGTTATTTTCGAAGAAGACTTGAGTGAATTGCCTCTTGAACAAGGGTAAAGTTGTCCACAATCTGCCTTCCTTGGATGAAGCCTCCCTGATTCTCCGGAATTATTTTAGGAAGAATGAGCTTCAGTCTATTTGCAATTACTTTAGTAATTAACTTGTACCCAGTATTGCATAAGGAAATCGGGTGGAATCTGCTAAAATTGTTGGCGCCTTTTTCCTTTGGAATGAGGGCTAGGAAAGCAGAGTTTGTGCTGCCTCCTATTTTCTGAGTATTTTGAGACTTTTGAACCATTTTGAGCAGATCCTTTTCAACAATTGGCCAACAAACTTGAAGAAATCTGGCAGAAATGCCATCCGGCCCAGGGGACTTATCCGGATCCATATAAAAAAGGGCCTTTCTGACTTCGTCTTTGGTGACTTTGGCCTCAAGGATCTCGTTCATACGAGGAGACATTGCAGAAGGAATAATCTCTAGTAGATCTGAGTATTGGCCCAGGTCCTTATCCTCACTATACAAGTTTTGAAAGTGAGAAGAGGCTGCTTTTTTAATGTCTTTAAAATCCTTGTAGGTGAAGTTATCCTCCTTAATCTCAGAAATGGTGTTGAAGCATTTCCTAGCCTGTGCTTGTTTCTGGAAAAAAGCAGAATTCCTGTCCCCTGCTTTGAGCCAGATATTTCGAGATTTTAATCTCCAGTATTTTTCTTCAGCTAGGCACGCCTTAAGAAAGTGATGTTGCAGATGAGCCTCTTGGTCTAACAGCTCCTCTGTGACTATAGCGTGCTCCATAAGAGTTTGATGAAAGGCAAGAGAGACTTTAATGGCTTTTCTTTCAGTAGCTGGGTTGGACAGGGTTTTGACCCATTGTTTTAGATCACCTTTTACCCTTTTAAGTTTTTCCTCCCAGATATAGAAAGGAGATCCATTGAAAAGCTGACTCCAAAAATCCTTGACTATTTGCATGAAGTCTGGTTCCTTGACCCAGAGGGGACTAAATCTAAAAGGAATAGGACCCAGATCTAGATGGGCTAGGAGCTCAAGCTTTATAGGCTTATGGTCCGAGATGCTGTTAGCAAGGATGTGCATTCTGGGTTCTAAACCTAGTAACAAATAGGAGCTTTGAATGAAAAATCTATCTAATCTGGCAGCAATATGACCACGGCCCACTCTTTTGTTAGACCAAGAAAACTTACCGGAAGAAGGTTTGATATCCAGCAAGTCCCAGTCTTGCAATAGATCCTCCGCCCATTCCCTTGCCGGATCTCGGACAGCGCTGCCTCCTCTTTTTTCGGACGAGTGGAGAGTGAGATTGAGATCTCCGGCAATAATTATATTTTTCAGATTTGTCAAGTTTGCTTGGTGCCTTATAGAATCCCAACAATCCTTTTTTTCCCCGAAATTGACTGGAGAATATACATTGAAGAGGCAAAAGATTTCCTCAGTATCCAGATTCTGCATTTTCAGCAGCAACCAGTGAGTATTACTAGCCTCAAAGGTGACTGCAAATTTGCTGGGGTTCCATAGAGTGCCAATTCCTCCCGATGCGCCCCGGGCATAGATTGCTCTTGCTTCACTCTTGAACCATAGTTTCTTGCTTGCTTGCAGGAAGACTACGTCTTCCAGCTTAGTCTCCTGGACAAGAAGTATGTCTAGAGTTTCTGTTCTTATTAAGCTTCTCATGGCTTCTTCCTTAACTTTACTCCCCATACCTCTACAATTCTAGGAGATGACCTTCATTATTTATGTTTCTGGTGGGCTCCCTTGGAGCCTTGGGGTTGATTTTTCGACATCCTAGACTTTGAGGCTAGCATTTTTTCCAGAGTTGGCTGGCTACCCTCTAGCTTATCTTTATAAGTCTCCTGCTCTCTTTTTTCCTTATCAGTTTTACGACCTCTTGTAGATCTTCGTATCGAGGTTTGGGATTCTGCTATTTCTCCTTCCTCCTCTGACTCGTCCGTTTCTTGCTCTTCTTCCTCATCTTCTAAAGTCATACCTTTGGGATCTTCGGCACTTGTTCCTTTGAGGGAGGTTGAGGGAGTACCTATGCTTGGAGAAACTGGATCTTGGGTCTCGATTTCCTGAATAGCTTCTGTCTGATGGCTTAGTGGGTCAAATTTGTTTTCTTACGCCTTTTTGCGAGGGGGGTGTTGAACATTAGCCTGTAGAGGGCCTTTTCCAGAGGGTCCTCCCAGTTTTTTCCCTTTTTGATTGGTTTTTGCACGCTTGACTTGGTTCCAACCCTCTTCAATCCCTTTCTGTGGCTCTGCGTTGGACGAACAGTTTCTAGAAAATTGTCCATGAACATGGCATTTCCTACATTTTAACGGAAGTTGCTCATAGTCCAAGTTCTGCACATGAGACCAGCTGCCGACTTTGATTTTGATAGCCTTTCGAATACCCACCTCTAGATATACTTCTACGCAGATCCTGGCATAGTCGTACTGGTCCTTGTTGTTTGCCCGATCTATGAATTTCCCGAGAGTGTTGCTAATGTGTTTCAAGGAATCCCAGTTCCAGTAGTGAACTGGCAGATTTGGAAGACGAACCCACACCAGGACAGCCTTGGGAACATCGACAGCCGGATCAAAGTCCGAAGTCCATTTGTTCAGATAGAGGCCTTGAGAACCCATGAAATACGACCCATTTTGAAAGATCAAATCTTTGTCTTCTTTGGAGGAAAATTCAAAGAGGAAGTACCCTCGCCACAGAAAGTAAGAGGTGACATTTTCCTTGATCAGAGGAGCCCAGTTCTTGTTAACACATTGCTCAGTAGTTTTTGGAGAAGGCCACAGTCCCGTGAATTGGCCAATGAGACCACGATCAGCCAAAGATAAAGCTACTTGAATGGGGGCCTCCGGAGGCAAAGAGATCTCAGGAATTTCATCGAGCTTCTTAACAAATTTGGATGCTTCGCTTCTTTTCTTCTGAGGCAAACCGACAAGAAGCCGGTTGAAAGCGTCGATGGAAGGAGAAGAAGGCGGATCCTTAGAAGGACCCAACGTCTCCATAGGGAAGGCCTGAGGCCGGCCGCCATAGGGGCAGCCTCGCAACAGAAACCCTAGCATAACTTAGAACGCGCAGTAAAGTTTCTCAGTAAGCGTGAGATGGCCAGAGACATTTCTTGTTAATATATGTCCTTGGGTTTATAATATTTATCCCTTGGGTGGAATAATATTATTCCCTTGGGTTTATAATCCCTTGGGTTTATAATCCCTTGGTTTTTTAATATTTATCTTAGGGGTTATATACCTTGGGTTTAATATTATTTCCTTGGGTTTATAATACCTTGGGGTTATTAGAATTAATCCATTGAGTTTATACTATCAATCCCTTTGGTTTATCATTTGAAGTGCTCATATACATGGGGTTTATCAATCGCTTGGTCCAACGTCACATTGTGACAACCATGCTCACCATGGTAAACTATGGTCCAACATCACATTGTGAGAAATATTGTCTCAATATGAAAATAAACCATGGTCAACCATGGTAAACCATGTTTATTATAGGATATATGGTCACATTGTCACAAATATTCTCTTTTTCCAACGTCGCATTGTGACAACCATGGTCATCCATGGTCATGGGGGCTTCACTGCGGGAGTAATACCATAGCACGTGGGTTCATATTGGGGGATATATAATGAGGAAAAAATGACATAATATATTAGGGGATATATAATAAGGGAAAAATGACATAATATATTGGGGGATATATAGGGGGTAAAGGGTTTTTATATTGGAAGGTATAAAAAAATGGAGCTCAATGTTAATGAAAAAATATAAAGGGGTATAAAGAATGCTAATGAAAAAATAGATACCTACAATATATAGTGAAAGAAGGGGATTTTTAAATTGGGAAGGTGTATTAGGTTTATATTGGTATGGGGTTAAATCATGTGATTTTTAGAGGTATTTTCCAATATGTACTGAAATTAAGTGTATTGTTTAATATGTTATGATTGCGCATGATAAGTTAGAGGTTCATTTAGTGAAGCCCCCGTGTCGATGGTCAACCATGGTGCAACATGACATTGTAAGAAAGATTATCTCAATATGAAAATCAACCATGGCAAACTATTTTCCAACGTCACATTCTGCGAAAAGTTGTCTCAATATGAAAATCAATCATGGTTAAACACAATCCAACATCGCATTGTGACAAAGATTATGCCAATATGTAAACCATATATGGTCAACCATGGTCAACCATGTTTATTTTAGGGTTTATAATATTTATCTTATGGTTTATATACCTTGGGTTTATACTATTTATCCCTTACGTTTAATAGTATGCCCTTGGGTTTATAATTCTTTAGGTTTTTAATATTAATCATTTGGGTTTATAATATTTATCTTAGGGTTTATATACGTGGGGTTTATAATACTAATCACTTGGGTTTAATATTATTACAATGGGTTTATAATAAATTGGGGTTTTAGAATTAATATCTTGGTTTATACTATCAATCCCTTGGATTTATCAATCGAAGTGTTCATATCCCTTGGGTTTATCAACCATTTCGTCTAATGTCACATTGTGAAAACATGGGCAACCATGGTCAACCATGGTTTAACATCTGATTGTGTAAAATATTGTCTCAATATGAAATTTAACCATGGTCAACCATGTTTATTATAGGGTTTATGGCCACATTGTGACAAATATTGTCTCTTGGTCCAACATCACAGTGTGACAACCATGGTCATCCATGGTCAAACATGACCCAACGTCGCATTGTCAAAAATATTGTCTCAATATGAAAATCAACCATGGCCAACCATTATTCAACGTCGTATTGTGCCAAAAGTTTTTCTCAATATGAAAATCAATCATGGTCAACCATAGTCCAATGTCGCATTGTGACAAATATTGTGTCAATATAAAAATCATTTGTGGTCAACCATGTTTATTTTTGGGTTTATAATATTTATCTTAGAGTTTATATATCTTGGGTTTATAATAGATCTTCTCAATATGAGAATAAATCATGGTCTACCATTGTCAACCATGGTTCAATGTCACATTGTGAAAAATATTTTCTCAATATGAAAATAAACCATGATCAACCATGTTCGAATGATGCATTGTGACCAAGATTGTCTCAAAATTACAATCAATCATGGTCAACCATGGTCACTCACAATGTGACTATGGTAAATAACTATGGTCACAGTGTGACAAAGGTTGGCTCATGGTCCAATGTCACATTCTGACAACCTTGGCCATCTAAGTTCAACCGTGGTGAAATGTCACATTGTGATAAATATTGTCTCAATATGAAAATCAACAATCATCAAACATGACCAACCATTGTCCAATGTCACATTGTGACAAAGATTGTGTTAATATGAAAATCATTTGTTCTCAACCATGGTCAACGATGTTTATTTTAGGGTTTATAATATTTATAGAATTTTGGCTTCTGTGATCCATAGTAAAATTATGAATAAATTTTCGGTAATAATCACATTAAAATGAACATTGGACAATGTTCATTTTAATGTGATTATTACTGAAAAATTCTTCATTGTTTATAATATTTTTCTATGGTTTATATACCTTTGGTTTATAATATTTATCCCTTGGGTTGATAATCTCTTAGGTTTTTAATATTAATACATTAGGTTTATAATATTTATCTTAGGGTTGATATACCTTCGGTTTGTAATATAATCCCTTGGGTTTCTTATTATTCCTTTGGGTTTATAATACCTTGGGGTTTTAGAAATAATCCCCTAGGTTTATAATATCAATCCATTGGGTTTATCAATCGAATCGTTTATATCCTTTTGTCCAATGTCACATTGTGACAACTATGGTCATCCATGGTTAACCATGATCCAACATCGCATAGTGAGAAATAATTATTTATTATTATTATTTGTCATTATTATTTATTATTTATTACTTATTACTATTAGTAATAGTATTTAATTGTTATTATTATTATTAATTTGTTATTAATTATTATTTTTAATTATAACACTAATAATATTTTTATTATAATAATATTTTTTTTCTTATTATATATTTATGTGGTAGATAGAAATGAGGTTTTAGACATATATCAATCATTAAATATGATTGTGTCAATAAAAAACCTAGAGAAAACCTAGTTACAAATTTACTTTAGGAAGAAAAAAATATTTCTTGGTGCAATAAAGAGTGTTTTGTAACTTATATTTTTTACTGCTGAAAATGAATAAATATAGGCAGGTATAATCATTAGTTATATTGCATGTTGACTAGATTTCTCACCTGAACAGCCGTTTGACCATTCCACGGGTCTTCAATATTTGTTATGTCAAACTTGTTAATAGTCATAGGGTTAGCTGTGCTATTGGATAATTTTTTTTTAAATAATCGTCCATTAAAAATTATAGTTAAGGACAACTAACCTTCCGTTAAAGAAGACATATGAGTCGTACAACTCTGCTAAGAACATGACTTGGTTTTATTTTCGAAGCATCCAATTGTAACGTTTTGTGAAATTGCAACACAAGATCTGATTCACTACACCGAATACCTGTTTTTCAACCCTAACATCTACTGTGAGGCAAGGCAGTGTAAAAGAAAGTGTGGAGTATATGAAATATTAACTACCTCTAGTGGAGTATATGGAAGAAAAGGAATATCTCTTACATGAACTATGCTTCCATAGCAACTATCATTGCGTTTGCAACCATATCTATTGGAATATGTTGATCATCAGACCGAGCAATATCAAATATATATACTAAACAATCTATATATTTACGAACAACCATATGGGACAAGCTAGGGGGACTTGATGCTGGAAGAAATTAAACTGACTAATCACATCTAAGTTGAGGTTTGGCTCAACTTAGAAGAATGAGATGAGTCCTTTTCTTTATTGTATTATAAGAGTGTACATAGTTCTGTATCACATTTTGACTAACCACATCTAAGATGAGGTTTGGCTCAACTTAGAAGAATGAGATTTGTCCTTTTATGTATTGTATTATTAGAGTTTCCATAGTTCTGTATTGCATTCCGAAAAAGCACATGATCAGTGTGAATAAATGATATTATACCGATTTGAATAGCATTATTATAAAATATTAATCTGTGTTTCTACGTGCTAGCCAGATTCAAATATTGGCCTGTCGGACTGGAAGATTTTCCCTTAAAATCGCTATTATCATTTCCCCATAGCGTTGGTAAATGTGTATGTATTTGTCCACCCAAACATTCTTGCCCTATTCAGATGTCCACCATGAATAAACGGGTCTAATAAGTTTCGTTTCAAGTGAAATCGATGCAAATTACAATGATAGAAGTATGAGAGTTACTAACCTTTCTAAACCTAATTCATTGAGACGTTTCACTCCAGCATCTTTTACAGAACTTTTGCTTGCAGTGTGAGTAGTCGACCCGACCTGCAGTGTGAGTTTTGTTTTCTCCACTAGGTCAAATTGTTCTTCATTATCTAATTTGATAGGTGGACTGCCAAGTTTTGTTTTCTCAACTAGGTCAAATTGTTCTTCATCATCTAATTTGATAGGTGGACTGCCAACGTCGTCGAGTGCTTTGCCGGCCGTTATAGATTCCCCAAATGTACAGGACTTTTTATAATTCTTCCACTCCTACGTCCCACAACGTAAGATTACATAGATATTAATCAAGTAATAGTGGAGAGTGATATTCGTCTTTATCAAAGGTAAATATATTTATTTTAGTTACGGGTAAAAATGATACTCTCTTTATTATTCGAATGTATATGGTGTTTCTAGTACTATTCTATATATTTTTAACTTCAGATAACTAAATTAATATTGATTTATTTCAACTAGAAAGATATAGTCAGTGTTGAAGATAGTAGGAGTCAAAGGGATGAAAATTTTTAATATGTTTTTTTTTATATGTAAAATTTTAAAAATAGTTACATGTGGACAAATTTGATAGATTTATGGTTATATATATATATATATATATATATATTTTTTTTTTTTTTCAATATTTAAAACTTGTAAATTTGAGAAATCTTGCTTAAAGTTTAGACCAAGTTGATCAAAAATATATATGTTAGGAATGGTAAAAATTAGAAATATTTTATTGATGAACTACATTTTTCTTTTTCTTTTTTCTAATTTAGGCTAATTCTATTAGATCGTAAGAAACAAGAAGTTACAAGTCGCATCCTATGGAAAGAACGGATTCAATCCATAGGGAAAGTGCCAAAGAGTTCTGTCAAGTACTGGACTACCCCTAAAGGGGAAACCAGTCCTTAGAAGTTCAAAAAATATTGCTGCCCATGGCGGGAAACCAACAAAAACAGATAGCAGAGATGTACAAAAAAACCTAGGATAAACATGATTGCATAGGCTAATGCCACAAAGAGTTAAATAGATAAAACTAAGGGAGACCTGCATGCTTGTCACTGGAGATTTAAGGCTCTTCGAGGATCCTGCACACATAGCCCACGTCCATCATGCTTGTGTTGAACGCGTGTTCATCTTACGGAGGGTGTGGCGAGGCGAGGTCGCTCAGGGTCGCCGCATCATCAGTAGTCGGAGGAGCTATATGGTGCTGAGGGCAGTCGCCAATATTCAACTCCAAGCTGCCACCCACATCCAGCTCTGGGTTGCCTTCCTTGTTGCTATCAAAATCACTTGAACTATTGCTACCACTGGTAGCACTGCGAACCGGAAGAGCTTTCAGCTTGAGAGGGGTGAAGGCGGGCTCAAGGGAGATGGTGGACTTGCGAGCTCATTTTTTACTACAAAGGGGAGAGGGAGGTGGAGCCAAAAAAGAAGCTGCTCAGAAGGCCGAGGATTGTCAAAATCAGTCCAATCAATGGAGAAGTTTGGGTCGTGATAGAGGTAGGGCGAGATGGGAGGGTGGAGAGGGCCGGAAGGCAAGCCACGCACACCAGCTCTTCGACATCGCTGCCTGTGTCGCTGCGACATGACAGTCCAGGGGGGCGAGTCTTCAGACCAGAGGGAGGCGGGAACAGGTTTCCAGGAGGGGAGAAGACCAGAGGGAGCTTCCGTCCTAGAAGAACCAGGGCACTGCTTCAGAGCTGGAGAAGCAGAGACGGAGAGCTGAAGGAAGAATGAGCAAGCAGAGCTGAATGCACAATGGAGAGTCAGGGTGGTGGGTTTAAAGCCCATGATGAGCAGCATTAAAAGGACGCACACCTGGTATGTCAACTGTAGGGTGGTGGAGGGTGGAGAAATGACGCCCTCACGCCAAGCTTTAAGATGGTGCCCCTTCCAAGGATGGAGCACGTGGAGCAGCCATGTGTCCATTCTCATGGTGGCCCCATGGCCCTTCTTCCCTTTACATGCCACCTGCATCTGGGATATGAACTACATTTTTCATATTAAGATGTTTTTAGTTATTAATATTTTTTAAATACACATCAATATTAAATACCTTACATATTGAAATATTTAATTTATTATTATTATTATTATTAAATGCCTCTCATTAATCTCATGTTATGTATTAAATGTACTACAAATCTTCTTCTCATTACTCTTATTAGGAATAGGAAGTAATTGAACTTTCTCTTTTCAATTATGGTGTGGAAAATTACACACAACCACTAGGAATTATTGTTTCGTAGTATTGTTACCTTGACAAGACTACCAGATCAAGGATTATATACAAAAATCAATAAAAAAAATAGATCCCAAACCATATCATCCAATCCAATCATTCATGCACACAACTTCCTAACCAGGATTTGAGCACATCTTAACCAGGGTTTGAGCTGAAACCTGTGATCCTCACAGATCGGTGACAGATGTTGGGTTCGATGCAGAGAGTCCTTGTTCCAACTAAAATATCTCATCCTGCACAATAAATTTAGAACATGTGCACAAGGACCACCAAACAGAGAGCACAAATGGATTGCCACAAAGGATGATCGACTTATATAAAAAACATAGAATTGAACAATATATTATACATTCAAATATGATAGGAGGGAACATTCACTTTTATTAATCACAAAATAGATACAAAATGTATACCATCAAAAAATGAGATCCTCTCCTCAAGCTTGTAGCATGGTCTCCTCCCCTCAATACAATAGAGTTCTCGCACTATAATATGGAACTAGATCTCACCCCCTTTCCTTTCGGTGAGATTATATTGGTTTATTCTATTCTTTGTGAGAATGTATATAGACACCTAGGGACTTGACAAGTTAGGAAACCTCTATAGTAACGGAACCCTAGCCATTTCATACACAAGTAGGTCATGTTTATCTCCTTGGGAATGAAAAACTATAGAAACCTTTTTCACAATTATGAACATTTTCTCAATTGTTTCAATTATGAAATAATTAATATCTTATAATTATAATATTTTTACAAAATAATTATGAGAAATAACTCAATCATGTTATTAAACCCTTTTAACCTGGAATTAATCTCAAAAAAGAAAAATAAAAGGTTAAAGGGGGTGCATTATTGTGAGCAACTGATGTAAGTTGAACTTGGGTTTCTCTCACTATAATAAAGTGGAAAATTAATTTAGCACAGTTAATATTATTAATTTTTTAAAAATTTCTTCTTTTTATATACACATATATATGAAGTTGATATTGAAAAAAATTAGTTAACATGGTTATACAAATAGTTTATTTAATTTTTGTAGTCAAATATTTTTAAAAGGTATAAGAATTGTACATCTTTCTCAGCCTTAAAAGTGAAAATATATTTGACAAACCCTAGTTAATTCCCCTATTGTAAACATTGTAACAATTTTGTTATAATTTAAATTGCCGAGATATGGGAAACATAGTCATAGCTTTGGGTCATGAGGTTCTTGGTAAATTTCAGGATCTAATTCATATATGGCAGCATGACTAGCTGAGATATTTTTGGTAATGACAATGATAAATGGTAGGGTAGCATATTTATGGGAACCACTAGACTCCCTAACCATGAGGGTTTCCATTTGTGGATAATTCATGGAAGCATGCCTCGATTAGACAGTTAAAATAACCATCATAATGGAAGGTAGCGACGGGATATTCCCTAAGATGACACGAGAAAAAATGGAAGATACACAACATTTAGGCAGGAAGGGATTCAATCTGACTAGAAGAGGAGCTCATGCAAAGAGAAAAAGTTATATAATCAACTAGTATGGGGATTTTTCCCTGCAAAGTACCATAAAATAAGTTTATATGCAAATATGGGCACCCCCAATGGAGAATATATAACACTCAGTGCATTGAAGTAGTGGTTGAGTAGTATAAGAGAAGAACAAGACATAGATGGGATGAAAAGAGAAATAATTTTCAGTTTTGAGCAAAGAAGCGTGGTTTGGGTATCTCTCAAGTGAAGGAAAAAGTATCTCTAGATTCCCCAGTTTGGGTGGAGTCCTTATTTATTTAAATTCCTGGACATGAATTTTCCTAGAGGATTTTTTGCATGGTTATAGGCTAAGTAATTAATTCAGTGAGCTTCAGATTCCCAATGTAGTGTGGATCCACTAAAGGTATTGTGCATGGTTATTTTGAGCGAGCTTTGGATTCCTAGTTTAAGGTATACATACTGAGGGCATTGGTTTAAGGGTCTAGGTGGTATAGCCTCAAAAGTTCCATGTACAAAGTGAAGCATGGATATTGAGCAGTCTCTATATTCCTTGAATAGTTAGTGGGTGGCGATAGTATGGTATCTATACTTCGTATTCTAGATATCAACATTTATTATATCCTCGAAATCCCTCCTCCTCAAGATATGTATCTAGCTTAGTGATGTTTTGATTTAAAAAGGATTGTCGTGCAATAATGTATAACATTGAGTGGATATTTGAAGTCCCAATCCTAGTTGTCAAGATTTCTATCTTAAGGTAGTTTTTTATCTGAATCCTTCGGTATATGAATATTCTAAAAGTGTTGTGAATTCTCACTATGTTTTATAGTTTTTACTATGCCTATTATGATGTAAGGGATGGTTTTTTTATATATATTTCTAAGGAGAAGTGTAGTTCATGTGTGATTAAAAAAAAATGTCAAATATTTTCGTTATGATGTGCCTAAAATTAGTTTAAATTGCATGGGTATTAGATATGGGTAGATCTATGTTGGCTTAATACATTCCTGTAGTAAAATTATTTCTGATAATAGGCCTTTATATACAGAAAATATAGAGAGAGATAGGCCCTTGTGTATGCCTATTAAGCTTAGGAAATATATATATATATATATATTTCATAGGGTTTGACGGGCCGCTTTACATGTTGATATAAAGACGTTGGTCTGGTAAGAGACGATGATAATTATCACCTTGGGAGCTTATGGTTTGAAGCCCTCGGGTAATCCCAAATGCAGAAAATGCATTTTTGGTGAAAGTTGAAGGGAAACTCATGGTTCTCCTAAAGAAGAGGGCGTGGAGAGGATAACATCAGGGTGACATCATCACAACAATTCAACAAGGGTCGTAGTGAGAAATTGGAGAGGCTCTTTATTGAGATAAAAAAAGTTTCACATCAGTTAACATGAAAATTTCCGTTAGGGTGATGTGATATTATGTAATATCCCTAGAATAAGCTACCATAAAAAAACTCTCATAAAATGAGGGTTGTTGAATAAGTAAATATTAGTAATACTTATATTGATATTACATGAACACAAGAATATTAGAAGAATTGATTTTTAATTATTTTATTTAGAAGAATTTATATTCTTCTATGTAAATAAATTATATTTCTAGGTTGTTATATTTTATGAGTTTTAGAAATAATGAGTAATAGTTTTAGAAAAAATATGGATGGGTGATATTTTTTTCATAAGGCAAAAGAAAATATATCTTGAAAAGAAAAACATGAGATATTTATGGATGATTTATAGAGTGACTTTGTGATTTAGGAAAATCTCATTTATGGAGTGATTTATGGGTGATTTATGGAATGATTTTAGGATTTAGAAAAGCTATTCCGTTTTCTTAATTCTACTTATTGTAAGTCTATGGGAAAAATATGAGAACTAATAACTAAACACATGTAGAATGGAGCCAAGAGAGAGTAAGGAAGGATTCCAAGAATGCATTAAGACATAAGTAACTATGTTTTTTGAAAATTATTGTGTTTGCATATGGTTCATGAAGAAATAAGAATCAAATTTATTTGCTTCAAAATTTTCATATGATAAAGAGTCAAGATTATTTTATTGGGAAAATCTCCATGGAATTTCATGCTTAGAAGAATAAGTGTTTTGTTGAGTTAACTCATAAAATATTTCTTGTGCATTGAATTCTTAAAATATTTTCATGGCTAAATAATTGTGTGAATTGAATGAGTTATTGTAAATAGGGTCCAAATATCTTCTTGTATCTCACAAAATGTGATATATGTATAAAAGCTGAAAGAGGTTTTTGTCGCAAAAAGACTCTTTCATATTTGAAAAATTCATTTTCATCTTCTCAAAAACCCTGTCCAAAGTCCTTTACAAAAATAGAGAATTATTTAAAATTTAAATCTCGAAAATTAGGCTCTAAATATTCATTCGAATATTCGAAATCATGACACTTGTGTAAAACATAAGAGGTTTTTTTTTTAATGCACCCGTTCCAAACAAAAATCTCTTTTGGTTTTCAAAAAATAGATTCCATATGTTCGGAAACCATGTCCAAATTTGATGACAAAAACATTAAATTATTTATTATTTCAATTTGGAAATATGGGCTGCAAAGATCCATTAGAATCTTCCAAACTATGACACACGTGTAAAAAATGAGAGAGGTGGTTTTTAATGAACCCATTTAAAAAAAAAAACCTTCTTTTGGTTTTCTGAAACTCATTTCCATATTTTTTGAAACCACGTCCAAAGGTGATCACTAAAATAGGAAAAACAAATTAAAAATAAGTGTTGCCATTTGATTTTTCTGACGGATAAGAATAGTTGTTCATGTTCATATAGAGATAACTATTTTGTTAATATTATTGAAAATAAATAAATTATTCACATGCACAAACAAATAATTATTAAGTTTGATATTCTTGAAAAGAAATAAGTTATTCACATGCATACAAAAACATAACAATTATGTTGATAATTCTTGAAAAGGAATTAAGTTATTCCATTTAAGATATTACCAATGATGTTCTAGTGATGCATATGCATTAAATTTTTAATGAGAAATATTGGAATCTTAAAGATAATATGTGCTTATGTGCATATGAATAATATCTACTATATTGGATTTATTGGAAATGAATATGTGACTTTACATGCATGGGAAACTTCAGTCGTGCTGAAATAGATGAGTAACTTTTTTTAGAAAGAGCTCACATAAAAAATTTTCATAAAAGAGAATAGGTTGTGCTATTTGAGAATGATTTGTTACTAATACTATTTCTTGAGGAAATACTACAAATTTGTTTGATGTGTGAAATGATAGGAAAAGATTTTGTATCACATACATAATAGCTAGTGAGTTAGCTAACTTTTGCAAAAAAAATAATTAGTGTGTTAGATTCCTTGGAATATATATATATATATATATATGAAAATAAGTATTTTTGGTGTTAGAACTCTTAAGAAAGGAATATAAGGGAAAAAATTTCCTTATATGCATTATTGGATTTGATTAATTGAGAGGAAAACTTGTAATCGCATGTTGTATTGAGTTGATATTTCTTTTAAAGATTCTTTAGAGAAACATATACACTTGCATGCAAACAAAAGTATATTTTTGGTATTAGATTTCTGGAGAAAAATAAGGTGAAATAAGGTAATATTGATTGTGTTAGCCTTCTTTTTGGGAAAAATAGTATGCATTTGCACACCTAAAGTGATTAGCTATATTATTAAATTTCTTTTGGGAGAATATTATGTATAGTTATTGGGGTAGATCTTTTGGTACGAGTAAAATTTTTCTTTGCATGAAAGAATAAATAGTATGTGTATGATCCCTTGGAAAACAAATGTTTAGTTAGTTTCCTTTGGAAAGAAATATATGTTTTACATGCAAGAAGAACAATATATCATGCTATTTTCTATTGGAGAGGACAAGTAGTTGCATGGAAGATATTATAAATATTATGTTAAATTTGTTTGAAATAGAGCTTCAATTTTTATACATAATAACTATTGTGAATAACACTCATGTGGAAAATATGTTTTTGGAAAATAGCATGCATTCACATGCATAAGTATAGAATCTATTTCATTAATCCCTTTGGAAAAGAAAACATAATAGTAGTCACTAAGAAAATTTCTTGTTGGGCTAGCTATCTTGAAAGTTTGCTATGAATTTGCATGAACAAGAATATTATCTAGTATGTTAGCTTTCCTTTGGAAAGAATATGAAAGTGCATGCAAGATTTTGTTAATGTTTTGTTGGAAAGATGACACTTGAAAGTGATATATTTGTTACAAATGCATATGGAATGATGTCGAAGAAGGTCTTTCATGACATTATTTTTAGTTTTTATACATACATACAAATAGTTGTTGAAGTCTCACAGATAAAGATTGATTATTGGTTTATTAATATTTTATTTAATCATGATATCAAGTGTTTTGACGACAACAATGGAAGGAAATGATGGTGAATTGAGAAAATAATTATTCATATTTAAGATTGTAGTAGATAAATATATTTTAGTCCATGCAGGTTTAGGAGTTTCAACTGCAGGATGACCCAGTGATGGAAACAGTTTGACCATAAAGGAAAATATTGATGATTCATGGGTAAATGATACCATGATGATTGAAATAGTGTATAGCTAATTATGTTTCATTTAAGATGATTTTCTATGTAATATTTTATGACAATTGTCAAGGGATGGACTCTCTTGTAACTATTGAGTGAGGGGTGAATACCCTCATGAGCATTTAATAATAAAATTAAACGTTTTTTCATTTTCACCATACGAGGTTTCTGGGGTATATCGATGTATAATGATGTGATTATTCATTGTGCCATTTTTAGGCTGTTAACTTATTTCCTAATGTGTTGGTTATATTATCAGTTTTTTCATTTACTAATTGAGTTAAAAGAATCGTGGAATCGATGCATAATTATAGTAGTAAATTAAAGTTAATATGCTACAAAAATGATCGTTAATTGTTGTGTAACTAACTATGTTTTTACTAAATATTCCTCTAGGTAATGATGATGTTTATTCTAATGGTAAATGATGGAATATAAAAAGAAATTTAGAAAGTTACACATCGGTGAATGTTGAAAAAATTTCCTAACTCCATGCATTTGTCTGTGAGCTTACCAGGGGATGTTGCAAATGGTATGAGAGCATAATGGTGCAACATTGTCACTTTTTGGGAATAATTAAGCACAAAATAAGTACACGTATCATGATAGTGGGTATCATCTTAGGTATTATTCTAACTGAACTTGCAGTAGACTAAAATTGGCATGAGATGCATGATTAATGACTTCATTAAAGTATAGAAAGTGATAATGTTTCTTTAACATTTGCGTTCGTGACGTTTGAATATGGATGTGGATAAAATACAATAAAACCTCTATTGCACCTATGAATAATCTTGAGCACTCACTTGTTATAGTGCATATTAATTACAAACCATTGCATGCATAATATTACAACAATGATTATGGTGCCAAAAACAAAACATGACTATAGTCACAATGCACTGCTTATAAAGAATGAATGCATGTATGGTTTGTGTGATAACTAAGGAATTGAGAAGTCGGGGTTGACCCTGAAGAGGACAATGGAATGTTATAAAAAATAAACAAAATTGAAAGAACCTAATTAGATGTTAAAAATGAACAATGAGTCAAGTGGAATTCATATAATGAAATTAAATTCAATGAAACACTCATAGTATCATAATGTTGGGTTGTCTTTATTTATGTAGAGTTGTAGATAAAATTTTGCATTCCATGTGGTTGAAAAAAGTGGTAAATGAGATCCCATGTTTGGATGTTTTAAAGAATTCCATCCTTGGGAGTTTTAGATGTGATTCAACTCAAAATCAGGGGGTATTTGTACCATATGGCCATGTAAACCCACTTTATTCCGAAAAAATTATTTTAGACTTGGGTTCCATAATCTCGTAGATTTTTCTAATTTGTCGTTGCCCTGAAGGAATTGTTGATTGTGTTTTTTTGAATTTTTTTTACCATTGATGATATTAATATGATTCATGGTATTTTTTAAATTATATTTTTACTGTATCTTTGATAATTTAGTCATCTTTATGGAAATTTATTTTGTGTCTGCTAATTATTTGCTAAAATGCCTCAATGACAGTAGAACACATGCTTGAAATTTTTTTGTTAAAATGTCTCAATGGTTGTAGATTTCATACTTGCAAAATATTTGATAAAAAGCCACAATGGTCGTATATTGCATGATTGCAAATTATTTGCCCAAAATTCCCAATGGTTGTTGCTTACATGGCTGCAAGCTTATTGTAAAAAGAACACACACACATTCTTTGTCTTATTGTTCAATGGGCATATTATTTCTCTATAATATCGATGGTTCGTAATGAGGGACCTTACAATGAGTATAATTCTATGGTATGAAAGGCATGTTAATGTCTTTTTTTCTAAATTACATGTTTTTTTTTTCGAAATAAGTCTAACTTGTATTTATAAAACATATAGTACATGGATTGTCTAGCCTCTGGAATGGCTAAACTAGCCAATTCCAGAGGCATTGTTCATCAAAAGATCAAAATTGCGACTTCCCCAGAAGGGGAAACCAGTCAAACCATTTTTACTGTAGTTGCCCATCATAGGGAAACTAGCTTCATACAAAAAGTGGCTGTGAATGACGAAAAAAAATAGGATCAACATAGTAAACCAGAAAAAGAAAGCCAAACTGAATTTTTTTTTGTAGAGTCTAGGTTTCTTTGCACGGGGGAGGTGGCTCCTCCACAATTAGGCACCTGTACTCATCGGTGTCATATGCAATCTTATCTCGAGGCACGACATGTTCAGGAGTGATGGCGGTGCATGTACTACCTTTTCCTTCATCATTGCCAGACCAGTCCTCGCTGCTACTGTCGCTGCCACTGTTGCCACTACCGGTGCTACCCTTGCTTTTTCTGCTAGAGGAGGGAGTTCCATGGACAATGGGGTAAGCTTCAGAATTTCTCGAGGGTTCTTGAGGCTTTGTGTCTGTAGTGGAATTTCTGAGCATTTTCCTAGGGCAAAGGCTCTCAGCATTGAAGGCTTCCTCCTTGAAGCTTATAGAGATAGTGGCAATAATGCGACGACGGTCCATGATGCAATTGAAATGGTACTGAGTAGAATGCGTATTGGACGGAGAAGGAAGCGTCTCCAGATTTGGTGGCAGCGAGGAGGAATGATGGGTGGGGTGGCGCACAGGAGTTAAAGAGCATGATCACCTCGAAGCCTGGTCTCTGCCTCTACCGCTGCGAGTTGCAGGATATCGACCAATAGAGTCCTCAAGGGAAGGAGATGAAGAGTTAGAGAGGTTCGAAAGTGGAGACCTAGAAGACCTTCCACGCCCACTGCCACGGCGACAGCACATACGGTGGCGCCTAGGCATACTGGTTGTCGTGCAAGCGCAGTTGATTGGCTGGGAAAGCAGGGCCGAATGAACAGAGGTCTGAGGAGCTGAATGAGGAGAGGATGGAGGAGCCGAATGGGTAGATAATAGAGAATCCGAATGAGCAGAGGATGGAGGAGATGAATGAGCAGAGGAAGGAGGAGCCGAAAGAGCAAAGAACGGAGGATCCGAAAGCTCAGTGTCAAAATTAATGCTGCAATGGAGGCTGTGGGAGATGTGGTGGCTGTGAGAAAGGACAATACAGTAATAGAGGTTGCATCACCTCCTTGTGGGAATTTGAGAGCTCGGCTCTAAAACCAAAAAGGGGCAGATGTAACTCGAGGGAAATGGAAGAGAGCTGTTGTTCGAAGTTATTTTGAAAGATGGGTGAGTGCATTGGCAGGCGAGTGAATTAATGGAGCGATGGTAGGTGCAGTTGGTAGATATAAATTCCCGTGGCTTGAGCCCATGCGTGACCATGTGGCTGAGCCATGTGTCACACCATGGGCTTGCCATATATCGTACTTCATTGCTCACCTGCATTTTGGATTCTAAATTTCATGATTAATGTTACGTTAAATTTGGAATGCATATCACTTGTGTTGAGATTGCAACAAGATGATGAGCTTAGTGGAAAGAAGTCACCTTCACTAAGTGGGCCCGCAGGATATTTTTGGTGCAAAGTCTATTTTTAGACCTTGTCTATTTTTAGACATATGGATAATGTTCTATGAGTTGCAGGATGCTATTTGTGGATGGTTGGTCAAGTCGGAAAAAATAGATGGACTTCTATTTTTAGACATATTCAGAGGAATCTATTTTTAGATTGCCAGTCTAAAAATAGATATGTCGAATATTATTAGCTCTTAATAATATTTGGACTATAAACATTATCTTATTCTCTTGGAGCACTTCGGTTAAGTGCACAGATGTGGCACAGGAGCTGACAGAAGGAATTACGCTATTCCTGAGGGTTAAGTGGAGCTATTGCATGGATACTTCAATTAGAACTCATGTGAGAGAGTTTGGTGGAGTTGATTGAGGAAGTTAATGGAGTTGTGTTCAGTTTAACTAATCTAAACATAGTTGAGCTAGTTGTATCTAGTCTAACTGATTGATACACTAGTGAAGAGTGGTGTGAATTAATTATTAATTAATTCACTAATTATAAAATAATTAATCAACTGAAGAATACATCAGTTAACTTCAGTGCATGGATAGTTTCAGTGGAGACTAGTGAAGAGATAGGTGAAAGAGCAGTGTGACTATCAGTTGTGACTATATTGTTGCATGATTTGCAACAACCAGTGATTTGAGAAGCCAATGAGGATTGCGCAGTACAAGCCAGGTAATTCAATTTCATTCAGATCCATTCTTCAGCAGGGATTACGCAGTAGAGGTAGGCTATCAGGTGGTAGAGATTGGAGCATATGATTTGATATATCGGGCTTGATTAGTGTGTAGCAATTGGAGATTGTACTAAGAGCTTGCGAGGAGATTTGTATAATGATTGTTACATGATATCTATGAAATATAATATACAGATAGTTGGGGGTTTTTAGCTTTAAGCTTTCCCATAAATATTGTGTTCATATGTGTGATTTTTTATGGTTTTAATGTGCGCATGCGATTGTTTTTATTTCCACAATTAATGATCAATTGTAGAAGATATTTTGTATTATGCATGAAGTTAAAATATTGTGTGATCAGGAGAATATCGGTGAATAATATATTATTTATTCAAATTTATACATGGTATCAGAGCGATATTGATCATTGGAGCAATTGCAAAACATTGAAGTGGTTGAGTTTTTTGCTGGTGGAATTCAAATTTGCAGCAGTGTTTTCTTGGTGTCGAAGTTGAGATGTCTTTCAAAGGATTGTGATTGGAGTATGCCCTTGAGGTAAGCTTGAATTATATTTCATGGAAGGACAAGATGGAGGTGGTGCTAGATGAAAATGGGTTGAAGGAGTTCATAGATGCAGAAATTCCAAAACCTGCTTCTAGCAATGCTGCCGCACTTGAGGCATGACAAAAGAAGACAGCAAAGTGTCGAAGGATTTTGTTGGAAGGTGTGAAGGATCACATAGTATCTAGCCTTCATGGTAAAGATTATCCATTCTTGATGTGGAAAGCTTTAACATATTTATTTCAAAGCAAGAGTGACCAGAGGAAGTTGGCGCTCAAGGATAAACTCAGGAACATAAAAATGGAGAAAGGTGACAGTATGCCCAAGTACCTCATGAAGTTAGTCCAATGCAGGGATGAGATGGGAAGTGTGGGGGTGACTGTTGATGATGAGGAATTGGTGAGCTGGGATCTTCTTGGGCTTCTGAAGAGTTGGCATTCCTATCAGGACTCTATCAATGGTCGGGAGAAATTGCCAGGATGGGAGCGACTTTGGTCGGATCTTGTGCAAGAGGAGATAAGGCGAAGTACCAGGGACGGATATTCATCAAAGAACTCTGATGAAGAAAATTTCACTTTGGCTACCAAAACAAAGAAGGAGAAGAGTAAGAACAATGCTTCTCAATCCGGTGTGAAAGGCAAGAAGCAGGACATATCCAAGGTGAAGTGCTTTCATTGTCACCAACGTAGACATTACGCCACTAATTGTCCACAGAAGAAGAAAAATAAGTAGGCTGCTGGATCTGCAGCTGGAGAGGCCTTAGACTCGCATTTTGAGCTGTATTTTTCACTGATCGCATGCTTGGTCTCAAGTGTGATGGGTTTAGTGTGGTTTCTTGACAGTGGTGCGTCTTTTCACATGATAGGAGATCAAGATTTGTTTACTGATCTAGATGAGAAAGATCTTGGAGTGCACACCGAGATGGGCGATGATGGTAGATACAGTGCGACCGGTATCGGTGCCATTTCCTTTGAGAGGGAGTCTGTTAAACCCTTCGTATTGAAGGAAGTGATGCATGTTCCAGGATTGAAGAAGAATATTATCTTTTTGGCAATGTTAGAAGACAAGGGATAAGATGTTGTCTTTAGCGAGGGAAAGGCTTTCCTGTGCAGTAAGGAAACTGGTGTGACCCAGAGGATAGGGGTTCGAGTTAAGAACCTTTATCAATTATAGGTAGATGGATGCACAGCAATGGCAGGCAGGGCAGAAGGAGTGGTGAGCCGGGATGATGGCGAGTTGTGGCACCAGAGATTGGGTCACCTTCACCATGGAGCTTTGAAGATACTGCAGTAGATTTATACTAGGCTTCCTAAGGGTACTCTTGCGCAGTCAGATCAGTGCAAGGGATGTACCTTGGGAAAATTTGTGAAAGCCACCTTTCATGAGAAGGATAGTCGTGCATGACGATCCTTGAGATAATTCACATAGACGTGTGTGGACCTTTCTCAGTAGCTTCGACAACAAAACATAGGTACTATGTGATATTTTTTGATGATTTTTCTCGGAAGTGCTGGATCTTCTTCATGCAGAAGAAGAGCGAGACATACTCAAAGTTATGTGTGTTCAAGGCACTGGTTGAGAAAGAATCGGGGAAGAAGGTGAAGGCTCTTAGGAGCGACAATGGTGGTTAATTCATCTCTGGCGAATTCAAGGACTTTTCTAGCACAAAAGGGATTCGAAGAGAGCTCATAGCACCTCATAACCCACAGCAAAATGGGTTTGCTGAGCGGAAGAATAGAACAATCGTGGGTGCTGCACGGGCGATGTTGCATGATCAGGGCCTTCCCATACACTTGTGGGTTGAGGCATGCAATACTGCAGTATATATGCAGAACCGTTGTCCTCATAGGATACTTGCCATGAGTACACCTGAGGAGGCGTTTTTTGGTAAGAGGCCTGATATTTCCCATTTGAGGATTTTTGGTTCACTCGTTTAGATTCATGTGACGAAGGATGTCAAGAAGAAGCTGGAGCCGATTATAGAGGTTGGGATATTTGTGGGGTACACTAATACACCCCACAACTATCGTGTGTATTTTCCAGACAGTCGCAAGACTGTTGTGCGAGGGGATATCAAATTTCATTAGGAGAAAGCCATGAAGTGTTCGCTTGAGAGGGAGACACACTTGCATGCAGATGAGGAGCTATTAGTTCCTAAGGATGAGCTTTAGGATGTGGATCAGCCACAAGAGGAAATTCAAGGAGTGGAAGAGACCACTCATGCAGCGCCAACCATCAGAGGGCGGAAGCACACTACAGAATTTGAGTGACTGGCTCAAGATGCAGAGAAGGTTGTAGGATCACCTACATCATAGCGCAGATAGAGACAGTCACCTGACCGGTATACTAGATACATGGCTCTTATGAGCAAGTGTATCATGACGGAGCCATCCTCTTTCGAGGAAGCTATGGAGGATCCCGCATGGGTAGATGCCATGGTGGAAGAGTATGATTCGATTGTCGGAAACAGTGCATGGGAGATTGTCCCAAGGCCGGAAGGGAAATAAGTGGTGGGTTCGAGATGGATCTACAAAGTGAAGCAAGCAGCTGACGGGAGTGTGGAGAAGTACAAGCCAAGATTTGTTACCCGAGGCTTCTCACAGATTGAGGGGATCAATTATGAGAAAACCTTTGCACCTTTTGCAAGGTATTCTCCCATACAGACGATTCTTGCTCTCTCAGCGTAGATGGGGTGGCACATTCATCAGATGGATGTGAAGACTACGTTCCTTAACAGAGTGATTGAGGAGGAGGTGTACATAGAGCAGCCCCAAATGTTTCAAGATCTTCAACAGCGAGTCACATATGTGCAGGCTCGAGAGAGCATTGTATGGGTTGAAACAAGCACCTCGTTCTTGGTACACATGGATAGACAATTATTTCACTGGACTTGGATTCTCCAAGAGTGAGGCGGATCTGAACCTATACTAGATTGTGGTGGAGGGTAAGTTGCTGATCATTGTACTTTATGTAGATGATTTTATTTTGACAGGTGATGAGCTGTTGATACTCTCATGCAAG
The DNA here is from genome assembly GCA_034641835.2 of Pinus albicaulis. Classification (NCBI taxonomy): domain Eukaryota; kingdom Viridiplantae; phylum Streptophyta; class Pinopsida; order Pinales; family Pinaceae; genus Pinus; species Pinus albicaulis. The sequence goes on from CM076580.1 coordinate 95,166,531, forward strand.
GATGATCTTGCAAAAGAGTTTGAGATGAAGGACTTGGGCCTCCTTCATTATTTCCTGGGATTGGAAAGTTGGCAGCACAGTGATGGACTATTTGCTTCTTAAGGCAAGTATGCCTGGGAGATACTGGAGAAGTTCAACATGCATGGCTACAAGCCTGTTGATACTCCTCTTCCTAGTGGATGGAGGAAGGAGGATGCTACTTCGTCGGAGGTAGTGGATACCACTGTTTATTGACAGTTGGTGGGGTTGCTTATGTATCTGGTCAATACACGACCCGACATATGTTATGCTGTGAAACAACTTTCAAAAAGCTTGGTTAAGCCTACCAAGCTCTTCTGGAAGGCAGGCAAGCATGTATTGAGATATCTTAGAGGCACATCAGGATATGGATTATGGTACAGACAGTCGGATGAGGTGAAGCTGTGTGGCTTCACGGATGCAGATTGGGCAGGGAGCCCAACGGATAGAAAGAGCACATCTGGAGGGATTTTCAGTAACAGGTCAACAATATTTTCTTGGGATAGCAGGAAGCAGAGATCCATGGCACTCAGTTTAGCAGAGGCCGAGTATATGGCAGCGATTTTGGCTACATGCGAGGCTATATGGATGAGGAAGGTCCTGGTCGGGTTGTTCGATTCACACTTAGATCCTACTGTGATTTATTGTGATAATTAGAGTTGCATCAAAATCTCGGTTAATCCAGTATTTCATGATAGATCTAAACACATTGACATCCGGTATCATCATATCAGAGATTGTTTGCAGCGGAAGATCATGTTACTTTCATACATTCCGATGGAGGATCGGGATGTTGATATCTTAACGAAGGCGCTCACCAGGATAAAATTCGAATACCACAGAGGTAGGATAGGGGTGGAAAATAATCCTTATCTTTTTGAGAGGGAGTGTTTAGATTGCAACAAGATGACGAGCTTAGTGGAAAGAATTCGCCTTCACTAAGTGGGCCAACATGGTATTTTTGGTGCAAAGTCTATTTTTAGACTATGTCTCTTTTTAGACATATGGATCATGTTCTATGAGTTGCAGGATGCTATTTGTGGATGGTTGGTCAAGTCGAGAAAAATATATGGACTTCTATTTTTAGACATATTGGGCAGAATCTATTTTTAGATTACCAGTCTAAAAATAGATATGTCTAATATTATTAGCTCTTAATAATATTTGGACTATAAACATTATCTTATTGTCTTGGAGCACTTCAATTAAGTGCACAGATGTGGCACATGAGTTGACAGAAGGAATTACGCTATTCCTGAAGGTTTTGTGGAGCTATTGCATGGATACTTCAGTTAGAACTCATGTGAGAGAGTTTGGTGGAGTTGATTGAGGAAGTTAATGGGGTTGTGTTTAGTTTAACTAATCTAAACATAATTGAGCTAGTTGTATCTAGTCTAAATAATTGATACACTATTGAAGAGTGGTGTGAATTAATTTTTAATTAATTCACTAATTGTAAACTCATTAATCAACTAAAGAATACATCAGTTAAATTCAGTGCATGGACAGTTTCAGTGGAGACTAGTGAAGAGATAGGTGAAAGAGCAGTGTGACTATCAGTTGTGACTATACTGTTGCATGATTTGCAACAACCAGTGATTTGAGAAGCCAATGAGGATTGCGTAGTACAAGCCAGGTAATTTGAGCTCATTCAGAGCCATTCTTCAGCAGGGATTGCGCAGTAGAGGCAGGCTATCAGGTGGCAGAGATTGGAGCATATGATTCGCTAGATTAGGCTTGATTAGTGTGTAGCAATTGGAGATTGTACTAAGAGCTTATGAGGAGTTTTGTATAATTATTGTTACATGATATCTATGACATATAATATACATATATTTGAGGGTTTTCAGCTTTAAGCTTTCCCATAAATACTATGTTCATATGTGTGATTGTTTATGGTTTTAATGTGCGCATGCGATTGTTTTTATTTCCGCAATTAATGATAAATGGTAGAAGAGATTCTGTATTGTGCATGAAGTTAAAATAGTGTGTGATCAGGAGAATCTCGGTGAATAATATATTAGTTATTCAAATTTCTACAACCTGTATGAGATGTCATGAATTGTTGTCAATGTAATTTGAAAAATTATGGGACGCATGTTGAGGGTCAACTATAGATTCATGGTGTACATAAATGTTCCTTTTCTTTAATGATAATATTGAAATGGAAAATTATGTATATTACAATGGATTTTTAGAAATTGACTATTTTTAGACATCGAATTATTATTGGATTGAATGGCTATGGAAGCCATGATGGGACTCATGTGATGCTGAAATATTTTATTTTATCATTAATTTAATGAATACATTGTTTGGTATATTCAATAAATAACTCTATATTTTTACAAGAATTCTTGTTATCTTAGGAAAATATATTCATGGTTAAGTCGAAGATGGACCTTCCCTAAAAGTCTCCCAAAAATACCGAAGAGAAAATAATAAAGAGGAAAATATTAACATAATGGTAGAGAAAGGTTATGTTAATCACTTAGTTGGAGATAAATACTAAGTGTGGCGAAATAAAGAACAAAATGAGAGAAAGGTGTGCTTTAAGAAAATAGAAAAAATTCATTTTCGAAAAAAACTAAAACAAAATGGCCTAGGAAAGAGGTTGGCAAACCTTAACGCAAGACACTCCTAAAAATATAATAGGAAGAAACCACCAAGGAATAAATGAGGTTGTTGATTCCAATGGCAATTAGATCTTAGCCTAGTTAGAAACTATTGCATATAGTTAATAGTTAGGTGGAATATACTTTATTCTTGAATAATTCTCGGATGTTAACTACAGTTCGATGAAATTTTGTCTATATTTTTATATTAATTCCAAAATCATATAACAATGTTGGATGCTATAATATACCATAATTTTCACGTGTCTATTTTTTTATGTGTTGTAGTTCTGCATGCTTAATTTATGAATTTGTCTAGGAGACACTTTCGATAAAATAAGTTGTATTTGTAGGTTTGTATGAGAAAATGAACATATCAGAAATGAATTATCAATATGAATACTTAGAGGAAATAAATTATATATGTATGGACTTATGATTTAACTTATGATGGATATCAAAAAAATCAAACCAAAGGAAAAATGGATCAAGATAAATTCCATGAGTTTGAATTTGATTTAAATGACCATGGGAAAGAAAGACAGTAATTTGCAAACAACACCAGTGGGAAAGAATAACTGGTGTAAGCCCTAAATAAAAGACAACATGCACTTGATACATTTTTTTTTATCATTTTGATGATTAACGAGTTGGTGCTCTCCAAGTAATTGTGGAGGTATTATGATTAATGTATGATTTGAAATTGCATAAAAAATTAACATTGTTACTGATGAAATAGGTAGCTGCATTGGTACCTACTTTTTGACGTAGCAAGAAAAACACCCGGATTTGGAAAGTGGTGATGCACAATCAAATTTTTTTTTTTGAGCATGTTTTTGGCACTTTAATTTTTTTTTCTGTGATGCATTTTATGTCGATTTTGAATAGTGGTGGTGTATCATCACCAATGTTTTTTTAGAGGATTGATTTTGACACTATACATTTTCTAATGTCTTATTTTTGCATGAGATGTTTATTTTTAATTGCATTTATGTACTTGTGTTTTAAAGAGAAAAAATATTTTTTTTTTGAAATAAAAATTTGTAATGATATCTTCACTTTTTCACATAGATAAAGTTTATATTTTCTACAAGTTTATGTATTGATAATTAATTTTTCAATGGGCATAAAATAATTGTCGCTAAAAAACCAATATTTTTAACAATATGAAAAAAAAATGCAAATTTTCAATACAAATAGAATGCAAAAAATACACTTTTAGAGACTTTTTGTTAAAAAAAACATGTTAAATAAACTAATTTTTGGGAAAATCTTAACAAAAAATAAATAAGAAGATATCATTTTTATTGAATTTTATGTCAAAAAATAATAGTAATCACATGTTTTTTGCAAAAAATAAGGATTCTTATCATAAAATATCAAAGTTTAAATATTACAAGTAAAACTAGTTAATAGATCTCAAAAATAAGCTTTGTTCGCAAGCATAACTTAATGATCCTCAGCAATATCAATTAATACATGTTCAACATCATCTAGAACATCATTGATGGTTTCTTCCACAAAATTTTCTACTTCATTTTGGTCATTGTCATCTTCTAATGGATTTTTCATGTTTGAAAATCTTCCAAAGTGTCCCTTTCCAATCATTCCATATAATGGTGGTTGAGGTTCCTTTTCTTTTTTTGCCACATGTGATACATTAAAATCCCCTTTCCTCAAACCAACTTCTTGCTTCCCATCTGGAAGGAATTCAAGAGCATTAATTATTTTTTGAATAAATTTGCATTGCACTGGGTCTTTCTCAATGGAAATGAAATTTACTCTTTTTGTTAGGCAACATGATAGTGTTTTACCAAATCATCAAGTACAAAAGAAATAAGTAATAAAATTAGTATAAAGACATAAAAATTGAAAAATAAAATATTGAAATTTAAATTTGTATATTAAAACTTACCTGAACCTAAAAATAGATCCAAAACCCAATCTCTTTCATTTGACAGCATCACCCGGCCTTCCTCCAGCCCCCGGCTAGGCAGAGGGAAATTCCAAGAATTGCCCTCCACCCAGCCAAGGGTCGGAGGTAGGCTGGGCAGCCCTCGACGGCACCACTTGACTGGCCTCAGCCCAGCCGAGGGCGATTGTCAGAATCACCCTTCACCTAGCCGAGGGTGATTCTTGGAATTTCCCTCCACCCAGCTGAGAGCGATTCTCGGAATCACCCTCTGCCCAAATGGGGGCCGGAGGTAGGTTGAGCGACGCCATTGAGGGCTGCCTAGCATGCCTCTGGCCCTCCATTTGGGCGAAGGCAGGTTGAGTAGCCCTCGATGGCACCACCAGGCCCCTGGCTAGGTAGACGAAGATTCTCGAAATCACCCTCCGCTCAACTAGGCAACATGGTTGGGGGCTGCCTAGCCTGCCTTCAGCCCTAGGCTGGGTGAAGGGAAATTTCAAGAATCGCCCTCCACCTAGCCGCAGGTCGGAGGCACGCTAGGCAGCCATCGACGGCGCTACGCAGCCTGCCACCATCCCCCAGTTGGGCTGAGGGCGATTCTAAGAATCACCCTCGGTTGGGTAGAGGGCGATTCTGAGAATCACTCCCGGCTAGGCAGAGGTTGATTTCAAGAATCACCCTTGGTTGGGCGGACGGCGTTTGCAAGAATCACCCCCAGCTGGGCGGATGGCAATTATGAGAATCACCCTTTGCCCAGCTGAGGGCTGGAGGCAGGCTAGGCAGCGCCATCGATAATTCTCGGAATCGCCCTCCGCCCAGCCAGGGGCCAGAGGTAGGTTGAGTGGCACCGTCAAGGGCTACCCAGCTTGCCTCTGACCCACGACTAGGTGGAGGGCGATTCTTGGGCAGCCCTCGACGGTGTCGCCCGGCCAACCTCCGGTCCCTGGCTGGGCCAAGGGTGATTTTGAGAATCTCCCTTTGCCTAGCCAAGGACCGGAGGCCATCCGGGTGGTGCCATGGAGGGCTACCCAGTTTGCCTCCGCCCATCCGGGGGCCGAAGGTAGGTTGGATAGCCCCCGATGGCGCCGCCCAACCTACCTCCTGCCCCTGGCTGGGCGGAAGGCAATTCCGAGAATCACCCCCGATTGGGTGGAGGGTGATTCCGAGAATCACCCCTGGTTGGGCGGAGGGCGATTCCGAGAATCATCCCGGGCTGGGCAGAGGGTGATTCCGAGAATCATCCCCGGTTGGGCGGAGGGAAATTCCGAGAATCACCCCCGGTTGGGCGGAGGGTGATTCCAAGAATCATCCCCAGCTGGGTGGAGGGCAATTCCAAGAAACACCCCTGGTTGGGCGAAGGGAGATACCAAGAATCACCCCCGACTGGGCGGAGGGCGATTCCGAGAATCACCCTCCGCCCAACCGGGGGTGATTCTCGGAATCACCCTCCGCCCAGCCAGGGGCCAGAGGCTGGCCGGACGGTGCGGTCGAGAGCTGCTCAACCTGCCTCTGTCCCCCAATGGGCAACAAATTAATTTTTATTTTATTTTATTTTTTCAAGCACAAACTATTTTAAAAAATTAATTTTTTTTTTAAACAAAAACTATTATAATAAAAAAAATGTATTGTTTAATATATATATATATATATATATATATATAAACTATTCAGTTAAAATTTTAAAATATGAAAGAACAATAAAAACAAATGAAAAAATATGTTTTAAAAAATAAACAAACAAATATAAAAAAATATATATATTTTTTAATTTTAATTTTTTAAAAATTAAAACAATTATTATTTAAAATATAAAAAAACAATTAAAAAAAATTAAAATATGTTTTAAAATATAAACAAACATATATAAGAAGATTTTTATTTTTAATTTTTATTTTCTTAAAACTAAAGCAATTATAATTTAAAATATAGAAAAAAAATTAAAAAAAATTAAAATATATGTTTATATATATAAACAAACAAATATATGAATCAAACATTTTTCATTTATTTGTTCATTTTAAAAAATTGTCTAAGTCTTATAATTTCTCCATAATTTCATGGTTCAAGTATCTTGAAAAATTAAGATTTAAAATTTGAGATTTACAACTTGTCATTAAGGTTTTTATGCACCATGAAATTTTATCTTTAATGTTATGGTTGAAAATAATTACAATTTTAGGGTTGTTTAGAGTCAAGATATTCTATGTTTAACAACATGGATAAAAATTGTTCAAAATGATAAGCTCTTCAGACATGATTTTGTTTATATTTAACATCATCTATCAAAAAATTTAGAATTTTATGATTTTTCAATGTCATAATATGTTGTCTTTAGTTCCATTGTTACAATGTGTCGAAAGAGTGACACAATGTTTTTTTTTGTTATTCCAGCATCAACTTGCTTTGTTTTGAGGGTGTTTTTTCAATCATTTTTTCAAGAAACAATTTCGTTTTTAGCATAATTTTATAAAAAAGTGAAATTTGATCTTGAGAAAAAAGGAAATGCATTTTGGAATACACACTTTTTGTTTTTGGGGCATTTTTTTCATGTTTTTTGAGTCTTTTTGGGCTAGAGTTCATGTTATGAGGTAATAGTTCCTGTTTCATCAGTAACATTGTTAATTTCTAATATAAAGTAAAAGTTAATGTTCAACCAAGAAAATAACATCTAGGACAATGTTCTCTTTAAGGGAGGGGGGTAGGGAGTATTTAATATCCCTGGTATAAGCTACAATAAAAAACTCTCATAAAATGAGGTTTGTTGCTTTATTAAATAGTACTTATTCTTCTATTGATATTACATGAATAATATTATTGTAATTCTTAATTATAAGAATATTAGAAGAAATAATATATTCTTCTATCTAAATAAATTATATTTCCAATTCGGAATATTTTATGAGTGTTAGACATAATGAGTAATACTTTTAGAAAAAATATGGATAAGTGATATTTTGTTCATAAGGAAAAATAAAATCTACCTTGAAAATAAAAGCATGAGAGATTTATGCATGATTTATGGAGTGATTTTGTGATTTAGGAAAAAATTATTTATTGAGTGATTTATGCAATGTTTTTAATATTTAGAAAAGCTATTTCATTTTATTAATTCTACTTATTGTAAGCCTATGGGAAAAATAGGAGAAGTAATGATTGAAAACATGTAGAATGGAGCCAAGAGAGAGGAAGGAAGAATTCCAAGCATGTATTAAGCGATAAGTAACTATGCTCTTTGAAAATTATTGTGTTTGCATATGGCACATGAAGAAATAAGAATCAATTTTTTTTGTTTGAAAAATTGCATATGATAAGGAGTCAAGATTATTTTCTTCAGAAAACCTCCATGGACTTTCGTGCATAGAGGAGTAAGTGTTTTTTTCATTCAATTTGTAAAATATTTCTTGTGCATTGAATTTTTAAAATATTTTCATGGCTAAATAATTGGGTGAATTGCATGAGTTATTGGAAAATAGCGTCCAAATATGTTTTTGTATTTCCAAAACCAAGATAGATGTATAAAGAGGGAAATAGGTTTTTGTAAATGGGGTTATTCTCACAAAAATTCTTTTTCATATTTGAAAATTTTGTTTTCAGCTTCTCAAAAACCATGTCCAAAGTTGATGACAAAAAACATGAATTATTTATTATTTAAATCTAGAAAAATGGGTTGTGTAGATTCATTCGAATATTTCAAAAAGTGACACTTGTGTAAAACCTGAGAGAGGTTTTTTTTAATGTACCCATTCCAACCAAAAACCTCTTAAAAAAAACAAAATAGTTTCCATATGTTCGTAAAACGTGTTCAAAGTTGCTACAAAAACATGAAATTATTTAATATTTAAATCTGGAGATATAGGTTGCAACGATCCATTAGAATATTCCAAACCGTGACACTAGTGTAAAAATGGAGAGAGGTTTGATTTAATGAATCCGTTCCAAACAAAAACATCTTTTGGATTCAGAAACTCATTTCAATATGTTCGGAAATCGTGTCCAAAGGTGATGACCAAAACAAGAAAAAAAGAGTAAAAGAGAGTGCTTCCATTTGATTTCTCTAACGGATAAGAATAGTTGTTCATGTACATATAGAGATCAATATTGTGTTAATATTCTTGAAAAGAAATAAATTATTCACATGCGCAAACAAGTAACTATTAAGTTTTAAATTTCTTGAAAAGAAACAAGTTATTCACATGCATACAAAAATAAAAACAAATATGTTGATAATCCTTGAAAAGGAATTAAGTTATTTCATTTAAGAGATTACGAGTGATGTTTTCAAGATGCATATGCATTATATTTTTAAAGAGAAATAGTGTACTCTTAAAGAGAATATGTACTTATGTGCACAGGAATAATATCTAGTATATTGGATTTACTTGAAATGAATATGTGACTTTACATGCATGTGAAGCTTGAGTGGTGTCGAAGGAGAGTAGTAACTTTTTTGAGAAAGAGTTCACATAAAAATTTCGCATAAAATACAATAGGTTGTGATATTTGAGAATTATTTGTAATTCATTCTATTTATCGATGAAATACTACAAATTTGTCTAATGTGTGAAATGATAGGAAAATATTTTGTATCCCATACATAATATCTAGTGAGTTAGCTAACTTTTGCAAAAAGAATAATTAGGGTGTTAAATTAATTGTAAAATAAATTATATATATTTTTATGCAAAGAAATATTTGTGGTGTTATAACTCTTCGAAAAGGAAGATAAAGGGAAAACATGTCAATATATGCATTATTGGATTAGATTATCGGAGAGGAAAAGTGGTAATATCTTTTTGTGAGAGGAAAATGTTTCTTTGCATGAAAGAATAAATATTATGCATTTGATCCCTTGAAAAATAAAGTATTTATTTTTCCATGGCAGATTTAGTTAGTTTATTTTGGAAATAAATATATACATGTTTTAGATGCAAGAAGAACAAACTATCATGTTATTTTTTTTTGGAGAGGACAAGCAGTTGCATGCACAAAATTATAACTATTATGTTAACTTTGGAGATTGCATTTTTATACATAATATCCATTGTGAATATCTCTCGTGTGGAAAATATCATTTTGGAAAATAAAATGCATTCACATGCATAATTATAGAATCTATTATGTTAATCCATTTGGAAAAGGAAACATAATAGTAGGCAGAAAGAAAATTTCTTGTTGGGTTAGTTACCTTGAAAGCTTGTTATGCATTTGCATGCACAAGAATAGTATCTAGTATGTAAGATTTCCTTTGGAAATAGTATGAAAGTGAATCCAAGGTTTTGTTAACGTTTTGGTTGGAAAGATGACACTGGAAAGTGATTTTTTTGTTACTAATGCATATGCAATGATGTTAAAGAAGACATTTCATGACATTCTATTTATGTTTTATACATAGATACAAATATTTGTTAAAGTGTCACAAATAAAGATTTATTTTGGTTTATTAATATTTTATCTAGTCATGATATCAAGTGTGCTGATGACAATAATGAAACGAAATGATGGTTGCTTGAGCAAAGGATTTTTCATGTTTAACATTGGGGTAGGTAAATATTTTTTATTCCATGCGGGTTTAGGAGTTTCAACTATAGGATGACTCACTAATGGAAATAGTTTGACCACAAAGACAAAGATTCAAGATTCATCAATAAATGACATCATGATGATTGTAATAGTGTATAGCTAGTTATGTTTCATTTAATATGATATTTCTATGTAATATTTTATGACAATGGTCGAGGTATGAATTTCCTTATAACCATTAAGTGAGGGTTGAACACCCTCACGAGCGTTTAATAATAAAATTAAATGTTTGTTGGTTTTCACCCTACGGGGTTTCCAGGTTATATCGATGTCTAATGATGTGATTGTTCATTGTGCTATTTTTATGATGTTAATTTCTTTCGTGATGTGATGTTTATATTATCAAGTATGTGATTTAATAATTGAGTTAAAATAATCATGGAATCGATGCATAGTTATAGCTAGAACTTTAAGTTAATATGATATAAAAATGATCATTAATTTTTGTGTAACTCACTATTATTTTACTAAATATTTCTCTAGGTAATGATGATGGTTATTCTGATGGTCAATGAGGGAATATAGAAAGTAATTTAAAGAGTTACACATTGGTAAATGTTGAAAAATTTTCCTAACCCCTTGTATTTTCTTGTGAGGTTACCGAGGGATGTTACATATTACGATGACATCATCTTGTTCATTTTCCCTCGATAGTGAAATGAAAATTTTAGGATATTCATGTCCTAAGATACAAAAATTCAAGATAAGAAATGGTGAAATTGTCATCTCGGTTGATACATACTTATGCAGGAACTCAATAAAATATAGAAATACATATAAACATAGAAATGTAGCAAAAATAAAACTTCATTTCATTAATATAAAATAACTGACATTGTTATAGACAGAATGGAAATAAACATGCTAGGTCGTCGATAGATTATCTCTGAGAAGAGATGTGGCAGATACATGCCTCTGAATTATGTTACAATGAGCCTCAAGGGAATTTTTATTATTAAAAAACATAGGAAAACCATAAACAACAAAACTCCTAAACCCAGGAGATGAAACGCCAAGAGTTTGTGGGCCCTGTTGGGGTTAGTTGGGTAGCCAATTTCCTGGGTTCGTAACTTGTTCATATTATCTCTGTTTGGTGTGTATGATATATCATCGGAAATATCTCTCTGAGTACTATAGGGTTTTTTACATTCCCATGCCTATATCTATGAGCTTGCTGCAGACCTCAAAAAAGTATCCTTTAGGGGGTCAAAACTGCTCCGGAAGTTCAAGACCCGAAAAAGTGCTAAAAATAGTAAATGCTAGTATAAAAAAATGAAACTGGTGAAACTAACTGGAGGTCTAGGTGGTATAGGTGGGTGGCCACCAATATCCACCTGGATCATTCCTCCCCCCTTAGGAAGCAATGGTCCCCATTATGTGCATAACCTCCATAAGGTGAGGAATTTCTGCTGAGTTGAGTCCCTGGTGAGCCACTTTCCCTGGTGAAAGTGTTGACCTGCTTTGACAACTCAATATGGCTAGATCCTCTATTGGCATATTTTCTTGATCTGTGTGTCCATGATTCGATAATTTTTTGTTTGTTCCATGCAGTCTAGGTTTAAATCTGTAAGTGTGAGATATTATGCCATGTCGGATGTGTCCAATAGAGGTGGAAAGTAGGGTTGAAGGCAGTCCACATTGAACACTAGGTGCAGACCAAGGAATTGTGGAGTACTAATCTCGAAGGCATTTCCCCCTATAGCCTTGGTGATGATATATGGCCCATAGTGGATTGGGAGAAGCTTGTAGTAAGGTACAACGAGGCACTCCTTATACAAATGTAGCCACACATTTTCGCCCACCTAGAAGTTGTGTGGCACCCAATGTTGATCATGGCGTTGCTTGTACTTAATATTAGCTCTATCCAATATGTCATGAGCCTATTTGGGGATGTGAAAAATTTGATCAATGAAGTTGTTCACCTTGTCTGCTTCAGACTAGACATGAGAATAATTTTCTTTAGTAGCCACAAATGGCATGGCTATGTCAATGGGATAAGTGGTTGGAATCCCAACCCCACTTAAAAGGGGTTGTGGTCAGTTCAGCTGTGGATATCCCAGTTATAACTTTGTTGTACACAAGGGAGGCTCTCATCCCATGTACATGCATTTTTTGACTTGTACATACACAGGGTGTTTACGATCATCTTGTTGACGACCTCTACTTTTCCATCAATTTTGGGATGCAAAGTTGTGGAAATGGTGAGCTTGGTGTCCATCATCGAGCAGAGGCTGGACCAAAATGTACCGAGGAACCTGCTATCTATATCTCAGATGATATATTGTGGGATCCCAAAGTGTACCCACACTCATTTAAAGAAGGGTTTATCAGTGGCTGCTAGTGTGATATTCTTGTTGCAGGCCGCCATAATGACCATCTTGGAGAATATTTCGACGATCATAAAAAAATTCGTTTCCATGCTTATTAGAATGAATGACCGACATGTAATCCATGGAGATGGATTCCCAAGGTGGACTACGGATAGGAAATGGAGTATATAGGCCTTGCTTCTTGATGGTCGATTTGGAAATGGCACAGGAAGTGCAAGATGTCATGTATTTCCTAACATCCTGTCAAAGGTTTGGACAATAGAAATACTTATACAGTACTATGATTGTTTTTTCGACCCTGAAATTACCAATGACCTAACTGTAGTGTGCTTCCCATACCATCTTGGCATGCTCACTTGAAGGAACACAAGGGTGTCACATGTGACATAGTAGTGCTTCCTAGAGGTGAAATTTTGGAATATTCTTACCCTCTAGGAGTGTCTTGTATGTGTGGCCAAATTATGGATTTCTTCTATAGAGAAGTAGCCAATTAGAAGTCACGTGCCCACAAGAGTTGAACACGATGGTTAGTGCCACGATCGGTGGCTGGTTGAGGTATTCTGGAACAATTGGTGCTTCCCTTCTTGTAATTGTTGTTCAATTGAAATTGTTGCAGGTATGTCGACCACTTATGATGACGATCGTGCTCCAACTTCCCTTGTTTTTGTATGAACTACAATGGTCAAGGTGTGTGTGGATGAATTTTTCCTTCCCCAAAATGTAATTCTTTTATTGTCAATGAGCCCACATAATGGAATACATCTCTTTGACATAAGTGGGATACTTCTAGGCTGTGCTGAAAATTGTCTCACTGTGATATCCTACAGGATGCCCCTGTTGAGTAAGAAATGCCCAAGAGCATACTCAGAGGCATTTATCTCGATCTCACATGGTTGTTGCAAGTTTGGTAATGTGAGAATTAGTGCAGAGAAGATGCAATGTTTCAACTCTATGAATGCCTTCAGTTGAGATTCAAACCAAAATAGTTTTTATTTTTCTCCTCCCTTGGTGACTTGACTCAAGGGCCAAGTGATATGAGAGAATCCCAACACAAACTTGCGGTATAAATTGGAAAGACCTAGAAATATGTGGAGCTCTATTAGAGTGGTCGGGGCTCGACAATCTCGAATCACTTGGATCTTGGTTGGATCAAAATTCACCCACCGCTCATCATTAACGTATCCCAGATATCGAACCTGCGTCATGCCAAACATGGACTTCTCCAAATTGGCACACAACTTGAGTTGTCGTAGTGTTTGGAGGACTTGTAATATGTGGTGGAGGTGCTATTCCCAAGTCTAGCTAAAGATCATGATTTCATCCAAGTATACCACCACAAATGAGTTGGTGAATGGCTGAAATATCTCATCCATCACCCTTATGAAGGTTGTAGGAGCATTTGTCAACCCGAAAGGCATGACCAACCATTCGAAAAGGCCATCCTTGGCTTTAAAGGAAGTCTTTCACACATTGGGGGTTTGATTGGTACCTAGTGATACCCAGACTTTAAGTTGATCTTGCTGAAATATTTTTCCCCTTGAGTAGGTCTAGAAGGTCATCAATCCATGGGATCGGGTACCAATTTCAGACAGTGATATTGTTCAGCACTCGATAGTCAATGCAGAGTCTTCAAGTCCCATTGTTCTTCTGCACCAATACGATCGAGCTCCCACAGTGCAATGAACTCAGCCAGATGTGACCTTTCTACAAAAACTTTTGAATCTTCCTCTTGATTTCATCATTCTCTAGAATAGAGCATCGATAGATTGGTTCATTAGGTAATGATGCACCTTGGTTCATATAAATTGATTTCTTTAACTAAAAATGCAATGGCATGCCTACGGGTGAGGTGAAGATGTCCTCATAGTCCTCGATGAACTTCTCCGTCTGTTGTTGTCGTGCGGAGGAGAACTGTATGGAGGTCGTGGCCATAAACTTCTTCTTTCCCTGAGGGCAGATCATTATGAAAACAATTTTCACGGTTTTATAAATGTGCTTACTAAAATTTTTTGTAGTAACCAAAGATATGGTGGTAGGCGGTGCTACCTTAGGTATCATTTACATATTATTTCCCAAAGTAACCATAACGGCACAAGGCTTAGAATCATACACAACATGTTGCTTCCAAAAGTATGGTTGGAAAAATAATACATTACAAATATGAAGAGGAGAAATGTCACATAATACCTCAGCCGTGAAGTGCTTGTTGTTGTAAGGAAGGAGACACTACTGGCTGACGCAAAGGTCCCATACTTGGTGAATCGACCCGATGGTATACAATGGTGGGTGTGTTGTGGTTGGATAGCCCTGTTGCTTCATGAACTCTACTGAAATGAGGTACTTCTGGCTCCTGATGTCGATAATGAATCCCACATCTAGGAATGGAAGAGGAGCTCCCCCTCATCTAAATCTTCTGGTTGCTCCTTCTAGATCTTCATGGTGGAAACGGTGGCATTGGGATTTGCATCGATAATCTGCTTCCATTTTCATTCCCCTTGTAAGGTTATGATTCAGAGTCGGAGCATGGATATGATTCAGAATCCTTAAACTCAGCCACCAATGATTGCTTGGAATGACACTCACTTATGTTATGAGTGGAGCTCTTATGGAACTCACACCATTTTCCCATGTCCTTATTTGGCTTCATAACATTTTTCTTTGCTTGTGGCTTTGCTGCTTTGTCTTGGGTCACCTCGTCATGGCTTTTCCCCTTTTTACAAAATTTGGGTGGACCTTCTCGTTTCTTCTGATTCGCAAATCCAAAGTCCCGCTTCTTCTCTTTGAATTTATGCTCAATCTTGGAAGCATACCAGTATGCTACACCAAGCGAGGATATCTTGAGGAACTCCATTTCCTCCTGAATGCATCTATGCAAACCAGTGTGTTACTTTAGCACCAAATGTTTCTCTAAATCATTGATACCCAACTTTGTGCATATGATATGGAACAAATTCATTAGCTCATGCACATCTTAATCCCTTTGTTGGCACAACGTAGTCCATTGTATGTACTTCCACTACAAGGAAAAGACCCTCTAGCAGACGTTATAAAGGAAGTTTTTAGTGTTATAAAATTGGCCAAAATTTTCAAAAAAACATTTGCTACAACATTCGTTTATGGTTATGGAGGTTTTGGTGGAGCTTTTAACAAAAAATCAACACAACCAAAAACAATGGGCGGTCAGAGGTTATTACGGATGTTTTTTTTCATCGATGCGCTACTCTAGCTTTAACGCACCAATGCGTACATGTAGAAGGTGCCCCGGGCGATCGAAGGAGAATGCGCCAAGCCTTTAAGGTATAAAACCACACCGAGTGTAGTGTTTGTGATACAACACATGGGGCCGTTCTAATTGGTCTTGGGATTTGTGTGGTGCCCATAGTTTGTATCACTGCACCGGTGCGTAGACTTATATAAATGCATCGGTGCGTAGTACCACAAAAATGCATCGAGATTTATAATTGGTATCGGTATTTTTCTAGTGCCCATAGGTCATAAAAATGCACCGATGCTTATCGACACATAAATTCCCCAGTGCGCAGTATCACACAAATGCACCGACATTTATAATTGGTATCGGTATTCGTGCGGTGCCAATAGGTCGTAAAATGACACCGGTACATATAGACACATAAAAACACAAACTCACTGATATTTTTAATTGGTTTTGGTATTTGTGCGGTGCCCATAGGTCGCAGAAATGCACCGATGCACTTCAAAATACAAACGCACCGGTGTACGGTAACTGAAATGCACCATTTTTCATTTTGTATTTTTTAGAAACATCAACCTATGACAGTGCAATTATTGTGATTGTTTTAAATTCATTATTCATCAAAATTCGACACATATTATAACAATATTCATATTAATTAAATTTTTATTAATGCATTTGAATGTGATGTTTGGATTAATTTTTTATATCATATCATAATTATTGTAGTTTTTTAAAATTCATTATTCATCAAAAGTCGACATGTATATATCTTATAACAATATTCATATGAATTAAATTTTTATTAGTGCATTTGAGAACAACAATGGAGAACACAATAGAATAAATTAAATCATATTTTATTATATATATATATATATATATATAAGATAGTCTTTGTCATACAAAATGGGACAGTTATTGTTATCCCTTTGTCTTTCAATTGGGACACTATGCCCATTACATTAAACAAAATGTCTGATTTCTCAGACATATTTCAAAAATTACAACGCCTTTCTTTGATATCCAAACGTAGTGATCATCATTCTTCGCTTAAATTGTTGACACTGCTAGAGCTACTTCCATGACTTGGGTTATTTTCAGGAATGATTTGTTCATGGTGTTGATTGTTTCTTCTTCTTCACCTTCCATCTACAAACATAAAAATAAATTGTAATGAGTGTATATACATTGGTGAAAATAATTAAAATTGCAATATTAAATAATATACATCAATGTGAATCGAAAAGAAATGACGTATAGCAACAATTGACTCATAAACTATACACATTCTTTCAAAACCATATACCATGTCATCTTTCAAAATTTCATCTATTGGCGTTGTTCCATACTTTGTTACCTACAATTTTTATACCCCATAACAAATCATAGATTTAATACCAAACATTGTTTTGTTCTATTAATTATAGATGGAGCTAAGTAAAACAAGATCGATAGATACTTTCAAATTCCAAAATTAATTTCTGATATGCCAGCATATACTCACAACCCATATTTAACCCAATTTCAATCAATTTGTCTAATGGTTCTTCTTTGTATGTTAACACTTGTTTGAAGACATTCAATAAGGATTTTTGTAAAACAACTTAAAAAATACAAAAATGAAATCTATTTAAGTTGTATAAGGAAGTAACAATTACTCACAAACTTAGATATCAACCCTTTTCTTCCTTCTCGTCTTGTTTTATGTGTTGAATGGGTTCCATTTTCTTTTCTTTTCTGCAAGAAAATTCTTGAAAATTAATATTTAATGCTAAATTGTTTATTTATTATACCTAATGATCGAAAAATTCAAATATTACATATTACATTTGAAGCACGTTGTTGTTGAGATGGCTGCTCTTGCAATGCAATTTTGTGCATTTCTTTGACCATCTCCTTATACATCTTTTTGGACATTCCTACTGGAATATTTCTGATATCAGCTCGTTCATCTTTTGAGATTTTAATAATTTTCCCGAAAATGTAACATTAAAATAAAATATTTAAATTTTATATTGATATATGAAAAGTAAATATAACAAAAGTGATATTTATAAATAATTCTAGACAAACATTTAAAAGAATATTACTTTTTCATTCCTTCTTTTTTGTTGTTGTATGTTTTTGCTATTAAAAGTCTGACATGTCTCATTGGCCAATTCTTGGGAAACTCTTCCTGTAGTTTAGATAAAATTTGGTTCTTGGAATCATTGGATTGGTTTTTGTATTGTAAGTGGAAAGAATGTCTATACATTCGTTCCACTGGATCCCTCAAACTTTTGTAAAAGTTGTTCCCCCTTTCGTTAACCTCCAGCACCACTCCAGATGAGCTAAGTAGCAATTCATTTTCATTTGCATGTTCTATTTTTTTTATTTTCTTAGAACAACATTCCTTTTCTGAGTTGTTGGTCCCTGTAGAACATTAAATAGATGTGAATTAATAGACTTTTTTACACATGTTATCTAATAATTTTAAGTATATTATTCATGATAATTAAAAAAATAAACTCATACTGGATCAATATTATTTTTCATTCACTTGATTCATCCTTTTTGCAATTTTTTCATCAGGATTTTATGAAATTCTGGTCCTAGATCAGAAATAATCTTGTCAAGCTTCATCATTTTGTGACTCTACATGATACATAGTAAACAATAAATATTATTTAAACTTACAAATAGTTCAAAAATAATATTTTTTATAAAGAATTTACAAATAACTTGCCTTTTTTCTTTTCTTGATGTGTTATCAGTATTTTTGTTACTTGATGTCTTTTAAATCATTTCTTTATTAATCTGAAACCTGTACCATATCATTCATTAATATATCTATAAATAAATTGTCAACTTTTTAGGTAAAAAAAAATCTCAAGAAACTAGTGTACCTTTCATGCTGTACACACCAACGTTGTTGCGTGGGGGTATTATAAATGCACTGAAAAAATAGTATAATAGATCATATGGTGCGTTGGGGTATTATAAACTCACTTCACAAATAGTGTAATCGATTGTACGATTCTATCCTCGTAACATGGAGCATCGGTGCCCTATTTCATATATGCCGCACTGATTAAAAAAAAATGTTTTCAATTTTTTTACTACACAGTACTTGTGTAGTGCACTGTATAATATAGTGCATCGGTGCGCTAGGTTACGCAGGGCACACCAATAAAAAAGACCCATTTTTTCCAAAAAATCACGCAAGGGTCGTATGGGTTGGGATCCAACTATGCAAGTCGTCCCGTGGGTTGGATGTCAATCTAAAATGAAAAGCCCTAATTCTGAAAACACAGAAATAGGGAGAAGAAAGGGAAAAAAACAAAAAAAATGAAGGGTTTAGGGTAAAAATGGATAAAACTACAGAAAAAGTAAATAAAATAATCAATTTTAATCATTCCAATGGTTTGAAATTTTATGATACAGGGTATGAATCACCATAATTTTGGTTTTTTATTGTCTGAATACTTCTGTTCACACATATTTCGCTACTCCACAGTGCTGTCGTGCTCTCTTTCTCCATGTATGTCTCCTAAAAATCTATGGCTGAAAAGTTTAGCAAAAATAGTGAAAAAATGAAAAGTGTTTCGTATTTAAAGAATTATTTTATGAAATTAGAATTTCGAAAATATTTTGCTGCCCATTTTCAAATTTCTCACTTTTTTTTCACTTAAAGAAAATAGAGTTGCGCTTTTTTTATTTGCGTTTATTCGTCAGCAATGTGTTACTTAATGGCACCACACCAGTGCGTCCATTTGTAACACCGGCACCGGTGCATCCATTTGTAACACCGATGTCGGTGTGGTTATATATACAGTAGCATTGATTTTTGGTTAAGGCACCGAAATTACTTTTAGGTGTGTACAAGAAAATTTAGTAAACTCCAACCATAGAAATTGAGAATTAGAATTTTGTTTATTCTTGAGAATTAGAATTAGAATTAGAATTGAGAATTGGAATTGGATAAATTCTTGATGGAAATAACTATTCTTCCAATGCATTTTGTTTATTGTAGGAGGTCCCCATTGATTATGTGGAGAGAATGCAATGTGGGGCGTGTGAAGATGCAATACTACAGGGTCCAAGTGGGAAAGTGTGGCATGTGAAGCTGTGTTTTCACAAATGGTTGGTAAAGTTTTGTTTCTGAGCATTTATTGAAGTTGGAGATATTTAATTTTTAGACATGTTGGAAATGTACATTTTGCTATGAAAATATTTGGGCCATTTCTTTTCAAAACTACACCTGTTGTTCTTTCGAAAAAATAAAATTGAACCTTTCCATAACCTGTAGCAAGAAAATGTGCCCCATGATTTTCATGCTAACCAGCCATGATCTGCTTGCTCATTTGTAAGTTCCTCCTCCATCTTGGCATCCAATTTCCTCTTTTCTCCTTTGTTCTTTCTATCTTGACTAGACGATGCAGTTATTACATGTGGAGGAAATGGTTTCCCATAGAAAATGAGTATAGGGTTGAGCAGAGGAAAGAAATTTCAAAATGGGCTAGTACATTAGCTTTTCCGACAGGAAACTGATTTTCAAGTGAAAATATGCTAGCTGCAAGTATCTATGTTTTATTCCCACAGAAATGGTCACTGGATTTCCAATTATCATAGAAGCAGAATTTTTACTGGTTTCATCCATGGGACCACAACTCAGACAAGTTAGAGAGGCCATTGATTAGGTTCAATTGAAAGCCAAAGATTTGATTTTATGTGACATCATCTTTGCCGGAATAAGTTTATGTAAGCCAATTGAAGCTCAGACAATACTCTGAGCTGCTTTTAAACACATTTTGGAGAATATTTCCCTTCATGGGACCTACCAGCCCGATCAACAACATCAATTGATCTTTCTCTGATGTCCTTAAGGGAATGAGAATCCTTCCCTTCATGGTGCCTCTTGGCTTTATCGACTGCCTCGATTGATCTTTCTTTTCCATCAACTCTGCTCTCCATTTCTCCATTATGGGACCTCTTAACCCTATCATCAACCTCAACTGAATGCTCTATGTCGGTCTCAAACTATACTCCTTCTCTCCTTTTGTACTTTGTCGAGCTCTGTAGCCGTCTGCATCCCTGTAAGCGTCTTTGTCCGTCTTTCTGTTTGAATCACTCATTTTCTCTACTATAAAATTCTCAGCCGAAATTTGAACTCTCGTCTTTTCAAACCCTCATCTCCTCAGAAAAATTCTTTCCTGCAATTTGAACCCTCCACTACTCCAATACTGCACTTTACAGAAAAACGCCGTTCTAATGCGCAGGGTTTTATAGGCGCACCGGTGCGGTTTCTTAATATCGAGGCCGTTTATGTTTTGGCGCGATGTTTTATGATGCACCAGTGTGGGAGAGTTGTGAAGCACCGATGCGTCTTAGTACTAAGACGCACTGGTGCGTGTTATGATGATAAGTGCACCGGACTGTATAAAGTTCTTTTTTTTGGTATGTAAGATCATAATAAAATAATGATAATTCTAAAGTACATGAATTTATTTGCATTATTTTCTAAACTTTATTATGTTACAAAAATTCATATTATTCTAGATTTATTATTTTACATTTATTTACAAATTTAAAAATTTAAATATTTTGATAAAATCATTTCATATTAATATATAATTAAAATTTTACAAATATTTTACATACAATTACAATTAAAATTAGAATTAGAATTAGAATTACAATTACAATTACAGCTACAATTTTACAATTTCAGATATAATTACGATTATAATTACAATTACAATTTTAATTTTACATACAATTACATTTACAATTACAATAATTTCATAGTAATACAATTAAGATTTTACAAGTATTTACATACAATTAGAATTAGAATTAGAATTACATTTACAATTACAATTACAATTTTACAAATATTTTACATACAATTACATTTTTAGAATTTTACATACAATTAGAATTAGAATTACAATTTTACAATTTGTCATATATACAATTATAATTAAATATTACAATTACAATTAAAATTTTACATACAATTATAGTTAAAATCACAATTAGAAATACAAATACAATTTTACATACACTTGAAATTTCAATTTCAGTTACAATCACGACATAATATTTAATAAATATCATGGTCATTTAATATTAAATTAATTAATAAGCACCACGATCATGATAACCATTGTACAAACATCATACTCGACTAAAAAAACATTCAAAATCGCTAACATCATCATGATCATGATCATGTAACAAAACACAATTAAAATTATATATTAACATCATCAGAACACAAACATCAAATATACATCTCATGTCAAATAACTCATGCTATCACATACACATCTATTTGCAAGCTGCTGCACATTAAATGAACATATCTAACATGACCTAACAATATACACATCATGATGATCACCAACATGTAAATTAAGTACAACTACAACATGAACATAAAATAGATGGACCATATATATATATAATTGAATAATGTTAAAAATATACAATTGTAATATAAATGTCATGGATCAGCTGGTGGTAGTATAACATCAATATCAGTAATAGTGGAGGCCTTCTTATTCAATGGTGCAGCCTCAACGGTCGATGGTCCAGCTTGCTCATGATCATGAGTACTGATGGATGCTGCAGGCTGCTGACTAGACGTGGTCGATGGTCCAGCCTCATCTCCATAATGAATGCTGCTAGATGCTAGTGGAGGTTCATAATCATCTCGCACAGCGTGAGGTAAATGATCATGAGATGGTGAGTAACTGCTTGTGGACTATCCATCACGTGTTGCAACTCGACCATGCCTATAACATGAAACATTCCTCCTCAGTCGCATAATAGTTGTCGTAGCTCCTATGACATGCCGCATCAGTCTATACATGTCACGCGCCATGCCTATCCACATCTGTAATAGCCTATCATAGGCTTGTATATCTTTGTAATGAGCGGGCCTGATACTTGCCTCAACAATCAATGCAATGAGTTGGTCACCCAACTCCATCCTGTATCTAGTATCAAGTCGACTATGCCTAGCAAAAGGCGGTATCGGCACACCACCAGGAGCATGTCTCTTTGCACTAGCCTCCTAATGATCCTCGGCATCTAGCATGCCCTGATCGTCATTAGGATCCACACCTGGATCATGTGGTGGTGTTAGCATATCCTCGCCATAAAAAGAGCCAATGTCTGTAAAATATATACAAGTACATAATAATAATTAGACAATTCATTAGACAATTTAATAAAAACAAGTTAAAGAACATGTTAGAATAAATATAAATAAAATAGTAATATTACCTCTATCATCTGGCAGCTCATCATCTGTGAAGAGGATGTTGGCACACCCTCACCAATCCAATCCAGCATAAGGAAAGGGCACCATAATGAAGGGATGCAGCTCATCAACACTGGCTAGTAAGTCCAATGCATCATGTGATATCCTAGCTAGAAACATAGTATCTTCCCCCTTGGGCATCATCTGCCCCCAAATGTGCATCTGGGCCTCCAACATCGGCCTACAAGGCTATCGAACAAAAGTAGGCCTCATCTCTGGAACCTCTCAAAAAATAACAAAAAAGCTCTGAAGCAAAAGGGAAGTTGACCCTCCCTTGTGCATGAGCACGACATCTATCTAAGGCTATATAGAACTGGCACAAACAAATGGCAAACCACCTGACAAGTTGTGGCTCATGTACTAAGGAATAAACATAATATAGAAGTGAGCAACTAATGCATTTCTCATCACTGATGTTGTGTGAAATGGTCGAAATGAGAAGTGAGAGGTACTGCACGTCCTGTATACCAATGCACCAATATGTAACCGACCTCCAACGACTTGAAACTCTGAAGGAGACAATACATCTGCTCCAATGTATATATAGGATTAAACTAAGTAACTCCCTGCCACACACCCAGCTGGAACCTCTGGGAATGAGGGAAAATCCACCCCTCTCCTCGATAGCCCTGTAAGGAAATATATATCCTCCTCACTGGGTGTGTACCACTGGTCAGGACCAACCTGGAAAGCCTATTGGGGGGCATTTCACTTGCGGATAAGATGTCTCAAAAACACACTATGGGCCTTTAGGGAATTAACTTCCTCATAGAACTTGAGGAGGCCTACCATCCTTAGGAGCCCCTAGGTACACTAGCACATTTGGCCCAACTTCCGATGGCCAAAATGTCTCTCTTGCGACACATAGGCGTCCCAACAGTGACACTTTGAGGAGGGGAAAAACGTGGTTAGCCTTAGAGTGAGCGACACATTTTCCAACGTTTCCAGACGGTCATCACTCTTTCGACGTTATCCAAAAGTGTCACTCTACTGACGTTAGACAAAGTGCCGCTCTACCGACGTTATCCAAAAGCATCGCTCTACCGACGTTAGACAAAGTGTTGCTCTACCAATGTTATACAAAGCGTCGCTCTATCGATGTTAGACAAAGCATCTCTCTACCGATGTTATCCAAAAGTGTCGCTCTACTGACGTTAGACAAAGCGTCTCTCTATCGACGTTAGACAAAGTGTCGATCTATCGACGTTAGACAAAGCGTTGCTCTAGCTACGGATGGAAACGTCGCATTACCAACACTCTTCTATCGAAAATAAATTAAAAAAAAATATCCTAATGTCGCTGTAGCAACGGGTCAAAACTTCACTCAAATATATCTATATATATATATATATATATATATATATATATATTAAAAATCCTAGCTATCAGAATACCGATGCCAACAAAAAAATATTTAAATAAATCCCGCATGGATAAAAATTGTAAAATAAAGGTGGTTTATGAAGTATTACATGCACAAAAAGTATGGCCAAAATATATGTTTCTTTGGAGAAAAATTCCATGGGTTGATGTGATAGCATCCTCCCTCACTCCAGTACTATCATCACGGGCACTATCTATGCTATGCCTTGTGGGGATATCTTTATGTTGTGGTTGTTGTCTATTGGATATAATTACAATCTATTACCACAGTGGCATATTCCTATGGTGGGATTTTGTTTAGTATTAATACTTACTCTTCACCTTCAGAAAACTAGAGAAAAAAATACTTAAACTTCACTCTCAGCTAGGCTGACTAATTACTAACTCTCCAGTCACTAGAGAACCCAAAACTACTAACTATTAATAGCCAACACAAAATTAAAAAACATTGCAGGAAGAAGTTTTGTTTCTCAATGACGAATGCATGAGAGCAACAACATAAGAGAGGAGCAGCCTTACTGAATCTGGATCTTGATGCCATTGTTGGATATATTTGAAACTTGATATGAAGAATCTACAGATTACCATCTATTACTGAAATTGCAATTTGTCAATAAGTAATAATTTTTATGCATTTTCTTTTTTATTTAAATTTCCTTTCCTGTTTCTGTCATTCCTGCTATTTCCTACACATATCTATTCCAAATTTCTCGCAATATCTGACCCAATTGTTTCTATTTCTGGAGACCCATTTTCTGTTTCCAATTATTGGTGACAAATAGAAGATCAAAGAGAAAATACTATAATTTCAAATTCATACTTAACAAAGAATGAAAGAGGCATAATGCTTCTACCTATTTACAATGACTTCATATCGCTCCTCTCTTTGACTCCCACCAATCAATTCCCCAACCTATGAAGAATACACCAGCTTAAGTTATGTCCAAACAATGAGGATAAATATGCAAGCATATACTTAGTCTTATTATCATTAACCAGCTTCAATGTGCTCCTTGGAGAAACCAATTCTACTAATACATAGTTTATATCCAGAAATAAACAAGAAAAACCAATTCATGTTGTAATGAATGACAAGAAGAAAGAAGCATGCCTTAGGCACAAGTACATCCATGGAAGCAACAGTCTTTCCATCATCATTGACCCGCATGTAAAATGCCTTGATGTCTTTTGGATAGTTGTACACAATTACTGTCTTTTTAAATATCTCCTCTATTAAATATCTGCATCAATTTAGACAGTAAAAAATAAACACAATTTCCCATCTTTTCACCTTCCCAAATAACCCGATTAAACAAATTAAAAATGTAAATATTAGGCATTTTGATTTTAACATAATGTCAAGGTGGTATTTTTGTCTTACACACACACCTCTCATGCTATGATGCTAAATCAATGCCCCACTCCACCTCATTGTCAAACTTCTTATCTGTAACCTATTTTTTTTCAACCACATGCCACAATTATCAAGCCATTATTATGTCTGAAAACTTAGAAATCCCAGAAACTTAAAATTGTAAGCCTCTATGCATACACCCAAGCTACAAAAAATTAATAACCTTCTTTATAAGTTGAATTTCTTCTGTGTACGTAATACATGAAAATGAGGTATTTGCCACATAATGAAGTTGACTATAGTAGTCTTATCAAACATCTTTGACATTAGTTCCATGTCATCAAGGTAGTTATCAAGCAACCATTGACACAATAACTTCACATAGTCTTCTGCACAATTCATGTCATCCTCCAAATTAAAGTACAACCAATCATATAGTCAAACTATGAAATTGAAATTTGTCAGTTTCCACCAGTCTTGTAGAAAGCAAATGAAAGTTCCATTGAAAATGGATTGAAAAGTTAGAAAATCTCTAACAAAAAACTAAATTCATAAAATAAGGGGGATTTCGAAATAAGTTCTACCTATATATTTGCAAAGGCAATTTCAGGCTCAACCATCCAAAACTCTGCAAGATGCCTTGATGTATGAGAATTTTCAGCACGAAAATTTGGACCAAATTTGTACACACTACTAAGTGCACAAACATAGGTCTCTACCTGGATTTGACCAGAGACAATCAAGAATGCTTAGCGGGCAAAGAAGTCGTGGGAAAAGTCGATCTTCCCATACCTTTGTGGAATTTGAAGTTTCAACCTAGACCTTTCTTCCATCTTTAAGAGCTGATATTTAGACTTCCGAAGCTCAGAAACTGCAGCAACAATTTCTAATTTATCAGCATGGTTGGCCTTTATATTTGACACCCTGTCACCTTTCTCTTTAACAAGGAACTTAGTAGCTTCTAAATCACCTGCAGAAGGTGGGGGGTTTTCCTTCAATTCATGCTCTAACCTATCTGCCTCACTAAATAGTGTTGTAACTTGAAACATCTCCCCAACAACCTCGCAATCACTTATTGTAATAATAGGTGTATGGATATAATTAATCCGATGATTTTGAAAAAATGTATGTGTCACATATGCAAGGGCATTATGAATTTGAGAAAATGTAGAAATATGTATTACACACAAAAAATATAACCACCATAACAGTAAATACATGTGACTATAAATGGTATTATATCAAAGAAAAGGAAATATACCCATATTGTAACTTCTGAGGCCATTGCAGCACCATAATTATCAAATTTTAAAAACATAGACAACAGAATGTTATCACATATTACGGGTCAATGCATTTATAACTCTGCAAGATGAAAATTATTTTAAATGGGATTTTACTTTGCGCTATATCTAAATCACACAAACCAAAGACATGGTAGAATTATATACACAAAATGTTATCTGTAAAACAAGCCATGCTATTGGTAAAACTTGTACGAAATAAGTTTTGCAGCTCAGTGGGGTTGTACATTACAAATAGAACTTGTTGCATGATACAGAAGCGTCTGCCAAACAAACTATGGAGACTTTTGCAGAATAAATCAAACAAGCTACAAGTTACAAGGCAACAAAACTTCCATCTGGCATAAAGTGAAGTGTTTCTATAGTAACACACTGTTATAGATTTAATCCATGAAACCATTTAAATCCTGATTGCCCAATTTTGGCAGGTTAAGGTAGAAAGGGAAAAAAACAATATAAGTGCACTGACATATTTTATAACCTACCATCTTACCAAACTTAAGAATTGAACTAAAGAGTACTGGACACGATCATTAGAAGAAATCCAAAATACAAGCAGGATATTGCTACACACACAACCCAAGAAAACAAACACCATGAAGGATGAAATAAATCACAATATAGAATCTACTCATTTGAATATTGTTTAAGGCCAACCAAGCTTGTCCTAAAAATCCAGGGCTTCTACAGATTAGTCATCTAATTTTTAGTCCTATTGAAATCAACATGCCAAAAAGCCAAACTAATTTTGCATCAGAAAAGAGCCCAATCAAGGAATAATAGACAATTTTGTATTTACTAATGTCATACCCTAGCACTCCACCCAACCATAGAAATTGTAAGTCCCAACCTCACCACTGCACCATGGCATTACTACACCTATTGTAGCTTAAAGCTCCTTCAAAGACAATTTCAATCCTGAACCCAACCAAAGCTTGGCTCAAAGAAGAAAATAGCAAAAGCCCATTCTAAAAATAATTAAAGGATCAGGGTTGTCAATGACTTAGCCACCAATGTTGCAAGGATAAGATGGCTTAAACTCTCTCAGATATCCCTGCACCGGTTAATAATTTATAGCATATGAACCCTATCCCTCGCCTACTTAACCGAAAAAACAACTGATCACGACACTCTCATTAAGGTGGGTAATTAATTTTATGCTAATATGGACACCAAGAAACTAATTATAGCACTGATTGCATATCTCACTCTAGGTTAAGAATGCTAATAGTAGGACTCTACCTATTAATCCCTCAAAACCACAAGCGCAACTTTGTTATTAATGAGGATATTCTTTGGAAACGCATAGGCCTCATCTTAATGGTAGATACCAAATTTGAAGTTTCCCATGTTACAATGGTATCTTCACCCTTTGTATATCCCAAGGCTGCATCTACTCCTTCCTATCTTTTTTTTTATTTCTACTTTTATTTTTATTACGAAGTAGGCCACTCTCACATTGTATTGAAGAATAGGTCATTTTCTTTTACTTTTAATGTTGCTATTATGTGTCTCTGAGAATGGGGTGACACAACAAATGACAAGGAGGGAAGTGAGACATATGTCCCAATAGGGAATGAAAGGCAAGGACGTGCCACATCATCCCTTCCTAACTTGAATATATAGTCTACACTTTGCAATCAATCTGGTCATGCCCATCATTAATTATAGGGACTGCCCCTTCATGCAAGGAGGATGAGGCAATAATTTTTCAATTGGTATAATGATTTTGTTGTATATCCTCCTTGCCACTTCTCTAATGGTGATATCCTCCTCCTATTCACTGCCCTCAGATAGAGAGGATTATCTGAATTCAAAGTATTCCCCCCTCTGCCCTTTTGCTTGGCAGGTCTGTCGTTTCCTTTCTACACACTTTCTTATGGAAAGATATTTGTTCTGGTCTCCAGCTTTCACTGCATCTCCTTCCCCTAACTCTGCAGTGTTGTGGTAAACCATTTGAGGGGAAGGAGATGCAGTGAAGGAGATACTAGAGGCTTGCACTGTAGAGGCTTGCAATAACTCTCTTGATAAGTAATTTTAAACAATACCAATAGAACAACTTAGCTTAAAAAAAAACTTTCCTATTATGTGTCCTTTTTCTTTACTCTTGACTTTAAGGAGTCAAAATTGCACTTCCATCCCTTATCACCACTCAAATACTTTTGAATCCCATTTACCTACTTTTCTAGCTATTTGTGGACATTTATTAAGATTAAATTATCTATATTATCATATCTCAAGAAAAATTAACCAATGCTAGCAGCATTTCCCTAAATCTTTAGTATGAAAGATCAAACAAATAGCATAACCCTGCACACCTAACAAGCTCTAACCAACAACATAACTTTGCTATTGATATCATGATCTCCAAATCCCAAGGACAATTCAAGAATATATAATCTCATAGGTTACTTTTAACATGCCCCTTCAAAGCAAGGTCTCATGGGGAACCAAGGCCTAGACCCTAGGTGTTAATGACCATTTGAATCACCCCAAGGTTACATTGGGAACCAGATGCATAATCAAAAGGGAATTAAGAAAATTAAAGGCCAAGTTTTATATATATATATATATATATATATATATATATATATATATATATATATATATATTGGACTCACTTTATCCCATCACGTAACATGCCCCACTCATCCCATGCCTAATGTTTCTCAGCTAGTACCATACATAATCATAATCATCACCATTGCATTACAAATAACTACAAAACATTTACCATCTTTGTTGCAAGTGATCCCAGCTAGGCTAGTGTTCACTGAATTTTTGTTGTGGGATACTAGTTGAAATTTTGAACTAGACACAAGTAACAGCGCAGAAAACCAGGAATAGGAAAAGGGATGGAACCAAGAAAGGCTTCCTTTCTTAATAGAGGGTGGTAATTCCTCTATTATTTATAGAGGTTGATGAGAATAATTTCATAATGGAGATTTGGCTTACTCAAGCCAACCTGAGGAGACCATAGTTTGAACTAGGAAAATCAAGCTCTAAAAACATAGAGGTGATGTGCCTACTAACCATGTGGGAAAAATTCATTGTCTCATGAATCTATGCCATCTGACTCCAAGGAGAAGGAGTCCACCTAGGATTCACACCACCAAGAACCCGAATAGGCTAGAATAAACCAGCAATGCTCTTAGTGGTACTGAGTCTGGAGAGGCCATCCAAAGTCTCTTGTATAGAGAGAATCGACTCTTGAACAGATAAATCTAGGCCTCTTTAATCATACCGATGAGATAAAGTCACAAGAGAACCTCTTGAGTCCCAAAACAAACAATAGAACCTCCCCCAAAAAAGTGATCATTAAACTTGATCTCATGGAGATGGCATAGTTGTGATCCTGTCAACCCTAGCGATGCAATGAATCATCTTAATCGATAGGTGTTAGGAGAAAAACCCACAATTAGTCAAGCATGATATGAAGACCATGAACCTAATGACATCGTATGTAATCAATATGGAAAATGGGATTGTTGAAAAGTGTAGCGAGAGAAGGTCTTCTCTGGTGTGTGCCTTAGCCAAAAAGACCATGATTTGTCTTCCTTTGCCCATGGATGATTTCATGGAGATGGTGAATTCATGCGTAGTGTTGGAGGATTAGTTACATGGACCTTATTTAGTTTGACTACAAGTTCAAGATGCAATTGTAAATCTATAAGAGGACGAGTTGGGAGCTTCAATCCTTGATTGAAGCAAGGATGAGTTAGAGAACCAGTTAGACTCAGTTAACTATTCAATCAAAACACATGTTCTAAATTTGTAACTTGCTAATTTTAGCATGGATCGAATCAATAAAGGAGGACAAAGGCACAAATTTTCATAGTTTTTTGTGCACAAAGGACTGTGACAAGGCACAACTCATGAGATTGTGAGATAGAGAAAAAAAATTTGGGAGAGATATTTGTTGTGACTACATATCTTGGAGGAGCCAATATGTAGCATTGAAGAGAGATTTTCTCGTGGAAAAATTGTGCTAGGAAATAGGGCAATTATGCGTTAGGAAATAACAGTCAAGCCCTAAAGAATAGGGAGTCCTCTACACTAGGAACTAGGAAACCTGTGTACAAGGAAAGAGGGACTATCTAAGCACAAGAAATTAGGAGCAAGGCTTTGTGTGTTTGCAAGGTCAGTCCAGCTAGGACAACATGAGGAATAGATTGCTTTCAGGGTGATAGTTTTCCTTGTAAGAGATTCTATTGCTCAAACTATATCAATAAAATACTACAGCAAAGAAGAGGGTTTTCCCAGTTAGGTTTCCCAACAAAAATAATTGTGTTGAATTGGTGTGACTGTTTTTTTATCTCTGTGTTCAATTCTGTTGCTTATAAGTGTTAAGAAATTATGTGTCTTGGTGAAAAATGTTTCAAAATTTTCATCAAATAAATTACAAAATTTTGTGGAAATTTAACATGGTATCAAAGCAGAGATTAGTATAAATACCAACACAAGTTGATAAGTTAGCTAGAGCGTAGATCAATCAGTAAGGCTAGCGCAAGAGTTTGAAGAGAAGAGTAGAGCAGCTCCTTGGATAGAAATATGGCGGTCCTAGGGCTAAGGTAAAATCACAGTTTAGAAGGAGCCTCAAATTTACGTGCATGGAAGAAGAAAATCATAGTAGTGCTGGAAGATAATGGGGTAGCAGAGTTTGTCAAGTAGGCAATAGTGCCACCTCAAATTCCCCAACGGTTGGCCCATCATACTAATAATGACACCAAGGAAAGAAGGATCATTCTAGAGGGGGTCAGAGATCATATTATTCCTCACCTCAATGAGAAGAAGACAGTGTATGAGATGTTTAAATTTAAAGCCATCTTCAATTTGTTTCAGGCTTCCAGTGACGTCATGAAGCTTGATCTCAAAGAGAAGCTAAGAATTAAGCAGATGAGCAAAGATGAGCCCATCATCACATATCTTTCAAATTTCACTCATGTACAAGATGAGCTAGGTGGTGTGGGCATGAATGTAGCATATAGTGTCCTTGTGAGTCTCACGCTACTGGGACGTCATAAGTCTTGGTATAGTTTCCAAGATGTAGTAAGTGGTAGAGAGAATATTCCTAGTTGGGAAAGGTTATGGAGTGATTGTGTTCAAGAAGAGATTCAGAGAAGGGCAAGAGCTGGTAGAGAAGCTCCTGTAGAGGACGAGGAGAAATTTTCCCTAGCAGGCAAAGGTAGCAAATCCAAGGTCAAGAAGGGCCAAGGAGAGGTTGAGTCCAGTCAGAAGGGCGATAAGAAGAAGGAGGATCTAAGAAAGATCAAGTGATTCCATTTCCATGAGTTCGAACATTATGCCACCAAGTGCCCTAATTGGAAGGAGTCCAGTAAGGATCATGTAGGTGCATCAACAGAGGTAGATGCATTTTATACCTAGTTCAAGAAATATTTCCCATTGATAGCTTGCATGGAAAGCTCAACAATCAACAGTGTATTGTATATTGATTCATGAGAATCCTTCCACATGACCAAGAACAAGAAGTATTTCAGCTACCTGAATGAGAAGGACATGCAATTTTAGATTGAGCTAGGAGATGATGGTATGCATGCAACTATAGGTGTTAGTATTGACAGTTGTCAAAGGGAGTTAGTTAATCCTCTCCATCTCAGAGATGTTCTCTATGTTCCAAGCCTAAAGCAGAATCTTTTTTTATGTGTGAAGCAGATAGTTGTGAAGATGAAGAATCTATACAAGTTTCAAGTAGAGACGGGCACAGCCTTGAGCAGCAAGGCAAGAAGTGCACGGAGTAGAGAAGTGATGGTGGAGAAGAGTAGAGCTCTGAGGGAGTCCTTAAAGTAGGAGCAAGTTGGAGTACCTAAGAAGAAGCTACTGAAGATGGAACCTATACAAGTATCTCATTTTGAGTGTCAACTAGTTAGCAATTGGGCCAACCAAAAATATGATCATGAGCAGAGCCAAGGGCAATTTGAGGTAGCCACATAGTTAGTGACTCCTAGTATAGGGGGAGTTCGAGTCAAGTGGGAAGATGATTTGTTTAGGGAGGATCATAAGAGAGTTGGATCTCCCAGTACCACCTTCAGGAAAAAAGAGCAACCATCGAGATACATGGGGTACATGACACTTATGACTGAAGTGATAGACTCACAGAGAATGGTTGGAAAGAACAGGTCTTCATGTCAAATTCCATTTGGGAAGCCTTCTAATTCATAGGGAGTAGCTACAACAACAGATAACATGGTAGTGTTGGAGATAGATCTAGGTGGAAGAAGTTCTTCCAGAAGTACCTTCCTTGCTAAGAGGGAGTATTGAAAAGTGTAGCGAGAGAAGGTCTTCTCTCGTGCATGGTTTAGCCAGAAAGACAAATATTTTTCTTCCTTTAACTATGGACAAGTTTTTGGAGATGGTGAATTCCTGCATAGTTTTGGATGATTAGTTACATGGACCTTCTTCAATTTAACTACAGGTTCGAGTCGCAGTTATAAATTTAGAAGCGGACGAGTTGGGAGCTTTAGTCCTTGATTAAAGTAAGGACGAGTTAGATTACCAATTAGACTCAATTAAGTAGTCAATCACAAATCATGTTATAAATTTGTAACTTTCCAATTTTAGCATGGATCAAATCAATAAAATGAGGACAAAGGCACAAAGTTTCATAGTTGTTATGTGCACAAAGTATTGCGACAAAACATAGCTCACAAGATTGTGAGAGAGAGCACAAGGCTTTGTGAAAGATCTTTGTTGTGAGTGTGCACGGCGTATATTGGAGGAGCCAATATGAAAAATTGAAGAGAGCCTTTCTTGTGGCAGAATTGCGAAAGGAAATAGGGCAATTCTGCACTAGGAAATACTAAATATGAGTCAAGCCCTAAAGAATAGGAAGTGTTATGCACTAGGAAATAGGATGCATGTGCACAAGGAAATAGGGACTGTCTAAGTGCAAGAAAGTAGGAGCTAGGGTCTGTGTCTTCATAGGGTGACTCTAGCTAGTACATTGTGAGGACAAGACTGTTCTTGGGGTGACATTTTTCCTTGTAAGATATTCTATTGCTCAAACTCTATCAATAAAATACTACAGCAAAGAAGAGTTTTTTCGAAGTTGGGTTTCCCAAGAAAAATAATTCTATTGAAATGGTGTAATTGGGTTTTTATCTCCACATTTAATTCCACTGCTTCTAAATGTTAAGAAATTCTGTGTCTTGGTGAAAGAAAATTTCAGATTTTTCATCTAAGAAGTTGGAGAATTTCATGGAAATTTAACAGGGATTGTCCTCCAACTGCATGAAACACTCATTAAAAAGGGAGGAATGCTCGTAATGATCTTTAATAGATGCCATCAATGACTACCCAAGTGCTTGGAATGATCTTTAATAGTTTCCATCCCTAACTACCTCATTAATATCTCTTTTAGTGGGGAGGAAATGACCAGCTACATCTAATGGGTAACTAAAAGGAGGGATACACTATAGAAATTTCAATGGACTAAAGAAGTTAGGTGGCCTCCAAGAACCAACCTAAATAATTTCAAACATCATGATAAGTTATTACCTTGTAAGTTGTAGGATACTCCAAAGGAAGGATGCATCAAAATAGCACAACAAGATATAAGTGAAGACATGCATTTGCACTAGAGAAAACCAACTACAATCTTTCCTAAAAAAGATATGCAAAAAAAAAAAAGTCATTGCCACATACTCTTCTTATTCAAATTTAGCTACTCTATCCATTGCACCGTTTCTCCTTACTATTGTATAAAATAAATGATTCCTATGTATCATATACTTCATCAACATTTCTGAGAAATAAAAGGATATCTCCAAGTGGATAATAGAGAACTCGTGGTTCAAGCCTGCTTAGATTAATGGTTGAAAGGTGTAAGAAAATATATTACAACAGATTATTGTATTGATGTAGCTCCACTTGTGCTTTCAACATAAAGAAGCGCAACAAGAGTGTCTAGTTTTTATAGTGGAACACATGTATAAAGTATCAAGGTTGAAAGTTATAAATAATACAATAAGAAACGAGCAGAGATCTTCCGAATATTAAACAATCTGAAAAAAAAAAAAAAAAAAAAGATAACAACTTTTGGGGACAAGCAGACTTTCTAATGAAAAATACTTCCAGAATCTCATAAATTTATGACCAGCTAATATAGACAGCTTCTAACTGCCACTACAAGGAAAAGACCCTCTAGCAGAGTTTATAAAGAAGGCTTTTAGTGTTATAAAATTGGCCAAAATTTTCAAAAAAACATATGCTACCACATCCATTTCTAGTAATAGAGGTTTTGGCATAGCTTTTAACGGAAATTTAACACAACTAAAAAAAATGGGCAGCCGGAGGTTATTACAGATATTTTTTCATCAGTGCTCTTATCAGGTTTTCATGCATTCGTGCATATCGGTAGACAACGCACTGGGGTGGTCGAAGGAGAATTCACTGAGCTGTCAAGGAAAATAACAGCACTGGGCCTGGTGTTGGTGATACAATGCATGGGGCCATTCTAATTGGTCTTGGGTTTTGAGTGGTGCTCGTAGGTCGTATCAACGCACCAGTGCGTATGCTTATATAAATACCCTGGTGCATCATATCACACAAGTGCACTGAGGTTTACAATTGGTATCGGTATTCGTGCAGTGCAAATATGTCATACAAATGCACTGGCGCTTATCGTCACATAAACGCCCCGGTGCGTACTATCACAAAAATGCACCGAGATTTGTAATTGGTATCGGTATTCGTGCGGTGCCTATTGGTCATCCAAATGCACCGGTGCGTATAGATAGAAAAAACACGCAGGTGCATAGTATCACACAGACGCACCACAATTTATAATTGGTATTAGTATTCATGCGGTGCTCATAGGTGGTGAAACAACACCGGTGCGTATAGATACATAAACACACCAGAGCGCTATATGGCACAAATGCCTCGATATTTTTTACTAGTTTTGGTATTTGTGCGGTCTCGATAGGTAGTAAAAATGCACCGGTGTGCTTAATAATACAAGTGCACCGGTTTTCATTTTGTATTTTTTAGAAACATCGACATGTGGTAGTGCAATTATTGTGATTGTTTTAAATTCATATTCATCAAAAGTTGACACATATTATAACAATATTCATATTAATTATTTTTTTATTAATAGATTTGAATGTGATGTTTAGATTAATTTGTTATATCATTTCATAATTATTGTGGTTTTTTAAAATTCATTATTCATCAAAAGTTGACACATATATATGTTATAACAATATTCATATGAATTAAATTTTTATTACTGCATTTGAGAACGACAATGGAGAATGCAATAGCAACAATAGAGAACGCAATAGAATAAATTAAAACATTTTTTATTATATATAACAATATTCATATGAATTAAATTTTTATTACTGCATTTGATAACGACAATGGAGAATGCAATATCAACAATAGAGAACGCAATAGAATAAATTAAAACATTTTTTATTATATATAACAATATTCATATGAATTAAATTTTTATTACTGCATTTGAGAACGACAATGGAGAATGCAATAGCGACAATAGAGAACGCAATAGAATAAATTAAAACATTTGTTATTATATGTGTGTGTGTGTGTGTGTGTGAATAAGACATTCTTTGTCATACAAAATGGGACAGTTATTCATATCCCTTTATCTTTCAATTGGGACACTATGTCCATTACATTAAAGAAAATGTTTGATTTCACAGATATTTTTCCAAAAATAGTACAATGCCTTGCTTTTATATCCAAACATAGTGATCATCATTCTTTTCTTGAACTGCCATCAATGCTAGAGCTACTTCCATGACTTGGGTTATTTAAAAAAAAAAAAATTTCACAACATTGATTGTTTTCTTCCTCTTCACCTTCTTCCATCTACAAACATAAAAATAAACTGTAATGAGTGTTTATACATTTGAGAATAATGAGAATTGCAATATTAAATAATATACGTCAATGTAAATCGAAAAGAAATGACGTACCAATGCAACAATTGACTCATAAACTATACACATTCTTTCAAAACCATGTAACATGTCATCTTTCAAGATTTGATCTGTTGGCGCAGTGCCATACTTTGTTTCCTGCAAGTTTTATACCCCATAATAAATCATATATTTAATATAAAAGATTTACTTTTTCTATCAATTATAGACGAAGCTAAGTGAAACAAGATCGATAGATGCTTACAAATTCCATAATTAAGTTCTGATATGCCAAGATATATGCACAACCCATATTTAAACCAATTTCAATCAATTCCTCTGATGGTTCTTCTTTGTATGTTAGCACCTGTTTGGAAACATTCAATGATGATATTTCTAAAACAACTTAAAAATACAAAAATGAAATATAGTTAAGTTGTTACAAGGAAGTAACAATTACTCAAAAACTTAGATATCAATCTTTTTCTTCCTTGTCATCCTGTTTTATGTGCTAAATGGGTTCCATTTTCTTTTCTTTTCTACAAGAAAATACTTGAAAATTAATATTTAATGCTAAATTGTTTATTTATTGTACCTAATGATAAAAAAATTCAATTATTACATATTACATTTGAAGCACGTTGTTGTTCAGATGGCTGCTCCCGCGATGAAATTTTGTCCATTTCTTTGACCATATCCTTGTACACCTTTTTGGACATTCATACTAGCATATTTTTGATATTATCTCGTTCATCTGTTGAGATTTTCATAATCTTCCTGAAAATTTAACATGACAATAAACTATTTAATTTTTATATTGATATATGAAAAGTAAGTATAACAAAAGTGATATTTATAAATAATTATAGACAAACATCTAAAGGAATATTACTTTTTCATTCCTTCCTTTTTGTTGTTGTACATTTTTGTTATTAAAAGTGTGACATGTCTCATTGACCAATTCTCTCGAAACTCTTCCTGTAGTTTACATAAAATCTGGTTCTTGTAATCATTGGATTGGTTTTTGTATTGTAAGTGGAAGGAATGTCTATATATTTGTTCCACTAGATCCCTCAAACATTTGTAAAAGTTTTTCCCCCTTTCGTTAACCTCCAACACCACTCCGGATGAGCTAAGGAGCAATTCATTTTCATTTTCTTGTTCTATTGTTTTTCTTTTCTTAGAACAATATTTCTTTTTTGAGTTGTTGGTCCCTGTAGAACATTAAATAGAGGTGAATTAATAGATTTTTTCACACATCTTATCTAATATTTTTAATTATATTATTAATGAAAACTAAAAAAAGAAACTCATATTAGATCGATAGTATTTTTTCATTCACTTGATTTATCATTTTGGAAATTTTCCATCAAGCTTATACGTTCTTATGGACCTAGATCAGAAATAATCTTATCGAGCTTCATCATTTTGTGGCTTTGCATGATACACATTAAACAATACATATTATTTAAACTTACATATAGTTCAAAAATAATTTTTTTGTAAAATATTTACAATGAACTTGCCTTTTTTGCTTTTGATCTTGCTTTGTTATTAGTATTTTTGTTACTTGATCTCTTGTCAGTCATTTCTTTAACAATATCAAACCTGTATCATATCAGTCAATAATATATTTTTAAATAAACTTTAAAATTCTCAATAAAAAAAAAATGTAAAAAAACCGGTGCGCCATTCATGGTAAACGCATTAACGTCGGTGCATTTTTGTCTTTACCACGCACCGCAAAAGAGGTATAATACACCATACAGTGCTCTATGTCAACAAGAAGCCCGGGTGCATTAGATGTCAATGACCACACCGGTTAACTATCATAAAAAAAATAAAAACCGTCGAGTGTTAGTTTTTTTTAGCATAAATCGGTGCTATATTTTACATATGGTGCATTGTTAAAAAAATATTATTTTTTCAAATTACTTATCTGGTGCTCTTGTAAACCATAGAGCACTAGTGCGCTACCTTACATAGGGCGCACTGGTAAAAAAACTATTTTTTTTTAAATCATTCCAAGGCCGACATGGATTAGAATATGACTATGCTAGTCTTCCCGTCGGTTGCATGTCTTAGGTATCTATTTAGCAATACAAACCCTATAAATCTAAATTGAAAAGTCCTAATTCTGAATCACAGAAAGAAGAAGAAGAAAGGGGAGAAACAAAAAGAATGTAAGGTTTGTATTTTTTGAAAGTTTTTTTTTTTTCGACTCTAAATGTTCGCGGTGCGTCATATTGAAATAGCGCATCGGGTGCATATTTTTCTAATTTTTTTATGACAGTACTTTCGCGGTGTGTTGTGATAACAGAGCACCCCGGTGCACTCTTTTAGATAGGACAGACCGGTTTTTTTTTTTTTATTTACACAAGGGCCGACATGGATTGGGATTCGACTATGTAAGTCAACCTGTTTGTTGGATGTCTTAGTTTTATATTTAGCAATATAAACCATATAAATATAAATTGAAAAGCCCTAATTCTAAAATCATAACAAGTGGGAGAAGATAGGGCAAAAACAAAAATAATGTAGGGTATGTTTCTAAAATGGTTTTTTTCAAAATAGCACATTGTACGGTGTGCCATAATGTAATAGTGCACTGGTGACATATGTGACATATGGCGCACTGATAAAAACATAATTTGCTTTTTTTAATTTTTTATCACTGTACTTGCGTGATGCGTTGGTATAACCAAGCACACCGGTGCACAACGTTACGTAGGGCACACCAGCAAAAAAAATCTGTATTTTTTTAAAATTGATGCAAGGGCTGACATGGATTGGGATCTGAATATGCAAGTCGTCCTGTGGTTGGATTTCTTATGAGTACAGAAACCCTATAAATATAAATTGAAAAGAAAGAGGGAGAAAAGATGGGAGAAACAAAAAGAATCTACGGTTTTATTTCTAAAAATTGATTTCTTTTTTTATTTTTGTTTCTAAAAAATACATAAAAGGTAAAAAACTATAGAAACAAAAAGTTAAAAAACCAATAAGATTTTATTTTTGTATTTTACTTCATAAAAAACTAGAGAAAAAATAAATTTAAACAATAGACTTTGATTTATTATATCACTGCATAAAAAAAACTGCAAAAAAATAATAAAATTTACTCACATTGTTTAAAATTCTATGGTACAGGGTTTGAATTACCAGAGGTTTGGAATTCGGATTGTCTGAATACTTATGTTCAAACATAATTCCCTGATCCACAGTGCTCTCATGCTCTGTTTTCTCCAGGTATGAATCTTGCAAATCTCTAGCTGAATTTTTTTGCAAAAATAGTGAGATAATGAAAAGTGTTAGTATTCAAAGAAATGTTTTATGAAATTAGATTTTCAAAAATATTTTGCCACCCAATTTTCAATTTACTGCTTTTTTTTCACTTAAGGAAAATAGTGTTGCGCTTTTTTATATTGCGGTTATTCATTTACTGGTGCGTCATTTAATTAAACCACACTGGTGTTACTTGGTAAAAAATCACACCGGTGCGAAAAATAAAGAACTTACCGGTGCGGTTATCTGAACAGTACGCACTGGAATTACATTTAGGTTTGTGCACCAAAATTTCTTGTTGTTTTTCTCAAATGCAGGGAGAAAATATCATATATTATATAAAATGGACAATTCTTCAAAATGCATCTCGTTCCATAATATTTCTCAAATTCCATCGCAGAGTTCTCCCTATCCATGTGGAGATGTAATATTTACTTCAGATTTGTTTTATTTTTTCACTATCTAATTGAATTTATGTATGTTTTTTATCCATGTAGTCAACCATGCACAACTTAATTAAATTTATAATGTATAAAAATTTGTAGGTTCATGCAGATTCATCATCGAGTTCAGATGCACAAGATTATATTCAAAGTACTGATCCAAAACATCGCAAGTTCTTATCAGGAGCTGCATATCGCAAGACGCATTTGGTAGACGAAAATGGATAGCCGCATCACCCTGCCAATTGTAACAATATTGCATCTTTTGGCCACAATCCCGAGACAATGATGGTAATTATAATTACAATTGTTTGTTATATATATTGATTAATATGTACATAATTATTTCAACGTCGAACCAATTTATAATCATGCAATATTGTCAACGTGGTTACAAATTGATATCATAATATTTTGTACTAATCATATTAATTTTTTTTTTTAATTACTAGGATTCTAGTGATGATGAATGACCGACCTACCATCTTCCGTTGCACCCCATGACAATGTCAAATCGAGAGAATATTGAATTAAGAGAAAAACCCGGAGAGGAACAATACCAAAAATGGTTGAATGAACCACCGATTCAATTCCCGCAATGTCCAGATTCACCAAGTAGGAATGATTACAGCAATAGTAGTTCTTCACAAGCTGGCAACGGAGACAATAAAATAGAGGTTGGTATGGATGATTACTTAAGGGATACGACTGCCATGGAGACAATGTTGTTAGATGCATTCGAAAATGAAGATTAGCTAGGGGATGATGCTCATATCACTGACACCTTTTTCGAAAGCCTTAAATTTGCTTCCACCAACCTTCTCTTTGGACCCGGCGGTCAATTAAAGTCTACCCAGTTGGGGACAACGATGTTACTGTACAACTTGAAAGAAAATTTTGGCTTGTCGAATGCATGTTTCTTGGAAATTTTGAGGTAATTTACCGTAAAGTACTTCCCTTATATATAAATTTGAAATATAATCAGTACACTACAATTAACATTACAAATGTTAAATTTTATGAACGTTAATAATT
Source organism: Pinus albicaulis (assembly GCA_034641835.2). Lineage (NCBI taxonomy): Eukaryota > Viridiplantae > Streptophyta > Pinopsida > Pinales > Pinaceae > Pinus > Pinus albicaulis. Next base: position 95,208,224 of record CM076580.1, read on the forward strand.
ATCTCAACATTAATGTACATTTATTAATATATTTTTCCATGACCACCAACTACAGGTTATTCAAAGATAAGGTTCTTTCGAGGCAAATAAATTGTTGAAAATTTTGGGTGTTAAGTACATATCATACTATGCATGTCCAAATGATTGTATTCTATACATAGGAGAATATGCAGACAAAGATATGTGTCCAAAATGTGGGCATGACATGTATGATAAATCTAAAAGGAAGCGTAAATCATGTACTGGTCTTCTTTTTAAGATATTGTGGCACATGCCTATAATCCCAAGGATTCAAAGGCTCTTTCGTTGAAAAGAATTAGTTATGTTGCAGGGATGGCATGCCTCACACAGAAGTGAGTTGGGAGTTATGTGAATACCAACTGATTCAATAGCCATGAAGCATATAGAGGATACATGGCCTGAAAAATTCAAGAATGAAGTACAAAGTCTACGACTCGGCATAGCCATGGATGGTGTCAACCCATATTCCCTCCAGAACACCAACTATTCTGTTTGGCTTGTAGTAGTGATCAATAACAATATCCCCCCATGGTTGTCCGTGAAGAATGAACATCTTATGTTGGCTCTCATAGTCCCTAGTAGAACACAAGTGAAGAATATGGATGTCTACTTACAACCACTAGTAGATGAATAGAAGGAATTATGGGATGGGATAAATGTATACGATGTATTAAGACCCATCGCAGCAGAGAGGAGGTTTACATTGTATGGCATATGTGCTTACACGACACATGATTATCCATGCTTAGGAGTTTGCTCTAGTAAATTGCATGTTTAATTTATTGATTTGTTTATATATAATGTAACAATATTACTTTCACATATTAGTTATTTATTTCGTTGTAATATTATTTGTTTTGATCTTCATGATATTCTTTAACATGCCATTTATATTAATTAATGTCTACAAATATAATCTCGCAGGTCTTGTAACAAAAGGGTATTTTGGATGTAAATGTTGTGGACCTTCTCTGAAAGCTAGATTGTCCAAGGACCTACGAAATCCAGTGTATGATTTCTCTAGGATATTCCTACCAGAACAACACCCTTACAGAAGAGCAGCATCTGCTTTCAATGGTAAATGAGAAAGAACCCAAAGGCCTCCAATAATGACACCAGCTGGATGGCTTAGATCATATGAGAGAGAGAAGGAGAAGGAGTTCACAGAAATGTCTAATTCAAATGGGGAGCCTAAGTTCAATGATCCAAATTTCTTCAACACCTATGTTCAGAAATTGCCCATTGGGATGAAAAGGAAATATATCTTTTATGACCTCCCATATTGGGAGCATCTTAAGATTGCCCACTTATTAGATACCATGCATATATTTGAAAATGTTTCATCTTCTTTATGGAGGCACATATCATCGAAACAAAGTGACACATTGGCGGTAAGGAAAGATCTTATTACTTCAAAAAATAAAAAGAAATATTGGCCAAGACGATTAGAAAGTACGAGATCAGAGGCAAGCATTGGTCCCTCTAATTCATGGTTTTTCAAAGAAGGTGATGTCCCATGGATTTTAAAATAATATGAGATATATTTGGCAAAGGAAGTTATAATGGATGTGAGGGTGCCAACTTCATATGGGTCTTCACTACGACGCTGCTTCACCGTGGATGACCATTTGTCACAATTGAAATCACATGACCATTTGAATCTTCTAAGAGTACGTATAATGTCAAAAGAATGATTTTATTATGTGTTATATTAATAAATTTTATCCCATGCGGTGATCATAAAACATAACTAATTTTTTATATTATTGCACGTTTTTATAACTTTGCAGTGTCATTATCCTTTGTTTGTGCTTGGGTGTGTGAAACATGAATTCCCTCAAGGCCTAGGACGTGCTATATCTAAATTATCTACATTTTTATGTTGGATCATGTAAAACGAGATTCATGTGGCTAGCATTCCACGGTGGTGTCAAGAGATAGTTGAGATTGTTTGTATGTTTGAGAAGGAACTTCCGACAAGTTTCATGGACTTACAATTTCATATTCTAATCCACCTGGTATATTAGGTTGAATTAGTTGGGGTTGTTTCTTGTTGTTGGATGTTCTTCTTAGAGAGGTACCTGAAAAATTGAAAGGTTTTGTTCGACAAAGGGCAAAACCCTAGGGGTTTATGGCAAAGGGGTACATATCATATGAGTCTTTCTACTATGCCAGTGAGTACATCAAGCAGATCGAAAACAGACTAGGTGGAGTGAATTGGAGCGATGAATTGGATGAAGACAAAAGAGAAGGAGAGTTGCTCCAAACAAGTGGAAAAAAGCGCTTGATAAAGAGTAAGTGTCTTATAATTTTTCAAATTTACAAAAAGTAATTAATTATATTGATGTTGAACTTTGATATAATGTATATTTTGATCTCTAAGTACTATATAATGTTGGTTTCATTTCATCAATGAATGCAGAAATTGAAGCAATCAATAAATTCATTCTTTACAATTCTGAAGCGACACAACCGTGGGTTGCATTGTACGAAAAAAAAAGAATGAAATGGGATAGTGACAGGAAAGAATTCCGATGGTTGAATGGTAGAAGCGTACCTTATCAAGATCATTTAAAGGAAAATATGCCAAAAATATACCCCAACAGTTGGGTTGCTGACCAAGTCAGAGAGAAATACGGTGCTATCGGTCGTTACCCGCGTGCTGAAGAGGATGTGCTAAACGTAGGGATTTGGTGCAGCAACTCGGTAATAATTTATATGTAAATTTGAAACTTATATTAAGACATCTACATTTCATATTTTAACTGTTGGATTATTATTTATAAGACACATGACACTTATATGATTTTTTAAACTTTTTTATAATAGGTGCATTTGTTCCCATCTATGTGGGCATATGGACACCATTTTCGCACAAAAAATGTCCATTCTAGAAACATCACACAAGACTGTGGAGTGGAAGTTGAGTTCAATCAATCTAGTCAATCTAGTCACCGTGATCAACAACTAGTAAGAGGGACATTAGGTTACGTTGGAAAGATACAAGAGATCATTGAAGTGGATTTTTCTTCTTTCCAATTTGTTATTTTTAGGTGCAAGTGGTGGGACACCTTTGATCGGAATAATGTAAAGGAATATCGCGATAGTAGGCTGATATATATCAACTCTAGAAAGATGTGGGATGAAGCTAAGGAGCCCTATGTTTTCCCTAAACACTGCAACCAGGTGTTTTTCTACCTAGATGTGTTGGATAGGGATTAGTGGTTCGTATTGACACATGACCCTAGATCAAAACATATTTTTGAGAACAATAGTGTTATCATGCCATGCGAGCTAGAAGATAATGAGGGTGATCATGAGAACCAAGAGTGATATGGTACAATATGTGTTATTTCATCAATATTTATACTTTTTAAGATGAGTTTTTTGAAATATTAATGTAATATGTATTAATTTGAATTAATTGGTAATTTGCATTGTGTTAATGTTAAAATCAATAATTCACTTGATAATTTGGTATTTTGTACTTGATCTCAAAAACAATGCCGTACTGTGTAAATATTTTTATTTATTTTTGTATCTAAGATCATAATAAAATAATGATAATTCTAATTAAGTACATGAATTTATTTGCATTATTTTCTAAATTTCCTTATGTTACAATAAATCATATTATTCTATATTTATTATTTTACAATTATTTAAAATTTACAAATTTACAAATTTACGAATTTTAATAAATTCATTTCACATTAATACGATTAAAATTTTACAAATATTTTACATACAATTACAATTATAATCAGAATTATAATTATAATTATTAGAATTACAATTACAATTTTACAATTTCATGTACCATAACAATTTTAGAATTTTACATATATACAATTACAATTACAATTTTAGAAATTTACATATATATCATTACAATTACAACTTTAGAATTTTAAATACAATTACAAATACAAATATTACAAATTTACAATATCATGATCATTTGGTATTTATAAATTAATTAATAAACATCACGTTCATGATAAGCATCGTACAAACATCATATTTGACTAAAAAACACATTCAAAATCACTTACTGCATCATCATGATCATGATCATCTAACAAAACACAATTAACATTACATATTAACATCAACAGTACAACACAAACATCAAATATACATCTCATGCTATCATATACACATCTATCTACAGAGCTGCACATTAAATGAACATATCTAACATGGCCTAACAACATACACATAATGATGATCACCAACATGTAAATTAAGTACAACTGCAAAATGAACATAAAATACATGGACCATATAATAAATAAATAAATAAATAAATAGATATATATATATATATATATATATATATATATATATATATATATATATATATATATATATATATATATATATATATATATATATATATATATATAAGCCCCGAATAATAATAAAAATATTTATTTGTAATATAAATATTTGTTGGATCAGCGATGATCCCGACCGCATCTCCACTGGTGATTGGTTGATGATGGTGTTAGAGCTTTGCTTTCGTCTGGCGAGCGCAAGGGCCCGCGCCATCAGACGATCATGGGGGATATGAATACAATACTGACATGTGCCTCACAAAATATCCATCATGTGTTGCAGCTCACTCGTAACGTGCGACAATCCTCGTCAGTCTCGTAAAAGTTGTCGTAACTCCCACGACATGTCGCATCAGGCTATACATGTCACACAGCATGCCTCTCCACATCTGTAAGAGCCTATCATCGGCCTCTATATCTATGAAATCAACAAGGTAGATTCCCACCTCAACAAGCAATGCAATGATTTGGTTTCCCAACGCCATCCTGTATCTAGCATCGCTCATATGTCGACCGCATGCCGACGCACCAATAGGAGCAGGGCTCTGATCATCTGCACCAGCCTCCTACTAATCCTCGGCATCAAGATCATCAAGATCCACAACTAGATCTATAGGTGGTGATGGAGGCATCTCCTTGCCATCATAAGAGCCAATTTCTGCAAAATATATACAAGTACACAACAATAATTAAACAATTTCATTATAGAATTAATAAAAACAAGTTAAAGAAAATGTTAGAATAAATTTAAATAAAATAGTAATATTACCTCTATCATCTGGTGGCTCGTCATCTGTGAAGAGGATGTTGGCACACCCTCGCCAATCCAACCTCGCATAAGGACAGGGGACCATAATGAAGGGATGCTCAAAAACACTGGCTAGCAACCCCAGTGCATCATCTGATATCCTCGCTGGAAACAGAGTCTCCTCCCTCTCGGGCATTATCTGCCCCCACATATGAATACATGCCTAAGTCATCAGCCTATGAGGCTATTGAAGAAAAGAAGGCCTCATCTCTGGAAACATCTCAAAAATTAAACAAAAAATCTCTGAAGCAAAAGGGAATTTGACCCTCCCTTGTGCACGAGCACTACATCTATCTAATGTTGTACAGAACTACCACAAAAAAATAGCAAACCACCTGACAAGTCATGGCTGTTGCAGTAAAGAATCAACATAATATAAAAGCTGGAAACTAATGCATTGCCCATCACTGGTGTTGTGCGAAATGTTCGAAATGATAAGTGAGAGAAACTGGACCTCCTCACCACCAAATGCACCAATACATAACTGTCCTCCAGAGACTTGAAAATCAGAAGGAGACACTATTTCTGCTCTAATGTATATTTGGGAGTAAACTAACTGACTCCCTACCACACAGCCAGCTGGAACCTCGGGGAATGAGGGAAAATCCACCCCTCTCCTTGAAAGCCCTATAATAAAATAAACATCCTCCTCAGTATGCGTGTACCATTGGTTGATACCAACTCGGAAAGCCTATTGCTGGGCATTCCACCTTTGGATTAGATGTCTCAAAAGACCACTATGGGACTTTAGGGAAGTAGCCTCCTCATAGAACTTGAGGAGACCTACCTACCTTAGGAGCCCCTGTGTCGCTGCTGTAATAGGGCGAGGGTACACATCTCTCTCCCTCTCTCTTGCCTCCCATAGGCGAACCATGTTATATTGTTTCACCTATTGTTTATGTTGTTTCTCCTCTTCTCTCCTTTCACGTCTTTGAATGATTGACATATTAAGCACAATTTTTTAATTAAATGACACATCTATTTACAAATATATGTATATAAATATTTTTTTGAAAAATAAATAAAACAAGAGACGGTGCGCCAAAAACACAGTCACGCACCGGTAACGGTGCGTCCCTACCCAGAGAAGCATTGTATATGGTGCACATAATGATATGAAAAGCACCGGGAGTGGTGCTCCAGAAAATATTTTTAGCGCACCGTTCACTAAGTGTGGTGTGAGGAGGCTGGTGTGCTGACTTCACTATATGCCCCAGGGCTTATAGCTAAGTCAGTACACCGCCCTCCTACCACCGTACATAGTCGTACGGTGTAGCCATGTATCCGAGGGCACCGCTCTTTGTTGTAAAATTTACAATTACATGGTGCACCTTTGGAATTCACCCCGGAACTGGTGCGGATACACTTAGCACCCGTTTACCAACCCGAAGCATTGCCAATGTCGATTGGTAGTTCTAGTGCGCCGAAAAACTTACGTGCCCCAGGGCAGATAATTTCGTCAACGCACCGGGTGGCCACGATTCAACATTGTCAATGGTGTGGCCTCATAAATGACCACACCGCACTTTTTAAAAATTTTAAAATTACACCATGCACCTCACGGTACTGCAATCGGTGCGAGCCTAACGACTTCAGCGCACCGAGCGAGTTTTTTTTTTTTTTTTTAATGGTTAATTTTAAGGTTTTTTCAAATTCTAATCCACTAAAAGGTTCAATTATGGAAAAACAAGAAAAATACCTGTACATTTACCCATCGAGGAGGCATATTGGTTGTACAATTTAAAAAAGAAAATTTGTCCACTACTTTATAAAATTCAAGCTGGAGATTGGTGGCAATGTACAATAGCAGTGCGTGTAATAAGTGAAATGGGAGAACGGATGTCAGTGTAGTTCAAGAAAGGATAACTTGCACCAGTGCTTGAGAGCTCTATAGCACTAAAAAAAGTTAAAAATCCAGTTTTTTGGCCGTAATTGTTTTTTTATTTAACCCTGTTCTGGTGCACTGGGTTTTTACTGGAGTACCGGTGCGTTTTATTAATGCCACACCATGCTCTTTTTGTTTTCCCGCGCCTTTAGGAAGCACCGGGGTGGCGTAACTGTCATGCACCGATGAGCTATAGTAACGAGACACACCGGTAATGGCATCTGGGGAACCAATCATTTTGGGAGTTTTTTGGCCATAAGTTTTTTATTTAACCCTATGATGGTGCGTGGGATTTTTAAAGTAGTATCGGTGCATTTCCTGTATGTCGCGCTGGGCTCTTTCTGTCTCACACGCTTTTAGGAGGCACCGGGGTGGTGTATTTTTAATGCACCTGTGCTCTATAGTAATATGACGCACTGGTACCAGTGTCCGGTGAACCAATGATTTCTGCATTTTTCTAGCCGTAAATTTGTTTTATTTAACCCTATTCTGGTGCGCGAGATGTTTTTTGGAGTACCGGTGCATTGTATGTATGCTGCACCGGGCTCTTTATGTTTTCACACGCTTTTAGGAGGCTCCGGGGCAGATTATTTTTAAAGCACCGATGCTCTACATTATCATGACGCCCCGGTAACAGTCTCCGGTGAACAATTGATTTCTGCAGTTTTTTGGTCGTATTTTTTTTTTATTTAACCATATTCTAGTGCGCGGAATTTATGGGGGCCCTGGTGCGTTTCCATCATTTCGCCCTAGGAATTTTATGTTCCGCTCGCTTTTATGACGCATTGGAGCGTGGAGAGGTGATGCACCAGGGCTGTAGAGTAACCTGATGCACCAGTAACAGTGCCTGGTGAACCAATGATTTTTGTGGTTTTTTGGCCATAAGTTTGTCTGTTTTAAACCCTTTTTCGGTGCGTGGCATTTACGAGGATCCCGGTGCATTTCATTCCTTCGGCACCGGGTTGTTTATGTTCTGCGTGCTTTTTATGAGGCATCGAGGTTGATGATATGACACGCACTAGCGTGGTTGCTGAATTAAAAGCACCAAGAGGGTGTGTATGGAGCGCACTATTTCTGGTGTGCCAATGTTTTATGCGATTTTTGTGCCATAATTTTTTTTGTTTAACCATCCACCGGTGGGCACATTTTGTGGGTGCCTCGGTGCGTTTCATTTATTCCACACCAGGCGGTATCTGTGCAGTTAACATGTAAAGCACCGGTGCTCTACAAAAATAAAGCGCATCGGGCCTGTGTGTACGAAGCGCATAGTGTCTGGTGTGCCAATTTTTGTAATGCGCCGGTGCTTTTTCATATTGAATGCACCGAAGCGTTTTAGGTTGATAAGAGCACCGAAAGAAATACATCCTCAAAAACCTCCGCCCGCCAACCTCCTCTAGGATCCTCCACTAGAAACGGATGTCTGGGGTTATTTTATATGGGGTTCCTCAAAAAAATCAACTAGAGGGTCTTTTCCTTGTAGTTTGCTGCAATATTATCCGAGGATAAATAATAAAAAATAAAGAGAAACCCAACTATGACAAAAGTTCGCTACTCTGATTTCCAATAACAGTCCTAGGATTTTCATAAGTCCGTGTTGGTAGAATTTTAGACATATATTGAAGAAATATATAGCATGAAATACCATTTTTGTTCTAGGTCGATGGTGCATAAAGCCCCTCAAATATTCCATAGACAACTTTGCTTTTTCTATTGGATATTTAGGCTCAACAGCCCCCACTTCCAAAATATTCTCAACCTTTAACTAAAACGTTTTCTTTGTCCCTTCAGGTGGTTGGTTGAGCTCCCCTTCTACCATAATTCAAGTCCTTGTTGATGTGAGATGAATGTCAGAAGAAACTGAACAATCCACCAATACCTGCACCCACCACACAATCATAAGCATAAACGATGACATCACACTTACTTCTTGGTTTCAGAAGTGATATTTTCTTCGATACTTTTCCAATTAAACAAGAAAAAGTCCCAAAATATGGATGTGAACAGCAAGTTACCATAAAATTCTAGAGTAAGAAGAATGAAAAGGATGCCATTCATATAGTAAACTGGAAAAGAATATCCAAACCATAGATGTTTCGAGGATGGGGACTCAAAAATTTTAGATATTTGGACAATTAACAGTGACCAAGAGAATTTGGAGACTTTCCATGGACCACAGGTACAGGTTTATGACAGCAAGTTGTAAGAGAAAAATACATCGACCCTACGCCACTGAAATATTGGATTATGAAATCTCAAAAAGCTATACAAATATTTGTATTAACTGAGGGGCAGTGGTTAGCACTTTTCCTATTGTAGGTTACGAGTTTCATGGCCAGCTAGGTATGTTCTTGATAGCAATAGACTAAGAGTTGAATTGGATCACTGAATTGATTGCAAAGGCTCATACAGACTTTCTGAGGGGCTTGGTAGAGGTACCAACTAGGAAGAGTTTAGTGCCATTTCTGCTGCCCTGCTAAATGTCATATTATATTTCATATGTACAAATGTAAGATTATCTTTTATATCTAATAAATAAAACTATTACGATTTTTTCCCCAAAAACAGTATACAAAGAAGGCCTCAAAGTAATCATAAGGCATTTTATTTGTCGTGTTCATACATACCTGAAGATTTGTTGGGCAAGAGACATCATTGACCTCCAGAAATACAAATTTTTTTCCTTGATCTCTACCAACATTTACTGATCCTCCCAAAACCACCATCTATCCAACCAATCCCTGGCTGCCATTAGGTCGGCCTACAATCTTTCTGATGAGAACCCTCTTTGATTATTTCACCCATTTAACCCCCACTGTGTCTGCCCCACTTGCGACAGCCATGCAATCTGTTTGAGTGGCCAATGACTCCTCCTACGTACCCATTCCAATTTCAATCCCACCTCCTGTTATTCAATACAATACTACTTATCAGATCTTCTAGCCCTGGAAGAAACAACTTCATAGAGCTTCTACTTATTTCATGTCCTTCGTGAAATCATAAGGATCTAATGTAAAGCTTTAGAAAACACCTTCACTTGGCCACCATGCACACTACGTGGTTTCAAAATCCATAGAGAGACTTGAACATAATTGTTAACCCTTCTTGTTAAACCCTATCTCCGATTCACAACATCATTGTTAAAGTTAGTCTTAGAAAGGGTAAAAGTCAGCAGCACAACACCTCACATTTTTTAACATTTTATACTAAATTTTGAAGCAAGAATAACTAAATAATCAACACAATGTTCACCATCGTCACTCTTACAACATTTAATCAACATGTCGTAACACTGACGGTTATCCTTTACGCATCACAATACCAATGGTTATCCTTTAATCATCGCAATACCGACGGCTGAGCCCAATTACGTCGCACTACCGACAATGGCTCTAAACGTCAAAATAGCGATGTGTTCCACCCAAACCATCACACTACCGACTCAAGTCTTAGAAACATCGCATCTCTGAAATTTCGTCCCCAAACGTCAGTGTTCCGACGACTGTCCTAAACGTCGTAATACCTACGATGTCCCTAAACATCGGTATAGCGACGGTTGTTGGCGGGATTTGAAAAGGTGATAAAAATTGGGGAAATTTCCGACAGTACGCCAAAAGTGTTGGAACTAAAGTGTCAGAATTTTGACCAAATGCACTAGTCGTATCTGCTGTAATAGGGCAAGGGTACGCATCTCTCTCCCTCTATTGTGCCTCCCACTTCCGAACCATGTCATACTGCTCCGCTTGTTTTGTTGTTGTTCCTCCTCTTCTCTGTGAATCATTGACATATCAAATAATTTTTTTTTATTAAACCGGACATGTATTTAGGAATATACATATATAATTTTTGTTTGAAAAAAAAATAGACCAGTCGGTGCACCAAAAAAACAGTCATGCACTGGTTTCGGTGCGGCGTTTTCTTGTAGCACACCGGAGGCAGTGCCCCAGATGACATAAAACGCACTGTATGTGGTGCCCCTGAAATTTTTTAAAGCACCGTTGAATATATATGGTGTTAGAAGAGCAGTGCATTGACTAAAATATATGCCCCAGCACGTATAGTTGTGTCAGCGCAGCAACTTCCTGACAAATTACATAGTCAATGGTGTGGTTTTTTACCAGGCCGCACCGTTGACCCTGTCGGAATAATCATTAGGGGAATTTTGAGGTCTAAAATGGGCCTCCTAAGGAAATAATAAAATAATAGCTAAACCAATAAAATAATATTTATGAATTTTCAATTCACTTTTTGCATCACAATCCATGTAACCATAGTTAAATTCAATTCAAAATATGTACCAAAATAAAATTAATAAAAAAATTGTCTTGATGTGACTATAAATAAGAATGATGTTTTCAAGAAAAAGTCATTGTCATTGAACAACTAATTCATTTTCTCTTTGTACTTAAATAACTTTAAAAATATATAAATATAAATTTATAAATTCTTAATTATATTATATTCTATAAATTAAAATTTATATTATTTAAATTGTATAATAACATGTAATTAATATAATATATAAAAATAAAATGAAATAAAATAAAATAATATAATATGATATAATAAATGTATAGGGATATGCATTGTTTCTTTCAAGAAATATGAAATGGAAATAATATATTTTTATTCAAAAAGTGTGAAATGACATTTATTATGAGTACTTTACTTTGACTTTAAAAGTACTTAGAGCACTACCATGGTTAACCGTGAGTTTTTATCCACCATTGAGAATGTGACAAGTAAGTACCTTTAACTCAATCAATGCCACCTTAACCGTTAGGGATGATGTCATTCCCTAAAATGTGATTGGTTCTCATAAAGTGAATTTTGATTGTACATTTTATTAGGTGGCTCATTTTAGACATCAAAATTCCCGTAATGGAATGTGGTGCGCTGACAGACACCAGGGCAGATATTTCAGTCAACGTAATGAGTTTCTATTTCCATGGTCAATGGTGTGACTAGCTAAATGACCGCACCACACTTTTTTTTAAATTTTAAAATAACGTTGGGTGTCTTTCGGTACAGCCTTGGACATGTTGCAGATACCGTTAGCACCATTTGGGGTGCAACCTGTAAATTTTATAGGCAGCACTGCTTACCGGTGCAAGCCAAATGGCTCGTGTGCACCACGCGACAAAAAAAAAATCCTTTTAAATTTTTAATTTTAAGGTTATTTAAAATTCTAATCCGCGAAAAAGCTTAATTATGGAAAAATAAGAACAATAAATGTACATTTCAGAGTCGAGGAGGCATATTGGCTGTAGAATTTGCAAAAGAAAAATTTCCAATCATTTTGAAAAATGCAAGCTGCAGATTCATGGGCAATGCATAGCAGAAGTGCGTCTAATAGGTGCAATGGGAGCACCGATGCCAGGGTAGCTTTGAGAAGGAGAAATTGCACTAGTTCTTGAGAGCTCTGGAGAACCGAGAAAAGTGAAAAATGCAGTTTTTTTATCGTAATTTATTTTTTTATTTAACCCTGTTTCAGTGCGCGGGGTTTTATAGGCACACCAGTGCGGTTGCCTAAGACCACACCGGCTGGTTTCAATTTTGGCACGGTGTTTTGTGATGCACCGGTGCAGTTCCTTAACACCGCACCGGGCTATTTCTGTTTTGGCGTGGTGTTTTATGATGCACCGGGGTGGAATAGTTGTAAAGCATTGGTGCTCTACCGTTATAGGATGCACCGGGCGGGTGTGTATAGAGTGCACAGTGTTTGGTGTGCCAATGTTTTGTGTGACCGGTGCTTTCTCTTTTAGAGTGCACCGATGATTGACAGCTCTGGAGCACTGAGAAAAGTGAAAAATGGAATTTCTTGGCCGTAATTTTTTTTTATTTAACCCTATTCTGGTGCGTGTATTTTATAGGCGCACCTATGCTATTTCATAACAACACATTGGTCCGTTTCTATTTTGGCACGATGTTTTATGATGGACCGGTGCAGTTTCTTAACACCGCACCTGGCGGTTTCTATTTTGGCGTGGTGTTTTATGTTGCACCAGTGCGAAATAGTTATGAAGCACCGGTGTTTTAGAGTAATAGAATGCACTGGGCAGGTGTGTACAGAGCATATGGTGTCTGGTGTACCAATGTTTTGTGTGCACCGGTGCTTTCTCTTTCGGAGCGCATGGGTGATTGAGAGCTCTAGAGCACTGAAAAAAGTGAAAAATCCATATTTTTTGCCGTAATATTTTTTTTATTTAACCCTTTTACATTACGCATGGTTTATGGGTGCACTGGTGTTGTTTCTCACGATTGCCCTGGTCGATTTCTATTTTGGCACATTTTTTTATGATGCACCGATGTGGTTTCTTAATACCGCACCTCGCAGTTTTTGTTTTGGCACAGTGTTTTATGATGCATCGGTGCAGAAGAGTTGTACAACATTGGTGCTCTACAGTAATACGATGCACCGGGCAGGTGTGTGCAGAGCGCACGGTGTCTGGTGTGCCAATGTTTTGTGCGCACCATTGCTTTCTCTTGTAGTGAGCACTGGTGCAATGTTATATGATAAGTGCACCTCATGGAAAACATCCACAAAACCCTTCTCCCGCCAACCTCCTCTAGTAACCTCTGCTAGAAACTGATGTATAGGGTATTTTTATAAGGGGTTCCTCAAAAACATCTGCTAGAGGGTCTTTTCCTTGTAGTGTTGTCCTCATAGCTTCCCACTAGATAATAATGTTCCTTAATGGCATCTTGAAAATAATCCCAAGCGAGTGTGGTCGATAATAGTGAGGGTTCCTCTCATCCTTTTTCTCATAGTAGGTTTCCCACCAGTCCTTGACATGGGGGGCAGTTTTGAAGAGTGCAAAAGTAAATTTTCCTAGTTTGAGAAGTCATGAACTCATAAATATCATTCTAATAGATTCAAACACCTATATATGACGTTTGCATCTATTTGGTCCTCAGATATGGGAATGTCAAAGTTTACTTGTACCTTAAAAAGAGTGGTTCCTCCAGAGTGGCTGGTGGGTGCAAATGCACTGCCAGTGGGTAGTTGTTTAAGGATCTCGGAAAAGTTAGCCATAATCTCGTTCCTTTATTTCTAGAGAGTCTCCTCAAGCAATATTTTGATAGGATATCCTACTCCCTCATATTTATTTTCTTCCCCCATGTACATTCGTCGGGGTTTGTCAGTTTGATCTTGTAAAGGTTCGATGAGATCGATCCTTAATTCTTTATACCCTGGATTCGTTGGGGAAATTCAAAGAAGGATCGAGAAAGAGTAGACCACTATAATACCACTGATCTGAAATTATCTAAGAATGTAATAAAATACAAAAATACACATAAAAACAGAGATGCATCATAAATAAAACTTCATTTCATTAATATTAAATAACTAACATATGCTTACAGATAGAATGGAAATAAGCTATCTAAGGCACTAGTAGTTTATCTGTGAGAAGAGATGTGGTGGCTACAAGCCTCTACACTATGTTATAGTGAGGCTCAATTATTATTGAACAACATACGAAAACCCTAAACAACCAAAACCCTAACCCCATGAGATGAAACACGAAGATTTTGTGAGCCCTATTGGGGATAGTTGGGCAACCAACTTCCCAGGGTCATAACTTGGTCATATTATCCTCATTTGGAACATATATGATCCGAGTACTATAGGTTTTATGGAATTCCCCTTCCTATGGCTACCGGCCTACTATAGAACTAAAAAAAACATCGTTTATGGGGTCAAAACTGCTTCGTTACTTCAAGACCCGAAAAAATGCTAAAAATAGTAAATGGTGCTATAAAAAAGGAAAATGATGAAACTGACTAGAGTTCTAGGTTGAATAGGTGGGTGGCCACCAATATCCACTTGTATCATCAGTGCTAACATCACCTTAGTTCCACGTAACATGTTACATGGGAAAAGGGGAAAGGTTTTAATGTCCTAAGATGGGAAAATAACTCCTACAGTGGATGATAAATTTGGCATCTCGCCATGGGAATTTTTATTAAGTGCATAGAACAGTGCCCAAGAGAGAATGCTAAGGGTTAGGAGTGAAGACAAGAATTCTTCCCGTCAAATAACATGGTAGGATTCCTCTCTGACCCCGTAAATTTTATTCATATGCCACGAATTTTTACTAAAAACAATTTTTTAATTTAAATGTAAAATTGATGAATTGCAAGCCTTGGAAGGGGGTTTGGAAGGGACCATGTGTGGTGATATGGCCTATTCCATAGTGGCACTCCATAGGATAGTCCACTAACATGGAATTTATTTGAAGAGGATACGGAAGTAAGATGGAATGCACATGGGAATATGAATGTGTTATACTAATAACATTTTATTTAGGATTGCATGATGACTACAATGATGTTTGAACTATTTAACAAATGCATTGACATTGCATGTGTTTTCTAACTCTCATATTGAAGGCATGGACAATTTGTTATTGTGAACTTGGATGATTATCATTTGTTTTATTGTTGCAAGACTTCCTACATGTTTGCATGTATCGTTCTTTATAGTGTTCAAGCACTATTTTCTAAGTGTTGTGTTCTTACACATTTGGATTAATTATACAAGTGAATTTTCATGTGATATAAGGGATTTGGGGAAAAAAAAAATTTTTTAGTATCTACATCATATTTCTTGATCCGGTGAATGAAAGGTCTTTGTATATGTATGTTGATTCAGATGTGGGAATCCCATAATTTATATGTGGTATGTGGCTAAGAACCTCAGTGAATTAGAGGTTGGTTGTTTTAGTGTACAAATTTTTGTTGTCATGCTATTTCATATGGTTGCATGTAAACAATACCCAATACCTTCCTTGCTCAAGAAATAATGTGTAGTATATAGGAAGGCTAAATAAATCATATAGTGGTTTTTATTTCAATGTGGGGCTAGAATGTCTAGGTTCAGTATTTGAACTGGATGGGCTCAAGGATAAAGGTGATGTGCTATAACTTTAGGGGCATTAATATCTTGTGACTCTAATACAAGGTAAAAAAAAAATAATGATAATAAGTGGGTGTTGGTTGTGGCACCATGTTTGATGGTTGTATGCTGATTAAAAATTTTATTGCATGCATCTACATGATGATTTTAAAATTTATAGAATGACTTATGTTCAAGTGTTAGGTTATTTTCTAATTGACCATTTAAAATTAAATATATAATGGTGACTAGACTTGGTAAAGAGGTTGAATATATACCCTATGATTGTCCTTGTTATATAGTTTATCTTTAATTAGTGATGATGATCTTGGTAAAAATATCGAATGAAACTAGATAAACTAATACACATTGGTGTATGTAAATTTTTATTTTTTAAATTATGCTCAACCTCATAAATGTACATGTTTATGTCATGGGTTTTGATACATTTTAATGATAACAATTTTAGATATTTACAACTATGATAAACATGCTTGTAACTACCATGGAAAGGTAAACAACTATTTTTTTTTAATTAAAAAATGAATGGTTGTGTGACAACACATAAAAAGCCTTGATTGCAACAAGAATAAAAGACATGGCCAACAGAATTCAACATGAACATGAAACGAGAAAATCCCCTTAATGAGAAGGAACCTTCAAGAACTTGAAGGTTGAGTTAGCGAGTTGTAAGGGAAAAATTAGAAAACTTACCAAGAAGTAGCAAGGGTTGGCCGAGTTAGATGAAAAAATACAAAAACACTTGCAAGAATTAACACAATGGGCCTGATACTAAAAAGGTTGAAATTACGTTGACATGGTCAAAAATAGGCCTTATAAGGCTGAGAAGGAAAATAAGGACATTTCATATTGTTTTAGTTGGGAGGAACATGTGAAAAGGGATTGGAATAGACCAAAAAGGAAGAAGAAAGAGGATGTTTTACCTCAGTTTCTCAGTTTCAGGCACAAGATCCGATAGAACGTAACACATGAGGAAAGGAGGGAGCATCCCATCATGACCTATGATTCACATATATACATGTAATATGAATTGAAATTCCCCCTCCATGGACTATTTGGGGGTTGTTGGACATTTGGATGTTCCATAGAGTAGGGGAAAACACTCAGCTAAAACATTGAACATATACATATATTTCATACACTGGTAAAAATTGCAATGAACATTGAACTTGTGGGAATTGAGTCTATTTTTGGTTGTTGTAGTTTTCATGTGTTTCATGATTGAAATTGTATTCATTTTTTTTTGAATATGGACTGTAGAAATGGATATGTTGTTTAATTTTATGATTCTCTAATTATCATAATGAAATTATTTTTTATTTTTACCCTTGTTCCATCTAATTTTCTCATTTAATTTTAATTATTTTGGTCCTTGGGAAAATTGATTGGGTATGCCAAGAAATATCTTGAGCTTTGGGGAAGTGTTCGGTCAATTTAATGCCTTAAACTGCTTATATAAATTATCAACCGAGGTTTGTAAATTGATGAAGTGTGGTGCACTATATGTGCTTAGTTGACCTTCTTCTTACTTCGTTATATATATATATATATATATATGTTTTTTTTTTTTTTTTTTTTAGGGGTTTGTCCTTCTATGTCTAAATTTTAATATACAATTATGAAAGGAATCGAATGAATCTAGTGAAATTTAAATGTTTGAAACTAATTTTAAAATATGGAAGAAAAGGAAGTGTCCTTAAGTTAAACTAATTTTCATAAAAATGAATCAAAGACTATTGACTAGTTAGAATTGAATCTGAAAACATACTGTCTATTCTAATGACTTCTAATTTAACATTAGCCCTACTCCATGGATCTAAATCTTATGACTGAAATTTGAAATTGAAATTCTACTCTATATGAAATCATATTCAAAAGAAAACAACTAATGTATGTTAAATCACTCCATCATCCAATATGGAAGTATGATAGAATCACCCTCTTGAGATGATGTACAAGAAATCGATTATACTTTATTTTTTTTAAATCTAGGAAAGAAGTTAAAGTGTGCAAAGGGAAAAACTCAATAATTGCATAGGTTAGACATTCGAGCACCCGATTTTGAAGTATGACAAGTCAACTTCTTGGCATGATCTTTAGGAACACCCAATTATACAATTGGCTGAGGATCTTAATCTAGAAAACAATGTAAAAGCATAAAAAGCAAAGCTCAATGATTTCATAGGTTAGACATTCAAGCACCCAATTGTGAAGCATGAAATGTCACCTCCCTGGCCTGATCTTTAGGAAAATCCAATGATACAATAAACTGAGAATTTTATCTGGGAAAGTAAATGATAGAACATGAAACGAACCTAGACAACTATGAGCTCTATTGCCTCAAACATAATCCAATTGGAAAATAAATAAATATACCTTCTTGAGATGTTTTAGGAAAGAAACTATACCATATTTATTCTATCATTGATGCTAAGAAAACATTCATAACTTAATTCTATGAGACTAAAATAAAACTGCAACACAACATTAATCTTCTTAGAAAATTGACAAAACACAGTAAAGAATTAAACTAAAAATAATTAACGAAAAACCTCCTCCTGTGTAGGGGCCCTCTAAAATAGATTTGGTCGTGATCCTAGCTGACTATATATGCATTAAGCAGGTGCTGGAACCATAAACATGATCCTTGTATTATGAAAATAACGGAGTTTAAAACAATACACAATGTTTCAGAAATTACAATTGCCTTCCGGTTTTTGCATAACTAGTATTTAAATAAGACAAAACATATTTGTGATGAGCTAATTTTTCCTACAGGTGGCTATCTTAACTGAAATATAGAATTAGATTTTATCTGGTTAACTCTTGATTTTCTACATCAGAGCAAATCAAGAGTTCTTCTGCTCTCGGCTTACATCCTTTGACTGGACTTTGACCACGATCTTAGGCATCCTTTTCTGTTGATTTTGGTCAAGTAGATAGGACAAAATCCATGTGTGAATTATTATGGAGATTCCCATGTGGATTTTTTCTCTAATTTCTCCTTGGAGCCTATCAAACCATGAAAATAGCTATAGAACCAACAATTAGCTACAGAATAGGCTGCGTTCTGTAGAAAAATTACAAAAATCCATTCGAATAGTAAGAACATCATAATATAACATAGAAATCATTTAAATGCATTCCTTGAGATAAAACATGACATTTATCATTGATTGGAGTGTATGAAATTATAAGAAAGTAAGGAACAAGGGTGAGAAAGGATGTCAGAGAGATGATAATTATGAGGTTAAACATACCCCCACTAAGAAGTCATTGCATGTCCTCATGCAATTTACCAAAAATATTAATTTTCCTCTCCTACTGCATTTGCTTAGACACTTCTTCTAACACATCTAGTTTCCTCCTTTTTCTTTTCTTTGAAGTGATTTCCCTCCTAGGCTTTCTCATAAGGAGCTTTTATTTGAGATTAATGACTGCCTTGTTTAGTGATTTTTTCTTTATTTTTAACTTCCTGTTGTTTTTGTACCATAGTCCTATATGTATAATGGTATTATCACTAATTACTTTCTCCAATTTGTTTTGCTGCTTCAAGGCTTCATTCTCCTGTTTAATATTCCTATTTAATATCTCTAGTTCATAGATCTCTTGTTTGAGAGTATCAACTAGAGGATCTTGTGGATTTATAGGAGGTTATGGATTCATTGCTACATTTTAATTCTCCAGTGACTCTATGTAATCATGTATTTCTTGTTGTACTGGGTCTATGCCTGGAGATCTTATGCTGGGACTACATTCAAAATTATGAACAGGAGAATTTTCAGGGCTATGTGGAAGAGAAATATTAATGGGAGATGGTAATGGAGATTCTTCATCTAAACTTACAAACTCTGTCTCTTTTGGTAGTGTTTACTTCACCTAACCTTAAATTCTGGAGCTCCTTCTTAGTTGTGGAGGATTTAATTTTTCTCTAATCGTAACCTTGCTCCTCTTTTCTATCTTACCCTCTGTCTTGACTTTACCTTGGTTTTTGTTCTTTGCCATCTCTGGAGAGATGATATTTTCATCATTTTCCTTAAACGGTGATGTAGGTCTGTCTTCAATGTTTGTGTGAATATTCTTGCTTCTTCTTTTTCTAATATTGTCTTCTTTAGGCTACTCTGGTACTTCTTGGAAATGGTTTCTGATAAGAAAATTATCCAAGGAATCTGCTATACTTCTTGAATCAAACTCAAGAAGTATTTTTATTAACCCATGATGGTTCATAGTGTTGTCTATAAAATTTATTCTCTTCTACACGTTTGTAGAAATTATTTTTAGGCTATTCAGTAGGAAGAAGGGAAGATTTATTTGACCATACTCTAATAAATTCATCAACAATCGAATATGATATACATACATGTAACCAAAATTGCCTTCACAGGTGATAAAATTCTGCAGAATTAAAAGCATGTTCCTCTAGTTGTTCTTGAGTACAGAGCTAGGAATACCTCTTCTGAAAACAGAACTATCCATACCTAGATTTTTTAGGATAACCTTCCATGATTCACTCTGAGATTATTTGTTTTTGAACCACCTTTCTCCAACCCTTGGAAGTTCTGTGGCTTCAACTATGAATGCTTCAGTTACTGAGAACTTGATATCTCCTATTTAAACTTTTGTCCCATCAAAATACCTCGCAAAGGACTTAGTGATATCTTTGTGTAAGCCGTCAAATTTTTCTATGAATATGATCCATTTAGTCTTCTGCAACATCTCTTTCATCTAAGGATATCCTTCCATATATTTTGTTCCCACCTGTTTTGATCTCACTATCAGTCCCATGCCTTATATTATGAAGAGTCTAACCTTCAGAATTATCCTTCTTTGTTATCAAGTGAATTGGATTACAACTTTGATGAAGGACGTCAAGGTTTTGTAGATATAAGTTATATGGATTCGTGTTTCGAAGAAACATGGATGGATATGTCACGTGAAAAGGACATGACCATTAATCATAAGTGGGGGAGTCTATTGTGGGCCATTATAAAACATAATGTGGACGATGTGGTTGATATATGATATGATGGAAGTCTCAATCGAATCAAATGATGACATGTCAAGGTAACATATGATTATCCATATTATACATGCTAATCTTTTAACCTTGCTATTAAAATAAATTTTTGCAACTTTACCTTTAGAACTAAATTTTCGTTGTCGTTTATTTGGTGTTGATTCTTTAGGTACCTTTTAGCATGGTGGTCTTCAAATGCAGTCCTTCAATTTTCTGTATTCATCATTTTTTTAGTAGGATGTACAAATGTGTCAGAGCTACAGAATGGAATGGAATGTGGCTGTAGAATATGGAATGAGCTGCAGAATGTGGAATCAGCTGCAGAATGGAATGTAACTGTAAAATGGGATGTGGGTATAGAATTTAGATTTTACATAATGGAATATAAGCTGCAGAATGGAATATGACTGTGGAATAGAATATAAATGCAAAATAGAATATGAGTTGCAAAATGAAATGTGACTATGGAATGGAATGTAACTACAGAATATGAACTGGAAAATGAAATGTGACTATGGAATGGAATGTAACTACAGAATATGAACTGCAAAATGGAATGTGACTATGGAATGGAATGTAAATACAGAATTGAATGTAGTTTTGTACTACTACTTATTTTAGAAAAGAAAGGGAAAATATAGGATGTCAAAAATTTCTGATTTTCATCCTGTATTTTCTGTATAAGGATGCCAATTATTTATTATTTTTCATACTTATACAATTTATTATTATTATTATTGTTTTAAAACAAAAATTATATATATATTTTATATAGGAAAAATAAAATCTAAGTTAGTGAAGAAGAAGGATTCTTTTTCACTAACTTCATATCAGTATTATCTTGGAAAATTTTGATAAACTCTTCTCTTGAAATTGGGTTATGATATACTTTCAACCGATGTCCATTCAAAAGAGGAGGTACCTTTTCTTCATAAATTTTCCTTATCCTAACTGCTCCACTTTCAATGACTTTTTCAATCTCATAAGGCCCAAGCCAATGAGTGTGAAATTTTCCTTGAAAATATTTTAATTTTGAATCGAATAAAAGTGCCCAATCCCCTGCTTGGAACTTCTTCTCCTTGATATATTTATCATGCCATTTAGACCTTTGCTACTGGACTATACTGGTTCTTTGAACTGCATCTTACCTAATTTCATCAATCTCATTAAGTTGCTCCAATATATGCTTCTGTGCTTCTGATAAATCAAGTCCCAATTAAATTTCCATCTTGAAGGTTTGAATCTAAAATTTTATAGGGAATAGGACTTGCTTCCCATAAACAAGTTCATAGGAAGTGTGTCCTACTGTATTCCTCCATGTAGTTCTGTAGGCCCATAAGGCTTTAGGAAGCCTTTCTACCCAATCTCTTCTGTGTAGATGTACAGTCTTAGTGAGAATTCCTTCAATCACGTTATTGGTAGACTCTACTTGACCATTTTCTTGTGGATGATAAGGAGTGGATTTTTTGTGCTTGATCTTGTAAGTTTCCACAAGTGTTTCCACCAACTTTGATGTAAAAGGAGATCCTTGATCTGTCACAATTTCTCTTGGAATACCAAAACGAGTGAAGATATCCTCATAAATAAATATAACTATAGAATTTTCATTAGCTAAAGGAAGTTCTTTAGCTTCTACCCATTCAGTGACATTGTCAATACATACTAAAATATATTTCTTTTGATTATATGGTGGATTGATTGGTCCGAAAAAATCCAAGGCCCATTTTTCAAATGGTTCGATCAGTACCTAAGGTTGTAATGGAATTTCATCTGAAGGAACAGGTTTCCCCATTATTTGACAGTTGTCACACCTTTTGACATATTATTTGGTATCCTTGAAGATGGATGGCCAATAATATCCTAATTGAAGGACTTTGTAGGTTGTCCTCTTATTGGCAAAGTGTCCACCATAGGGTTCATCATGACATGTTTTAATAATCTCATGAATTTCATCTTATCAAACACATCTTCTGATAATGAGATCTTGGCCTATTTTATACAGTTCATCATTAATCCATGAATAATTTGCACTTATTTGAATAATTCTTCTTTTCTCTCTAAGAAACAAGTGTGAAGGTAACTTTCTTGTGACTAAGTAATTAGAAATATCTGTAAAACAGGGGCTTTTAATAGTTATTGCAAAAAGGTATTCATCAGGAAATTTATCCTCAACTGGATTATCATTTTTGAAATTTTTAATTCTAGACAAGAAATCAACAACTGTGTTCTTTTTTCCAGGTCAGTCTAGAATTGTGATATTGAATTCTTGGAGGAGTAATAATCATCTTGTGACTCTTCCATTAGTAACAGATTTATTCATCAAGTATCTAATTGTAGAGTGATCTGTATGAACAAAGGTTTCATAGCCTATAATATAATGTCTAAATTTGTTGATAGCATGAACAACAGATAAGAATTCCTTTTCATTTATAGTGTAATTTAACTTAGTGGAAGTCAAATTCTTGCTTGTGTAATAGATAACATACGGGATCAAATATTTTTGTCCTAATACATCTCCTAGAGCTGTATCTCGTGCATCTATTGAAATATGAAAAGGTAGTTTCCAATTTGGACCTCTTAAGATGGGTGCTTCAGAAATTTATGTTTTTAAAGTTTCAAATGCCAATTGGAAATCAAGGTTCCAACTGAATTCACAATATTTGGTAAGTAACTTGAAGAGTGGGGATTCTATTTTAGTGAAATTTTCTATAACTCTCCTATAATATCCTGTGAATCCTAGAAAACTTCTAACATCCTTTTGACAACTTGGAATTGATAATTTGGAGATGAATTCAAATTTAGATGTGTCAAATTTAATTCCATCTCTTGAAATATGATGTCCTAAAAAATCCCTTTAGTAAACATCATAAAGCATTTTTCATGACTTAGTGAAAGGTTTGATTCCTTACATCTTTTAAGAACCTTTTCCAAATTCTCTAAAGCTTCTTCAGATGAATTACCATAAAATGTAAATTCATCTATATGTACCTCTACACAATCATGTATTATATCAGAAAAAATTCCTGGTACTGCCCTTTGGAATGTTGCAGGTACATTGCACAATCAAAAAGGAAGTACTCGGTAGGCATAAGTTCCCCATGGACATGTGAATGTGGTCTTGTCTTGGTCTTCAAGTGCTACCTAAATCTGATTTTAACCACTAAAAACATCCAAGAATGAGAAATACTTCTGATCTGCTAATGTATCCAATACTTGATCTATAAAAGGTAAAGTAAAATGACCTTTTAGGGTAGCTTTATTCAAATCTCGATATTCAATGTATACCCTACACTTACCATTATTTTTTGGTACAATCACTAAAGGAGAAACCCACTGACTATCTGAAATTTGGTAAATGAAGTTCACATTCAACAATTTTTGCAATTCTTCTTTCACAATTTCCCTCAGATTTGGATTCATCCTTCTTTGAGGTTGTCTGATAGGTTTACAATTTTCCTCAATGTAGAGGTGATGCATATAAGTCTTAGGACTAATTCCTTTCATGTTAGTGTATTCCCATGCACATGTAGAAGAATGTTGTTGTAATGTTTTGATTAACTTTTCTCGTTTTAATATTTCCAAGTTTTTGTTTATGTTCAATTTTTTTCCTAGAAAGATTTCAACTGTAGAGCTACCAAATTATTCCATAGAATGAAGATACATCTACCTAGATGACAAATATTCAATATTTCATTGTTCTAGAAATTTCTCATGTTCATATTCTGAACATGTTTCAAAAGTTTATATTGAATTTAAGATTTGACTATCTTCACTAATGCTTGAAATAGTAAAGAGAGGTTGTATATCATTGTCATCATCAATCCATTCCTCGTATTCTAATTCTGTGATTTTTCTTTCTAGAGGATATAGAGTGAATGCATTTATTGAGTTACCATTAGAGATGTACATATCACCATATCTACAGCTAATGAAAGCATCAGTTGTAGCTATCCAAGGTCTTCCTAATATTATTGGATGTCCTCCTAGATTGTTCTTAGGAGTTAAGATCATAAAATCAATAGGATACTCCCAAGAGTCTAAGGATACGGAAATATATTCTAATACACCATCTGGCATGATTATAGATCTATCTATTAATTGCAGTAATGTAGGTGTATACAGATGGCTAGAAAGTTTGAGTTGTTCCATGGTTTGTTTGCTCATGATGTTTATAGCTGCTCCTAAATCAATCAATGTATTTGGAATTTCAACACCATTGATATGTTTGAGAGTGCAAGCTTCTGTGATCCATAACATATTAGATATAAATCTTCCGGATAATCACATGAGAGTTTTAGGAACGACGCGTTTCGAACTACCAACTGTAGTTCATCATCCATTGATATGTGTTTTTACAACTAGACTTCCTGGATCTAGATCTTTTTGTATGGAAAATTTCCCTGTCATTATGTCTGCAATTTTACTTACTAGCTGAATTATTTTTATTTCTTTTGTTTTTCTTCCTGATTTATTCATGCTCAATTCTTCTATTGTTTTATCTAGAATGGGAATACCTTTAACGGCCTGTAACAAAGGGATTTTTATACAGAAGTTTTTCAATTCATCTAGAAAATCATAATTGGGCAACATAATATGTTTTTATACCCCTCTATCAACTCGTAATCTTTCACGAAAAGGAGGCTTAGAAGTAAGTATGATAGGAGTTCAGTTTATTAGTTCTTTTTGTTTTTCATTTTCAGAATTCTAGTTTTGAAGAGATGTTCCTTCCTAAAAGCTTTTATTTCGCTGTAGAGAATATTCCTCAAAATTATCCTGTTCTTGAATAACTGCAAAAGGCTTTTTCTTTTCAAGTATCCTACCAGATATAAGTTGGACATCATTAAGATCTAGTGGAGTAATCATATAGTTTGGAAATTTTTGTCCTTCTATCATGTAAGTATTTTGAGGATTTTTATTATTGGGGTTTGATGATGATTGGGCAGGTAGTTGATTTGGTCTTTTTGGGAATGGAAATGAAAGTTGTGAACTTTGGTTTTGGAGTTGGGGTTGTTGATTTTGTTAAAGAATTTGTTGGGGAGGATAGTTCGGGTATGATGGAAGATATTGGTAATATTGAGAGTATCTACCATAGGTATTTTTCATTCAGTGTGCCCAATATTGAGATCAAGGCCAAGGTTGTTGTCAGGAATTCTAATTATTTGGTGGGGGCTGAGTATACATTTGATTTTTAAAGCCTTGATTTCATGGCCCCTGACATGGTCTTCTAGAGACAAAGAAAATATATTCTCTTGGATTTGAAATTTTTTCTTCTTGAAAAACAACCTTAAGACCTGGAATTGAAGGGAAAATCTTATTTTTATGATTTTATAAACAAATCATATAGGTCTCTATGAATTTTTCATCAAGAGGACATTCTCTCAAAGTATGCTTCTTTCTGCATTTAGGACAGAAAATAGCTAAAGCATCAGTCTCATATTTTTGCTTGTTTTATAATTTAAGGGTGTATATCTGTTCACTAATACTCCCTAAGATATTTGTTTTAAATTCATCAAGAATATTTCCAATTTCTTCCCTACTTATTGTTCTAGGTGTAGATATATTCACTTTAGCAAGAGAAGGATCTCTTGGATTTTTCCCAGATTTTTCCTTTCCCCTTGAGAGATGAATACATAATTTATAAATGTATGGTAATGGGAGTATAGAGATATCTCCCTTCCCCATCATGTTTAGAATATCTATCCACTCATCTCTAATTGATTTTAATAAAATAGCTTTTAAAGTATCTTGATCTAAATTATCATTTTTTTCTCTTTCTATGTTATAATTGAGTCTTTCAATTAAGTCCTCTAAATTTTCATCCTCTTTTTGCATCATTTTGAATACTTCATCCTTGTGATTAATGGGTATGCAATAATCTAAATGTCTTTCTAAAAATTCTTTCTTCATGTCATTCCACGTTTTGATAAACTGAGTGACTAAACCCATGAACCATTTTAAAGATGCTCCTTTCAATGTGGAAGGAAACAACTTATGTTTTTGAGAGTCTTGTATATAATCGTAAGTTCTACACAAAACTTCAAATTCAAACAAAAAGGTTTTAGGATCTTCACTTTTTAATCCATGAAAATTTGGGAGGACAGAAGGTGATATATTTTTCATTGTGGCATTTGTATCTCCATCAATTATAGGGAATCCAAAAGAACTATCTATTTCCCTATTTCTTATATTTTGTTCATTTCTTCTACCTCCTCCTGCAATCCCTCTACCTCATCCTCCACCTCCTCCTCCTGCATACTTTTGATGGAACCTTCTACACGAAAAATGAGAAATACATGAAAAATGCGATTTTCATGTATTTCTCATTTTTCATTTAGTATGGTCAATTGAAAGTATGAAACATGGCTACTCCTTAGATGAGGAATTAAATATTTCATCCAACAAGGACTCCCACTCGAAATTTGAGTAAAAATTTTGGGAGATAAGTAGAAAATACGAGTTGAAAAAGTAGTTTTATTATTTTATTATATTTTAATATTTTTACCCTTTTACTTAAAGGATGGTGAATTATCCCCCATGGTTGACATCATCATATTGAATCATATTTCTTCTTATAAAGTTTATTTTTGTTGTACATTTTTCTTAGGAGGCCCATTTTAGACATCAAAATTCCCCTAATGGGGACATATATGCCACCGAGGATTGGGGGCTTTTTTTTCCTATGATAATATTGCGACAAGTATACTACTCAAATTTGGGAGTTACCTTGGCCTCGGTCAAAGGATGAAGACTGAATGGATCATATCCCCCACTAGATTCTTATTAAGTTTGGCAACTACTCCACTGCGTATGAGTAGAAGACTAAATATTTCATGGAACATGTCGACCATTGGATTTTTTTGGGGTATGGAAACCATTTCAGTGTGTGTGAGTTGAATATTTCTTGGAGTTATATGAGCACTAATAAATACTAGTTGGGATTGGAAAAAATCTTAGTATGTGTGGATCCAAGAAGAAAAAAAAAAAACCAAATTTAAGTATATCTCATTTAATTTAATGGAATTTTTAATTATGGCCATGATTTAATTTTATCTAAAATTATGAGTTATGATGATGTGAATTATCAAAAAAATGGTTTTAATATGATAGGAAGTAAAATAATATTACAGGATCTCCCCGTGGATAATATGCTACTGAGGTATGCTTTAAATTTATTTCAATTTTATTATGATAAGTCTCATGAAGAAATGTACGTTGGGATGTAGGACATCAGACTACCTATTTTAGGTGAATGAAATTGGTTGAAAAGTTAAACAATGACAACTTAAAGATCGCAGGGTGCACAATAGTGAACAGGGCCATTGCGGTGACACTAAAATCCAATATTATCCATTGATTTCAAAGAATAATTCCATGAAAAATATGAATTGTGTCAAATTAGTTAAATGGATTAATTATGAACAATTTCTAATGTAAGGAAACCTTTCCAAGGGAAATAGGGTTCTTGAACTTGGAAGGTGACTAACTACATGGAAGAGGAACAATATTTGCTTAGAGACTAAGAATGAGATAAGGGGATGCAAGGACATGAATCAGTTCTTGAAGAGTCATGTGAAATATGGATTAGGATCAAGGATACATGGGATGTGTCCTAAGAAGCGATGATCCAAATTTGTTCGCTGAAGGGGCATTGAGTGCGATGGAAAATAGTGTTAGACATGATGACAGGAAGCACTCCAAAAGGAAATATATCAAGATGAACAAGGCACATCAAGAATAATTAAAAACCACTAATAAGTGGCTGAGAATATGTAGAAAAAAGTCCATTTTTTTTTTGGTTAATCAAATGATTATACAAAGTTGCGTATATAAAGCTTACAATGTTGTGTGCTTGGGAAAAAGAATGTTTCTAAATATTTTCAGATATAGAAAACTGAGGACGATGTTCTTCCAAGGGGGTGAGGTTTGTGAAAATCCATACTTAATTCCCATATTGCACACAATGTAACAATTTTTTTATAGTTAAAATTGTTGATATATGGAACACCTATTCAGAGCTTTGGGGAAAGTGGTGCATAGGAAATTTGAGCTGAGTCATGTATCTAACCACATGACAAATTGGGATATTTTTGGTAATGTTAATGATAAACGGTAGGACGACAGAGTTGTGTGAACCAATCAATTCACTTAGAAAGGATCTTTCCACTGGTGGATAATGTGTGGCAATATTCGTCGATCACATAGTTAAAATAATCATCATGAAGGAAGGAAACTAGAGGACATTTCCAATGTTGACTTGAGAGAACATGGATGATACAAAAAATTTAGGAAATAATGGAGTCACAACAAGTTTGAGATAAGCTTAGGTGGACCATAAAAGTCACATAATCGATGATAAGGGAGACTTTTTCTTGGGAAGTAGTGTAAGAGAGGAGCATCCATAGAGAGGCAACATACAACACCAAGTTCATTGAAGTGGTGGCTAAGCAAAAGAGGAGAAGAACAAGACACAGATGGGAGGAAATAAGAAAACCTCTTTGTATTTTATCAAAGAAGAGGGGTTTGGGATGAAGAAAATCCTTGAAGCCTTTTAATTGTTATTGAGAGAAAACTTATCACAAAAGACACAATACTTCTCTACCAAAAATTTGCGGAAAGAAAACAATGAATAGAAACAAAATCATGCATAGAACACACAATATATCTAGGGAACCCAAATACAAAAAACTCCTAATTTATTGTATTGAATCAAAGAAGAAATATTATCTATTACATAGAATTTGTTTCGGGATTGAATCTCCTTGAAATTATAATAAACTCTCTACACAAGAGTTTCCCAACAATTAGGCAAATAAGGTTTGCTATGAGCTCTTATTTCCTAGCACAAATATACCCCTAAAATATAGGAATTTATCATATTTCCTTGTGCAATTCACGAGAGAAATTTCCATTCTCAATCATCAATAATTGTGCATAAAAAACGTGTGTACAATAAATAAATACATTTTTTCCTTCATTCAATATCAATAGGAAATTCGAATTGCATCACCTATTAGGGAAAAAACTAGCACTTGCTACCGTTAACTAAGATTAAGTTGAGTTAACAAAAATTGGACTGCTCAACTAAACACATGTATATGTCTATTCTAGAATTAGAGATTAGTTAATTGAGATAAATTAGAGTTAACTCCACTAGATAGCCAATTTTAGCCATAAACTAGTCCAAAACTCAATGTATTCCATCTAATTCGAATTAACTCACAATAACACAATGATAGGCCACATCAAATATGCTAATTGAAAACTAACTCAAAAAAATATGGGTCTAAATTTAAATTGTATTATTTTATTAAGGCACAAGTCAAAGAATGCATTCTTTGCTATATTTTCACCACTCCCTCTTAGCGAGGAACTGATTCTTGGAAGAACCTTGTCCACCTGGATATGTATTCAACTCTATCACGTTCTCTAGTTTTGTAGCTACTCCCTCTAAACTATAAGACTTCTCTACCTCATTCTATGGAACCTTCTTTGAAGACCCATTCATTCCCACCATGCTCTACGAGTTCACCAATTTAGTCATAAGTGATATGTACCCTATGTTCCTAGGTTTTTGCTTCTTGATGTTGGGAGACTCAATTCTCTTCTGATCTCCCTTACAAAAATCCTCTACCTACTTAGCTAGAACTTTCCCTATATTGGAATTCTCTAACTGAGTGTCTACCTCCACTCGCCCTGGGCTATGGTACTCATCATCCTGCTAGTTAGGGTAGCTGCCTACTAGCTTAGACTAAAATAAAGTTACTGCATGAGGCTCCATATTGAGAGCTCTATCATTATCTCACTCAACAACCACATTTGTAATTTTAGAACTCGCTACCTTATTGCTCAAGGCTGCACATGCATCAACCACCAATTTATAGAGGTTCTCAATCCTTACACCAATCTTCTTGACTTTTCCTGCAACACAATGCTTTAGGTAGGCATTTCCTTTGCTAAATACTACATCATACCCTTTGTCTTCAAGGAGTACTACTGAGACAAGTTTTTCTTTAATCCTGGGCCATACATCAAAATGTTCTTAAGCTGTAGAAGGGAATCAAATTTTGTATTAAAACTTACTGTACCAAATAATTTGTTCATGTAGCTTCCATTATCTCCAAGCTCGATATGGAATTTCATGTCTTTCTCCTCCAAACTGCTGAACAATTTTTTATCACCTCTCATGGGGAATGAAGACCCTAATTCAATGTACCACATACTACCTCGATCTGTTTTCCGTGTAATATATCAAAGATAAATCCAATTCGAACTCAGAAGAGAGTGCTTCTCCTCCTACTATTGTTGCATGATGCTTATTGGGTTTCTTGTTTAGAGATTTTGTATCATATTGTCCAACTCATGACAATGAAAACACTTGATTTTAATAATATCCTTGTTTTCCTTGCCTCCATTCTCACTAGATGTAGTTTTTCCTTGGGGCTTCTTTACCTTGGCTTTCTTCCCTTTGCGAGCTAAAGCAAGTTTCTCCTAATGTTTTTTCCCATGTGAGACTCCATCCGTTGTGTTACTCATTAATTCTTCCTACACAAGATCTAACCATAGTCTCTCCTAATCAGGGAGCTTATCTCTCCCATTCACTACATTTTGGAAGCTATGCCAAGATGTGTGAAGCCAAATAAGAGAAAGGCTCACAAAATAAGTTGGTGTAATTTTCTTTCCAACACCTCCAATTTCATCCCTCACCCGATAAAACCTAGGTAGATATCTAACAATGGGCTCATTCTTTCGCATTTGAATGTTCCTCAATTTTTCCTTCAAACCAAGTTTTCTAGCATTAATACTAATTTCAAACAAATCAGTAAGATCCTTCCACATATAGAATTTTTTCTCC
This sequence comes from Pinus albicaulis, assembly GCA_034641835.2. Lineage (NCBI taxonomy): Eukaryota > Viridiplantae > Streptophyta > Pinopsida > Pinales > Pinaceae > Pinus > Pinus albicaulis. Next base: position 95,240,067 of record CM076580.1, read on the forward strand.
TTCCCATGCAAATTTTAAACAATATGCTCTCTAACACCTTCTAAGATCATCCTCCTAGCTTTGACATTATCCTTCAATCAATGAGTCAGTTTTTGTGCATCTGATGCAAGATTTTTACGATCAATACCAGTCTATATGTATTCTAAAACCCCATTATCTTCTAACACAACCTCCATTTTGTATTTCCATGCACCAATGTTTGAAGTCCCTTCTAGGGAATGCTCCACCATCAAACCATTGGATGACATAATTCCTGCACTAACTGATATTTTCTCTAATGCGATTTGAATCTAATAAAGGAACTTAGTCTCTATTACATTTTCAGCTCTTATACCATGTAGAAAATCCTTGAAACCTTGCAACTAATAATGATATCAAACTGATCACAAAACACACAATATTTCTCTACCAAAAATTTGTGGAAAAAAATAATGAATAGGAACACAATCACACATAAAACACACAATATATCGCAGGAATGCAACTGGGATAAACCCTTTCTTTCTTGTATTGAATGAACTAAGAAATATAATCATATTGCATAGAATATTATTTAGGCCTGAAGTTCCCGACAACATTGATCAACTCTTTACACAAGACTTGTCGAACACTAATGAAAATAAGGCCTCCTAGGAGCTCTTATTTCCAAGGGAAAATATGCCCCTAGACAATAGGAATTTCTCCAATTTCCTTGTGCAATTCCCAAGACACATTTCCCTACTTTATCCCCAAGCCTTGCACACAAAAACCTTTGTACAATAAATAAATAAATCTATTCCTTCATTCAATCTCAATAGGAAATTAAAATTGCATGACCTACTAGGTCTAAATTTAAAACTTTTTATTGTTAACTAAGATTAAGTTGAGTTAACATAAATTCAAATAATTAACTAAAATCATATCTATCTATATTCTAGAACTAGAGGTGAGTTAACTAACATACACTAGAGTTAACTCCACTAGATAGCTAATTTTAGCCATAAACTCTTTCACAACGAATTGTATGCCATCTAACTTGAATTAATTGCCAATAACTCAAAGATAGGCCACATCACACATGTTAATTGAAAGCTAACTCAAGAATATATGAGACTCAATTAAAATTGGCATATTTGACTAAGGAACAAGTCAAAAAATAAACTCCTTGCTACATTTTCAATATCAGAATCTCTCATGTGAGCGAAAAATACTTTCTTTATTCATTGGTTTGGGTGGAGGCCATGTTTCTTTTGGATTCCTGGCTATGGAGTGCCTTAGTAACTTCGTTTCTTACTTGCGCAACGAACAATTAATTCAGTGAGATCGAGATTCTTGATGTAGGGTGGAGTCGTTGAAGGTATTTTGCATGGTTCTTCTTAATTAGCTCTATATTTCCAGTTCAGGGTTGACCTATTGAGGGTATTGGTTTAAGGGTGGAGGTCGTATAGCCATGTGATTTCCCTATACTAAGTGGAGGATAGAAGTGGAGTAATATTTGGATTTCATGAATAGCTAGTGAGTGGAAATAGTATGGTCTTTGGACTCCCTATTTCAATTGGACGAATTCATTATTTCCATCAGAGCACTCCTTCTCCAGCTCTTGGGTGATTAGGTACAAGAAGGATTGTACTGTAATCCAATCTAACGTTGGGTGAAGATTTTATGTTCCAATTTTAGTTGTGAGTATTCCTATCTTAAGATATATGTTTATATAAATATTTTATAAATTTTGTGAATGCTCAGTGTGTTTTTAAATTTTTATTATGCCTATTTTGATGTAATGAATTATTTTCCTAAATAATTTTGAGGAAGAGTGTAGTATCTATATGATTAATGGAAAATGGTTAATATTTGTGCTATTATGAGCTTGAAATCAGTGTAAATTTCTTGGGTGTCAAAGATGGGTAGGTATCTTTTGGTATAATAAAGTCTTATACTAAAATTATTTGTAATAAGAGTCCTTTATATACAGAATAATTTAGGAGAAATATTCCCTTGTTTATGCTTACTAAGCTCAAGATATATATATATATATATATATATATATATACCGGGCCGAATGCTCATTAACCTTAACAGAGATAGCATAAATATAATATACAAATTTAGGAGGGATGTCCCTTAGACTCTATGTCACAGGCTATAAATCTATATTAGTATATGTCTGAGTATGCAGGTGTCGATTCTGAGGGGCAATGATTTAGCTAAGTTTTAGAGAGTAACCCTTCCATAATAAACATACATATATATATATTTTTTAGGTTGATGGGACACTTTATGTGCCAATACTGAGATGTTGATTTGACAATAGATCTGATCCAGGTGGATATTGGTGGCCACCCGCCTATTCCACTCGGGGCCCCACCATTGTCTCTTTCAGTTTTTCAGTTTCAACAAAACTTACTATTTTTAGCATTTTTTTAGGTCCTGAACTTCTAAAGCCATTTTAAGGCCCTAAATGATGTTTTTTGGGAAAAAAGGGAGAAAAATTGGTCAAGGATCCAATTATGCTCACATCAAAAGTTGTAGTCATCGGATATATCTTTCTAACGAGGTATGATGCACGTCAAACTGAGCTTGTATGCCAAAGTTACGTCCTCGGAAAGTTGAAACACCAATTTACCCAAACGGGATCCATTGTTTTGGCGCTTCATCTTCTAGGGTTAGGGTTTTGGATGTTTAGGATTTTCCATTGTTTCTAAACAGTAAATAGGACCATGAGCCTCATTGTAACAAATTTTAGAGGCCTGTAGTCACCACATCTCTTCTCAGATATAAGCTACCAATACCCTAGCTAGTTTATTTCCATTATGTCTGGAAGAAAATTTCATTTCTTTGATATTAATGAAATGAACTATTATTTTCGTTGCATCTTTGTATTTATGTTTATATGTGTATTTTGTTATGTTCTTGCATAAATCCGTATCGGTGGTATCAGAGCGGTTTATTTTTTCTCAATCCTTCTTTGAATGTCCCCAACAAGGTCGGGGTATAAGGAGTTAGGGCTCTATCTGGTTGAACCTTTGCAAGATCAGCCTCGCAAACCTCGAAGACCACCCATGGGGAATGAAAAGAAAGATGAGGGAGCAAGATATCCTATGAAAATAATGTTCGAGGATGCCCTCGAAAAATAAAGGAATGCGATGATGGACAACTTTGCCCACATTCTTCAACGACTGCCCACCAGCACCGCATTTGTATCTAGCAGCCGCTATGGAGGCGTGACTCTCTTTAAGGTACAAGTGAACTTTGACATTCCCATATTTGAGGGTAAAATAGATGCAGATGTTGTAGATAGATGGTTGAATCTCTTATAAGGATATTTCTCGGTTCATGACTTTTCCGACCGGGAGAAGATTATTTTTTCACTACTCAAAGCTACCCCCCATGTCAAGGACTAGTGGGAAACTTACTATTAGAAAACGAATAAGACAGAAGACTCTCTTTTCTCAGTCGTACCAACTTGGAATTATTTATAGACGCCATCAAGGAACAATATTATCCCATGGGGAGCTATGAGGACAATTAAATACAATGGACCACCCTGCAGCAACAAAGGGATCAAGATGTGCATGAGTTGACCAATCAGTTCCATACCCTGTGCACAAAGTTGGGTATCAACAATTCAGAGAAACATTTGGTGCTAAAGTATTGCAGTTTTCTGCATAGATACATTCAGGAGGAAATGGAGTTCCTCGACATCTCCTTACCTGGTACAACATACCGGTATGCTGCCAAAATTGAGCAGAAATTCAAACAGAAGAAACAAGACTTTGGATCTGCGAATCGAAAGAAAGGGAAAGACTCCCCCAAACCACGGAACAAATGAAAAATCCAAGGCATGGTGGCCCAAGAAAATCTGTCAAAGCTGCAAGCAAATAATGACACCGTGAAGCCAAAGAAGGACACGGGAAAGTGGTGTGAGTTCCAAAAGAGCTTAACTCACAACACAACTAAGTGTCGAGCCAAGTAGTCATTGGTGACTGAGATGAGGGCTTCTAAATCAGATGCATGCTCCCACTCTGAATCAGAACCTGACAAGGGGAATGACAAATGGAAAAACATTATTGATGCGGATCCCAATGCCACTATTGCCACTATGACGATCCGAAAGGAGGAACCAGAAGATCCAAAGGAGGAGCAATGTCTCTTCTACTCGCAGATGTGGGTAAAGGGTTCCCCGCTACAGTTCATTGTCCATAATCTGAGCCAAAAGAACCTCATTTCAGCAAACGTCATGAAGCGGTTGGGATTGTCGACCATAGCACACCCAAAACCATACACCATCAGGTGGCTTCACCAAGGATAGGATTTCCGAGTCAGCTAGTAATTCCACCTTCCCTACAACATCAAGCCCTTCACGGATGAGGTATTATGTGACATTGCTCCTCTTGTTGTTTGTGATGTATTATCATGTTAACCATACTTGTGGAAGCGACATGTTGTGTATGAGTCCTGGCCTCTCGCTTTTATTGTTACTTTGGGAAATAAGTTGTACAGGATACCAGAGGTACAACTGCCTGACACTATCTCTTTAGTTACTGCAAAAAAATGCAGTAAGCTCATTTCCAAAATCAAGAAATTTGTTTTCCTGCTGATCCACACCCAGGGAAAGAAGAAGACTCTAGCCACAAACTCAAGACAAGGCTCCTCTGCATGAAAACAACAAATTGATAAGGTTGTGGAGGAGTACAGGGATATCTCCACCTCATCCACAGGGGTGCCTCTTCATTGTCAGGTCAAGAACCCCATTAATCTAACCCCAGGTGCACCACTACCTAGTGTACCGATCTATCAGTGCTTTGTTTTGGAGAACAATGATATCAAGAGGCAAATTTAGGCGTTGTTGCAGAAAGGTCACATCTGAACGAGTTCATAGCCTTATGGGAGCCCAATTGTGTTGCTACAGAAGAAGGATGGGACTTGGAGACTCTGTATTGACTATCGAGCACTGAGAAAGATCATTTTATGGAATAGGTACCCAATCCCATGGATTGACAACCTTTTGGACCAAATCAAAGGGGTGAAATATTTCATCAAGATCGACTTGAAGTCTAGGTATCACCAGGTACCAATCAAATCCTCCTATGTGTGGAAGACTACCTTCAAAGCCAAGGAGGGCCTTTTTGAATGGCCGGTCATGAATTTCCAGTTGACGAATGATCCTGCAACCTTCATGAGGTTGATGGATGACATCTTGCATCCATTCGCCAACTCATTTGTAGTGGTGTACTTAGATGACATTTTTATCTTCAGCTAGGCTTGGGAAGATCACCTCCACCACATCCAACAAGTCCTCGAAACACTATGGCAACACAAGTTGTGTGCCAATTTGGAGAAGTGCTCTTTTGGCATGACCCAGGTTCAATATCTGGGATACATTATTGATGAAAGAGGGGTGCATGTAGATCCAACCAAGATCCAATTCATTCAGGATTGGCCAACCCCAACCACTCTAACAGAGCTTCATAGGTTTCTAATTCTTGCTAATTTCTACCGTAGGTTAGCGTTGGGATTCTCTCATATCACATGGACCTTGAGGCAAGTCACCAAGGGAGGAGCGAAAGAAAAATTATTTTGGTGGGAATCTCAATAGAAGGCGTTCTTAGAATTGACACATCGCCTATGTTCTGTCACAGTGCTCACATTAAAAGACTTGCAACAACCATTTGAGATCGAGAAAGATGCCTCTAACTTTGCTATTGGGGTAGTTCTTACTCAACAGGGGCATCCAGTGGCATATCATAGTGAGACATTGTCTGACACAATCCGCAAATATCCCACTTATGACAAAGAAATGCATTCCATTGCGCAGGCTTGTCGACAATGGAAGAATTAAATTTTGGGGAAGGAAACAATCATCCACACAAACCACTGACCCCTACAGTTCATACAGACACAAGGGAACTTGCATAATGATCACTATCATAAGTGGTCCACATATATGCAACAGTTTCATTTGAACATCAAGTACAAGAAAGGTAGCACCAATAATGTTGTAAACTGCCTCAGCCGAAAACTGATCGTGGCGCTAACCATAATTTTCAACTCTTGTGGGCATGAGACTTCTAATTGGCTGCTTCTCTACAAGAGCAATCCAGAATTTGGCCACACATACAAGGCACTCTTAGGGGGTAAGCAATTTCCAAATTTTCACCTCCAAGATGCACTGTTGTCAACTAGGACACCTTTGTTTTCTTTCAAGCGAGCGTGCCAGGATGATATTGGAAGCATAGTACAGTTGAGACATTGGGCATTTCGGGGTCGAGAAAATAGTGGCAGTACTGCAACAGCACTTATAGTGGTTGAACCTTTCACAGGATGTCGAGAAGTACATCAGATCTTGCACTGCTTATGCCATTTCCAAATCAACCATCAAGAAGAGGCCTATATACACTCCTACCTACCCCTATTCGACCTTGGGAATCCATCTCCATGGATTACATGTTGGGCCTTCCTTCTACTAAGCATGGAAGTGACTGTGTTTTCGTGGTCATCGATAGATTCTCGAAGATGGCCATTATGGTGGCCTGCAAGAAGAATATCACAGCAGAAGTCACTGCTAAACTCTTCTTTGAACAATTGTGGGTGCACTTTGGGATCCCAAAGTCTATCATCTCAAATCGGGACAGTAGGTTCCTCAGCACATTTTTGTCTAGCCTCTGGTCAATGCTGGACCCCAAGCTCACCAAGTCCACAACTTTCCATCCCCAAACTAATGGCCAGACAGAGGTCGTAAATAGGATGATTATAAGCATTTTTCACATGTAAAATTCAAAGCATCCACGCACATGGGATGAGAGCCTCCCCTATGTACAAAACAGTTATAACCGGGCTCTTAACAACTCAACCGATCACATCCCCTTTTAGGCGGCCTTGGGATTCCAGCCACTATGTCCAATTGACGTAGCCATGCCATTTCTAGCTACTCAAGCGGATTCAGCTCATGTCCAATCTGAAGCTAACAAAGTGAATAACATTATAGAGCGCATTCAACATATCTACCAATAGGTTCATGACATATTGGACAGAGCCAATGCTAAGTAAAAGCAATGACATGATCAACATAGGGTGCCACACAACTTCTAGGTGGGCAAAAAAGTGTGGCTACATTTTCAAAAGGAGCACCTCACTGGACCTCATCGTAAGCTTTTCCCTCTTCGATATGGGTCGTACACCATCACCTAGGTTGTACGGAACAATGCCTTTGAGCTCAGTATTGCACCATTTCTTGGTCTACATGGAGTATTCAATGTGGACCGCCTTCATCCCTACTTGCCACCTCTACTAGACATCTCTGACATTGCAGAACAACTCACACCAACAGAGTTAAACCCAGACTACATGGCACATGCCACCACAGATTGTATCATGGACATTAAAATCAATAACACATGCCAATAGAGGATCCAATTGTATCGGGTTGTCAAAGCTAGCCAACTTCTGCACGAGGGCAAGTGGTTCACTAGGGACCAAGTTCAGCAAAAGTTTCCTCATCTCATGGAGGAACTCAATGCAATGGGGACCATTGCTTCCTAATGGGGGAGGAATGATTCAGGTGGATATTGGTGGCCACCTACCTATTCCACTTGGGGCCCTACCATTATCTCTTTCAGTTTTTCAATTTCGGCACAACTTACTATTTTTAGCATTTTTTCGGGTCTTGAACTTCTAAAGCCATTTTGAGGCCCTAAATGATGTTTTTTTGGAAACCCAAGAGAAACATGGGTCCATGTAGTCCCCGAATAGATCTTTCTAAGGAGGTATGGTGCACGTCAAACATAGATCGTATGCCAAAGTTACGTCCCCGAGAAGTTGAAACACCAATTTACCCTAACGAGGCCCATAGTTTTGGTGCTTCATCTCCTAGTGTTAGGGTTTTGGATGTTTAGGGTTTTCCAATGTTTCTAAATAACAAATAGGCCCTTGAGCCTCATTGTAACATAGTTCGGAGGCCTGTAGCTGCCACATCTCTTCTTAGAGATAAGCTACCAGCGCCCTAGCTAGTTTATTTCCATTGTCTGTAAGCAAATTTCAGCTCTTTAATATTAATGAAATAAGTGTTCATTTCATCTTTGTATTTATGGTTATATGTATATTATGTTGTGTTCCTCCATAAATCCAGATCAAGACCACTATAATTCCCATCAGGGACCTTAGCGTCTGAGTTCCTTGGGAAATCCCAAATATGCGCAATGAGCTTTGGGTGAGAGATGGAGGCCGAGAAATAAAGAAAGTATGGAAAGAAATGACAAAGTTGTTTTCTTAGGCCTCGGGAGCTATTAAACCAATAAAATGCCAAATTTTCTATAATGGGAAATGAAACTTTTCACAAGTGCCAAAGCCTAGTTGGATGCAAGCCACATAGTATGATGTCATGGAATCAGTGGTGACATAGAAGCCAAGAGGATTTCCAATTGGAATTTTCCAATGACCTTTAGGTGCGGCAAGTGACCTATAACCAGATGGCAAATGACACTCCCAGAGGAGGCAACATGGATAGGATGACATCAATGTGATGTAATCATGGCATTAATGTCATCGTGACTATTCAACGGGGGTGGAAACGAGAAATTCGCTAGGTTCTATCCCAAGAAGAAGAAAGTTTCCCATTATTTAACGTGAAATTTATCATTAAGTCTTTCCCCCTTGGCAGTTAAATGAAAACGTCAATATTTTTATCTCTTGAGACAGAGAAATTTCCAAGTAAGAGATGAAAAACTTGTTGTCTTAGTGTTGATGTCACGACAATGTTGCGAAGCATAGTGCACATGAAAAGGGGTGAGGTTTTTATGTCATGACACAGTAAAAAAAATCTTCTAGTCGACGGTAACTTTAGCGTCATGCCTCGGAATTTTTTCTTAAAGTGAATAGAACAGTGGCTAGGAGATCACGCTAAGGACGAGGGGACGATATGGGATGCCACATGGGCATCACGTGGGGACCATGTGTAGTGATGTGGAATCACTTAGGTGATGACTTGGTAGTGAGATGGGATGCAACATAGGCATCATATGGTTATTTTCCTATCTTGGGCCATAAAAACATCACCCATTTTCAACAAGAAAATAAAAGAAATGAACATGTAAGGGATAAAACTATAAAAAATGATCATGTGATCCATAAAAAAGTCAAAAATAAAACTTGTGTGTCACTGTCATTAAAAATAAAAATAGTTTTCAAAAACTCTCTATATATTATTCCTCACAAACCTCCTCTAAATACCACCAAGTCAATATCCATCTTTTATTCTCCTTTTCAATATATTATTTTCTTGCTCTTAGTTCTCTAGAATCCATGAACCTATATCGGTCTTAGTTCTCTAGAATCCATAACCATATATGAAGTACTTTGAAATATGGATAACATTGGCCTTCTTTAAAGATCTCTTTAACTTTAATTAATAAATTTATATTATGTTCATATAAACTTGTAGCAAAGACTTACTCTACCTAACATACATAAAATCTTCGACATGCTTTAATAATAAGACTTAGGATATCAACTTTAATTGTAATATTCCATTATGTGATGTGGCTAGGGTTTTGAGGCTTCCAATTTAAAGTAATCATAACATTCTTAATATTGATCACAATTTGTCTCAAAAAGATACTGTCTATACTTCTTAGAGTGTATTAATTATAATTTCATGATATTTATAAGAATATTGAGCAGCAACCACTTTGTTTATAATGACCTTGATCTAATCTCAGTCTAATAAAAAAGCCTATAGAAAAGCTAGCAACAAATTTACTTTCCCAAGAAAAAAAGTACCTCTTCACCAAATTACCCAATAAAGGAGTGTGATGTCACTTGTAATTTCTTTTTGCCCTGAACATAAATAAAAATCATATGGTATAATAATCATTATGTAAATAAACTCACATTTGTTTTATTATTATAGAGATGAACCTTGCAAATGAGTAATGGTCGAATACAATAGCAATACGAGATGTCTCCCAAATCTTCATGAACTCCACGACTTTTAGATCAATGGCTGATATTACATTCATTATATGATAATGATGAATTCAATGGACTTCTGAATTCTATTCCACTAAGAAATATCCAACCAGGCTTCAATTTGAATTAATTTATTGAATAAACAAAGCGAGCCCCTTATATCTACTTTCTGAATCATAGCATATAATGGTAACCAAAGCAAACTCCTCTGCACCCTTTCATAATCATAGCATAAAATAGAGGATGTCGTCCAGATTTGGAGGCTGGCAGCTCCAATTTTTCTCACTTCACTACGTATTTAGCTACTCCAGGGATATGAACATCTGAAAAGTAATGAACCCAATCAATGGAATGGACATTGAAATTGAACGCTTTCTTGTCTTCCTCTGACATCTTTTTCCACAGGCCTTCAATGCTTGTTATGTCAAATCTGCTAATACTCACGGATTTAGCTATGCTATTAGATAAATATTACCGAATAATTTCGCATTAAAAAATAAAATTAAGCACAACGAACCTCCCGTTGAAGAAGACATATGGCTCGTACAATTCCGCTAAGAGCATGACTTTGTTGTATCTTCGACGCATCTGTTTGTAGCGGTCTGTGAAGTTGCAACACAAGACCTTGTTCACTGCACCGAATACCTGTTTTTCAACACCACAACCTACCGTCACGAATCAAGTGTAGAGGACCTGTATAAGAATAAAAGAAATTGTGCAATATATTAAAGATTAATTACCTCTAGTGGTGCTTTGTAATGTCGATGCATGTATCGGCGAAAGCTGCTCATGCTCTTAAGAAAACGCAGCTTCTTTACATGAATTATGTTTCCATCTTTACCAACACATGGATGCTTGGAAAAATACTTATATGCCTCGTCTGTTGCAACAGAGTTAAGCAATGGATTTGCAACAGATGATGCTACGTGATAAACAAACAGACCCTTCTCGTATGCATGTGCGACCATAGAAACTAGCATTGCGTTTACAACCATATCTGCTGGAATCTGATGATCACCAAACGAACAGTATCAAATCTAAATATTAAGAAATCTATATATTTACGAACAACCATATGGGACAAGATAAGGGGAGCTTGATGCTGGAATAAATTGGACTGACCACATCTAAGATGAGGTTTGGGTCAGCTAAGAAGAAAGAGATCTGTCCTTTTCCGTATTGTATTAAAACAGCGTCCATCGTTCTGTATCACATTCCGAAAAAACACGACCAGTGTGAATGATGATACGATACCCATTTCAATAACATTATTCTAACAATATAGAATGGATATTTATCCGAACCTGAAGCCCTCCATCCAGCCAAGGAAGGGCTCTGCGTAAGTGCTTTCAATAATGGTCGGTCGGAGTATCACCACTGGAAGATCGCCCCTAAATTTCTCTATGAGCATTTCTCCCATAGCTTTGGTAAATGAGTATGTATTTGGCCATCCGAACATTCTTGCCCTGATCGGATGTCCATCATGAATGAATGGGTGTAATAAGTTTACTTTCAGAATGAAATCGATGCAAGTTACAACAATATGCGTATGAGAGTTACTAACCTTTCTAAACCTAATTCTTTGAGACGCTTCACTCCATCATCTTTTACAGAACTTTTGCTTGCAGTGTGACTAGCCGACGAGGCCTGCCGTGTGAGTTTCGTTTTCTCCACTAGGTCAATTTCCGCTTCAATATCTAACCTCAGAGGTGCACCAGTATCGTCCTGAAGTCCTTTGCCGGCCGTTATAGTGTCCCCAAACTGCAGAGAAATTTCCATGATTCTTCCACTTTCGCTTCCCACAACGTAAGCTTTTTTGCATTCCATAGATATTAGTTAACTAAGAGTGGAGAGTGATATAGTCAAGTAAGAGTGGAGAGTGATATTTTTTTTTATGAAAGGTGTATACATTTGTTTTATTCGTAGTTAAAAATGACAGTCTCTTTCCTATTCTAATGTAAATAATTGAATAAACAAGTCTCGTTAAGTTTAATACGCATTTAATAAACAAGTAATGTAAGGTATTTTAAGGTAATTTAATAGTGGTAGAAAATATATAATTAATCGTTAAATTTAACATAAACGAATAAAGAGTGTTTTGTATTAAAAAATACTCTGTTTCGTATTAAAGTATAACCAAAATAAGAACCAATAAAATCTATAAAAGAGGATATAACAGTTTATTTTAAAAGGAAAAGGAAATTTAAATCTTCTTGGAAAGCAAGTTTATATGAGTATTATAAATTCGGTGGAGATATCATTATAATAATACTATTCCATATATATTATTTCTTCACATTGTTATTAGTAAAAGGTAAAAGAAATATGTATCATATACTAGGTTAATAATAACAACGATGTTAATAATAAGAACGAAGGAAGCATATAAATATATCATATATTAAATATAGATAAGCATTATTTCATAATACTTATCAAAACACTTAATTTATGATAATATTGTTCTGCTAAAATAAAAAATCTAAATCATAAAAACAAATTGAATTATAATTTTATTATTATTATTATAAATAATTTAGAAGTTAAACATATATTCATTTAGAAAAATATGGAACGAGATTGTTAATCATGAAAATTTACTTCCATTTTACCATGAAAATTCTTAATTTGTAAATAAACTTTGTTACAATACCATGTTTTATCAAGACCACATATCTAAAAAATCATAGCTTACTCTATATGACACTAGTTAATATGGCATTGTTTAGCTAATCAATTTAATTAAAGGTTAAAAAGAGCATAACTATATTGGAGATAAATATCAGCCATTGATTTATCTATACTACTATGAACATTCTAGAATATTGCTGTGGAGGTTAAATCTCTACTATCCAATAATAGCTATTGATAATTAAATTAAAATTTTGGAAGCTCTGTTACAAACAATAAGTGAAAATTGGATAGAAATGTCTAAAAAGGATCTCTTTTTTTATCCTTTTGAAGTTTATTAACCATAAAATCTTCAAAAACTCGTAACCTTTCTCTCCAAAACATACAACAATATTATCTCACATAAATAAGAAAATAGAATATAAGATATCTAACTTAGTATCATGTAAAATATATAGTTTATATTAAATCTATGAACATAATATCATGATAATTATGATATGGCAATAGTTATAAAATAATCATTATAAAATGTAATATATATATATATATATATATATATATATATATATATATATATATATATATATATATATATATATATATATATATATATATATATATATATATATATGAGAAAACCGTGAACTTTCATTTGCAGTTAATTGTATAAATTAATAAATAATAAATTATTATCATTTTATCTTATATATGTTTTATTTATGAAAAAATATTGTTAAAATAGATGTTAAGTAGAGAAAGGATCACTTTTTTATTTTTATCTATTTTTGTGTTAAGAAACACATAAATAATTGTGAGTAATAACTCCTAATTTTGTTAGGTAGTAACTTAAGTGCTACTTAATTCAGTGAAAGTAATTTCTTAAATTATGGTAGATAGTAATTGTAGTAAAAAATATTGATTTACATGATATTTATTTATGTTCCAAATAATTTTTCATTGCACAATATCATTCCCATAAAGATTTCCACAAATCCATGGCTAATGGGCCTTGGCTTCAATTTGGGTTAGGTTGCCACTTCTCCCTCTCTTTTTTTAGCAACAGAAGGTCATTGAGGACATTGGAATACTTTGGGAATGTTGATAAACATGGATAGTGAATTATTATAACAACGATTATTTACCTTTTCTTTTCTTTGTGTGGAAATATATCTAAGTAAAGGTATACCACGTCATATTTTGTTGAATCGTAGATATTTTTTATGAATAAAGACCTTATATGATGAAAACCAAACCTTTAGAAGTTGTTCATGTTTTTGAACATGGGATCTACGATATTCATGACCAAAGGTAAAAGGCCTTCCAAAAAAGAAAAGGGCATAGGTTTGTAAATCAAAAAGCTCTCAACCATGCAAACCCATTTTCATGGAGGATGAGGAAAAAGAAATCAAGGAATTCCCCCTATATAAAAATGATATAAACACCCAATATATAGTTTCAAATTCACAATATCTGCAAAAAATTCAAGATACATAGAGAACTCATGATCTTCGTGTAAAAGATGTTGGGATAGTAGAAATAAAAAGAGCACCTTAAGAAATTTCTAATTTTTATCAAGAAAATACCTGTGTGGTGAATGTGATAGATTTTAGACTAATCCTTATACATACATCATGAGGGAATTGAGAGAAAGTGAAAAAAAGAATAAGGGAAATATGGTGAAGTTAAGGAACTTTTATAACACTTAATTTATAAGTTTTTTTATTTTATTTTTTGGGATGAAAGGTATTTTATTTTTCTTACAAAACTATGTTCTTGCGCTTTTCAAATGCTTTAAGCATATACAAAATGTAATATATTCCTCATGCATTAAAATCATAATTTGTTTCTAAGGTATATATATATATTAAGTCATCTGATATAAATAATTATCATATGTGTAATGCTCCCTCCAACCCCTTTAGACTTTACTAGTTGAAGGGAGGTGTTACTTTTAATTAAATTAACCTCCATGGTCTCATTATAAAGATGTGATTACAAAATTTCTTCTCATCCAAAATTAGTATAATTAATGTTGGATAGAACCATCACATTTAGATCATTAAGATATTTCCAATGATATACAATAAATCCCAACTTTCATGATAATAATTAATTTAATTATTTTGGACTTAGAATTGTTTTACTCACATGAGGGTGATGCTAACATCCACCCCCCCCCACCCCCTCCAATCATAAGTCCAAAATAAGAACTAGGAACCATCTTTCAAGTTCTCGTGCTCAAACTGTTGATCCTAAAAAATACTACCTGAAAAAAAATGCCAAATCTGGATGCCAAAAAAACTTCAATATGAAGAAAACATGAGTCAGGTGCAAGTATGATTCATATATAATTTTTTCTTGATAGCTCCATCATGTGCCAAGCTGCAAAAGGATCCATCTGTCCTTTTCTTGTAATCAAAATCCTTTGTTCACTAACAAAATTTTAATGACACCCACCAGCGAAATTGATTTTTCAGTGATAAAATATGGAGAACATCAACTGATGAATTTTCTGATGTCGAAACTTCCCATTGAATACTTGATGTTGACTTCCCACTGCTTTCTTTGATATTGACCGCTCATTGGATGATGATGTAAAAAACAACTGACTGTTTATTTTTTTGATGTTGTCAAAAAATTCTCACTGCTTCTTTCTAGATGTTGTTGAAACTTTTAGTTTGAAAACCTTAAATTCCATTATTATCATTTTCCCCTTTGTGAGATGAAAGGAGACACAATCAACATTTTTTTCGGAACTCACCCCCTTCAGGTGTAAGAGAGTTTCACCATCTTCACTGTAGTGGAAATGTTGTCTTCATGTGAGACTGAATCCTCACATGAAGAAGATCTATGAATAATCACTCATAATTAACCAAGACCAAGAAATGGCGGAAAAGTCCTGAGAGCCTCATTGTATCCTCACAATCACATTATTAAAATATGTTTATGATACATATAAATACATGAGGAACTATGTCTCAAGATAGTGTGTCTAACTTGGACTCTTTGGTTGAAAAAATATCTCAACCATGCACTGATATAGGATCCTAACTAGTTGGAGAGAATTTGTCAACCAACTAGGCCTAAACTGATTCCTAAATATTAGGAACAAAACAATCTAGAAAGGTAGAATTAATTCACAATTTCATGATAATAATTAATTTAATTATTTTGTACTTAGATTGTTTTTCTCACATAAGAGTGAGACTAACAATAAAAAACACAGATCGCCCTCCATATTGATGATAAGTGGCCAATAATTGCTAGTGACACAATAGAAATATGACATGGTCAAATGATGAAAAAAAAAGTGGAAATGACATGGAAAGTATGATGATGTGGCACATTAGTAGCATAACATGTGGTACGAAATTTTGGATCTTATGTGTTTCCAAGTGGGTCGAATATGAGTGGTGTGTGGCACCACTCAAATACTTCCAAGTGGTAATGATGATGTCAATAGGTGACATGGCTTATGACCTAGCATATATTTGGGGGTTTGTGCTAGGGGTTTATTTTGTAATGGTTTACTAGTATAAAGTTTGTCTGAGAATCCAGGCGTGTGTAATCATTCCACTTATGTGAGATCCTAGATCTAGATTGCAGGTTCCATTGATCATAGTTCTGCATGAAGGAAACATCATCTAAGATACAGTTGGGTATCTCGGGTTACAAAAATAAATCACTTAAAGAAAAATCTAGATATGGATTTCTTTAGAGATAAATAGGTGGTGGACCCAAAACATGTGGTAGATATGTGATGCATTAAGTGGATCTAACATGGTAGCCAACACAATAAGGTGATGCAATAGAGTATGATTGGGTAGTGGGTCCAGAACAAGCTTGAGAGCCAGTTATATATTCAGGCATCTATGACCCCATTAAGATTGCATAAATGCGAGAGCACCCTCTTACTGGATAAAATGTGATAAATATGCTAAGCACCTTCTTTGTTAAGTATTTGGTTCTAGCCCATGGTGATATGAAGCAGGACTTAGATAACAAGATCACCAGGTTGAAAAATTTAGGGTAAATTTGGTGTTCCAAGCACCAAATTTAATTAATGGTAGTTAAAAGGAAAATTTATTTTTTGTCTATTATTACCAGGCCTAACCGATTCAAGAAAAAAATATATAAAAGGAAGAGAAATCATTCAAAATGTGTTGTTGATCCCATCGAGAATTCGAGGCTAAAGCAGAAGCAACAGATTTTGTTGTGAGAAATTAAGGAGAGAATTGTATTATGTGAATCTAATGTAGTGACTGAAATTTGATTGCATCTGATATAAAAATTTCATCTTTGAGTTATGTTAGAATTAAGTAGAAGTTCATCTTCAATCTGCACAAGAATAAATCAAGTATGTCTTCGAGATGTGTAATAATAGATAAATTTTCTCCTCCATCTATGTTACAATAAATGAAGTGTATTTTGAGTTGTGTCTAAATTAATGAAGTCTCTCTTTGAGATGTGTGTGAATTATTGAAGAAAAATATATTGTGCTAAGTGGAGTGTGAGAGAGCACGAGATGAATTGGAGTCGAATATTGTTGAATTGTGTGTGTACTAGAGGTCTCAATTTGAGAAACAAAGGAATTTTTTTTTTTTTTGCATGATTCGGTGCAAATTAAAATGAAGAAAGTGAGGTGATTATACAACGGGTGAGAGTTTTTTAGCATGCTTATTGCATTGTGACATATTTGTCTGAGTGATGGACATAACAAAGAGACAACATATACAAATCTAAATTTTAATGCAACAAAGATCTAGATATCTTAGTATGCAAATGAATGAAATATATATCTTCTTGGATAGAATAGGTTGGTTCCTATATAGATTTAAGGTTGGTGCCTCTAGTAATTTGGTGCTTGATAAAACTAGAGAGTTGGGGTCTCCTATGAGTTGGTGATAAACAATATTGATGTAATTTTAAGTAGTGGATTAGATTTATATCATAACAAAAATAATTTTTTGTCCCATAAGGATTTCCATGTTAAATATTTGTGTAAAAATATCATGTGAATGGTATCTTTCTTGTTTACTAATTGGAAATTAACTAAATAATTTGTTAAATAAGTGTAAAACTTGTATATTATTGATTCAACCCTTCTCCCCCCCCCCCCCCCCCCCCCAACTCCCCATTTTAATATTCCTTCATTCGCAACAAATGGTATGATAGAGGTATCCTTCATAAACAATTTATCTAATGCAAGGTATATGTACAAGAATCATGGTAAATCCAAAAATTTAGGATGCTTTCTCAAATAGAGTATGAGTCTTTGATGGAACCAATTATATATTTTGGAGAGCTAGAATGGAAGCTTATATCATGTCCCTTAGTGTTGATGTAAGGGGCTCTATAGAAATTGGATCCAAATTATCCAAATGAAAGAATGGTGTATTCAAATAATGTGAAGGCTGGGAATGTTATCTTACTTAGTATTAACCAAATTGAGCTACTCAAGGTGATGTGTTGCATATACACTAAGAAATTTTGTAACAAACTCAAGAAAAACTACGAAGGAGATGAGAAAGTCAGGAAAGATACAATTTAGACCTATGGAATGAGATTTGAAAGTTTATAAATGAATGAGGATGAAATACTTACTGAATATTTCCAGAGAGTTTATGAGGTGACTAACATGATTATAGGACTGAATGAGAAACTTGAAGATGAATTAGATGTACAGAAATCATTAATACCCATTCCAATGAGACTCAATGCTAAGATCTCTGTTATAGAAAAGATGCAAGACTTGAAAATTGTCACAATGGAACAACTTCATGCAACTGTCATTGTTTATGAGATGATAGTTGGAAAGGAGAGGTTAGAACGAAATGAGGTTTCCTTCAAAGCTTTGAAGATTCCTAAAAAACTCAAATAACATCAAGATTTTTCCAACAATCAAGAGATGGCTCAAATTTTAAGGAACCTAAATCAAGGTTCAAGAAAGTATAAAGAGAAGTTTCCCTTTAAATGATTTGATTGTGGGAGAGTTTTTCATTTTTCCTAAAAATTCTCGTATACTAAAGTGAGAAGTAGGATAAAGAGAAAGATGAAAAGAACAAAGATAAGTCTCAGAAATATCATAAGGGAAATACATAAAGGAAGAATAACTTCTACTCTAAAGAAGAAAAAAAATCATCTAAAGCCAATGATGAAGAATAATATCAAGGATAGCATGATGAATGCCTTCTTATGGAATTGGATTATGTATCGAATTTTATGGATGGATAAAAATCTAAGGATTTTTTTGACGGTGTGGTGGTTCTTCAATCAAAAATTATCAAGGATTTAGATGAACTAAAGAACACTAGAAAAAAGAATAGACAATTGAAGGAAAAATTATTGGCTATAGAATAAGTTTTGTATCACTCTAATAATTAAGCCTTTAATATTGAAATATTAAAAGTAGAACCAGTTATCAAACTTAAACAGACTATTGTACAACAATTAAAAGGAAAACACAATATTCATGATAAATTTGATGATGAAAATGAGGCTATAAAGATAGAAGTATCGATGAATGAAGAAAATATAGGTTCAAATACATATGAAGAATACATTATATATTTGAAAAATGAGCTTAAATAACCAAGGAGGAGATAGAAGGTTCTTAGAAATCAGGTGGCAAAACGTGAAAATAACTTCTAGCTACTAGAAGTATAAGGTGTATCCCTATAATAGATCTAGAGAAATCAAATCCAATATGGATAAATCTCAAATTTTCTAAATTTTTAGAAACTCTAAATGACATTCTTAATGTTCAAATATCATCTGAAATTAAATTAGGTGTGGGATACAAAGAAACCTAGTAGACTGCAAAAAGTGAGTCTAGCAGCAAGTCTCTAAGAAATAAAGGTCGTCAAAGTTATGTATAAGAATTCAAAGGGAAGGGTAGTGAACAAAAAATAAAATATGATAAAAGGAGCAACTTGAAAGGTGTTAATCCTATGAATACTACAAATAATCTTCAACATAGACCAACATACAAGGAAGGAAGACAACCGAGTTTCAATAGATCAAACCATTCACAAAAAAATGCACTATTTTAGTTATCCAAAGTTAATTCATGATAATTTATATTTTTTTCATAAATTTGGACATATCATTGTTAATTATAGAGATATTAAATTGAAAGAGATGAAAAAATTTGATCTATCTACTTGCAAATCTCTAAATCTAGAAATTCATTTTTTGGAAGGAGAGACGCATTATCCCCTCTCTTGAATTAAATATAATGTTTCAATTGCATAAAATTTGTTCATAAATCTAGTGAATAAATAATTCGACTCATTAACCCACTTAGGTATCATATTCCTAAGCAGTCCACATATCAAGGAAACGTAAAGAAATGGAAGAAAAATACAAAAAGGACTAAAACATGTGGTTTCTGTATATATTCTCATGACCAAGAAAGTAAATTTTATGTTGGGAGTGAGTGTTATAAAAATATGAGTGGACATAAGACTAAATTAATATTTCTAAGCAAAGATAGGAAACGAAATGTCACATTTGGGAATAATGCTCTTGCCGAAATAAAAGGAAAAGGAATAATCATCTGGGATGAAAAGACCAAATCCCATAATGTTCTATATGTGGAAGGTCTTAAGATTTTTTTTTTTTTTAAGTTTCATCCAAATGCCTAAAAATGGATACAATGTTACCATTTGGCGTAAGTATTGTGAAATAAGAAAATAAGAGAATCGTAAGCTATTAGGAAAATAAAACAACACCCATAGCAATGTGTATATATTTAATTACTAAAGAGTAAAATACTACATAAGAAAGAAAAATTAAACTTTCATATGGCACAGAAGGATGGGCCATGTGAATTTTGATAATTTAGTAAATATGAACAAGATAGGGGAAATGAGAGGCGTGCAAAAATGTCAAAATGAGGAAGCTTCATTCATGAAGTTTCCAGTCTGGTAAGAAGACAAGGGTACACTTCAAAATAAAGGACTACTCACCATATAGACCCTCATATCAGATTTATAGAGATATATGCATTCCTACTAGGACACAAAGTCGAAGAGGAGAGAAATACTTCATTTTTTCATTGATGGTTTTACTAGAGAATCTAGGACTATCCTACTCAAACAAAAATAAGAAGCTCTTAGTAAATTCAAGGTATTAGAGGCTCAAGTAGAGAATAAGAAATAATTGAATATACAATTCTTTAGGTCAGGTAGTGGAGGTAGTGGAGTAGAATAAAATTCAGAGGGGTTTGAGGAATTTTGTGAAGATCATGGGATCATAAGGAAATATTTAGCTTCCAGAACCCCTTGGCAAAATTGGGTAGTGGAAGGAAAGAATAGATCCATTCAAGAAATTGACAGAGCAATGATGGATGAAGAAATGGTTACAAACACCTTTTGAGGAGAAGCAGCTCATGCTATTATTTATCTATCCATATAAACTCATCTTATAATTGATAGTGAAAAAACCCCTTACAGATGGAAAGGAATCCCATTATCAGTGATACATATTGAGGTATTTGGTAGAAAACGATATATAAACAGGAATCATAATAAATTGGGTAAGCTTTATTGTTGAGCATATGAGGGTATTTTCCTTGGATATTCATTTAAAATCCAATGTTACAAATGATATAACAAGAGTACTAAGAGAATCGAGGAGTTAATTGATGTCAAAGTTGATGAAACCTTGGATGATTCAACAAAATATCAGGAGAATGAGAAATTAAGTTACGATGATGACTATGATTTTAAATATGCAAAACTAGAAGAAGAAGAATAATAATAAGAATAAAGGACCCTTCACATGCACAAAAAACCATCCACATTTGTGCAAAAGAAACACCCCGGGAGCCAAATAATTAGAGACAGATAAATTGGAGTTAAGACAAGATGGAGATTCACGAGAAGTCCTAGACACAAAAAAAAAAATATTATTCTCTCAAATAAAACCCAAAAATTTCAATCAAGAAGGAAAATATAAATTATAGTTTAAGGAAATGGATTAAGAGTTGGACCAAATAGAGAAAAAAAACAATTTGAAACTACTTCCTAGGCCAAAATATGAAAACATCATTGGTACCAAGTGAATGTTCAAGAACATGTTGAATGAAGAAGGAAAGGTAGTAAGGAAAAAAGAAAGGTTGGTCTACAGAGGTTATGTTTAGGTATAAGGTACTGAGTTCGAAGAAATTCTTGCCCCTTTATCGAGACTAAAAGCTATTAGGATGTTCTTGGCATTTGAAATTCATAAAAAAATTAACATGTATCAGATGGACATGATGTTAACCTTTATCAATGGTGAGTTAGAGGAGGAAGTGTACATTGAACAATGCGAAGGATTCCAACTCTCAGAAGATGGAGATCTATGTAGATTGAGAAAAACATTGTATGGTGTAAAACAAGCTATAAGAGCTTGCTACACAAGTTTGAATAATTACATATAGAAGCAATGCTTTAAACGAGGGACAAGAGATAGAAATTTATATATCAAATATTAAAATTATAATTTACTAATCATTATTGTGTATGTAGAAAATATAATATTTATAAGTGATTTGAAGCACACGGGACAATAACTTTCAAAAGAAATTAAAAAGGAATTTGAAGTTTCCATGCTGGCAGAGTTGTCATTTCTCCCTAGATTGTAAGGTGCATACTAAAAAATTGGTATTTTGATTTCCCGGTCCAAATATTTAAAGGAAACATTGGAAAATTTTGGAATGTAAGAGTGAAAGTTTGCTAGCACATATATAGTGATTAAAGAAGATGGGGAGTATTTCTAAGTGTTTCTTCTATCAATGCCTCAATAATGTTTGTTAATGTTGCCATCAATGTGAAAGGGGGGGATTGTTGAGAAAATTGCAAGATAGTTTTCATTGATTTAAAGAGCCTATATTTGAAGAAAATTTGTCTACATTATATCAAGTTAGGTTTTATTAAAAATTATATAGTTGGATAGCCCTCTAAGATACCTTTCCAATGACATATGACACTTTGAAAAAATCATAAGGAATCGGAGCTAGTTTAGTTTGAATTTTGAAAAGTTTACACTTGGCCAAGAAAATGTATGAGATAAAAAAAAGAAGGCACATGATCAAAAATATCCCATTAATCGATAAATGTCGCATGATTATAGGTTCGGACTAGTATCCTTTAATTTTTTGGTGCATTGGCATGTTAGCACAACTAATGAATGCACGGGACAAGAAAATATTTTTCACCAAAAACAGAACGAATGCACCACCTCGGTAATTTTCAAATAAACAAAAAAAATCTTTGAAAAAATAACAAACTTGGATCCCCCTTTGCATTGATGACAAGTGGCTAACAACCTATAGTGACACAAAATAAATATCTCATGGTCCAATGTTGAAAATAAAAACAGTGATGACACAAAAATATCATGATGTGGTGCCTCAGTAAGATGAAACATGGTATGTGTTTTTGGACCTTTTTGGTGGCCTACTGAACCAAATTTTAGTGACACATAACACCACTCAAAGACTCCAAAGTGGAAAACATGGATGGCAACCTAGCATAACCTTAGGATTCATAACACATTTTCGTTTTTTAAGGTTTCAATAGAGTAAAATGTATATGGGAATGTCGGGGTGTGTAATGAATCCACTTCAGCAAGGACCCAAAAATAGATTGCAGGTTCCATTGATCGTAATTTTGATTAAAGGAAAATATATTTGGACATTCGAATATTCAGGGTTCCGCACTTAAAGAAAATGTCTTTTTTTCGATGTCTTCCGAGAGAAATAGGCATTAGAACCTAGAAATGTGGCAAACGAGTGATGTATCAAGTGGAGCTAATCTTCTAGCTTCCATAGAAGGGTAATGCAGTAGAAAATGACTAGGAAGTGAGCCAAAAAAAGGCTCTAGGCCCATCTGAATAGTTGAGCATCTAAGCCTCCATTGAGTTTGATTAAACATAAGAGCATCCAAATACCAGATACAAAAAGATAAATAGGATAAGTGCCTTTTTTTTTTAGTACTTGGTTCTATCCCATAGGAATATGGGACAAGAGTCAAATGACAGGAGCTCTGGGTTAAAAAAATTAGCATAAATTTCGTGTTGTAAGTGCCAAATTCAATTAATCACAGTTAAAGGGGGAATGAGATTTCGGCTATGATAACCAAGTCTAGCTTATTTGAGAAAAAAATGTATAAATGTAGAACAATTGATAAAAATATAATGGTGATCCCATTGATAATCTGAGGTTGAAACAAAGCACGAAATTTATCTTTGATAAATTAACTCAGCCAATTGTACGAGTGAATCTAATGCAATGAATGAAAGATGATCCATTTTTCTTGAGAATTTCATCTTTGGGTTGTGTAATAATAAATAGGAAGTTCATCTTCAAGTCATATGAGAATAAATGAAGTTCTTCTTTGAGCTCTGTGAGAATAAATAAAGTTTCTTCGTGAGATATGTTAGAGTAAATGAAGTTTCTTCTAGAGTTGTGTGAATTAGTGAAGTCTATCTTCAAGTTGTGTGTTACTGACGGAATACAAATAAATTGTGCTAAGTAGATTGTGGTACATAATAAGATGAATTTAAGCATAATATTTTCGTGACGTGTCATGACTATGCAAGAGGACTTAATTTTAGAAAGAAAGGAAGTTGGCATGTTGTGTATGAGGCATGTGAAATCAATTAAAGAAAGTGAGGAGAACTAAAAAACATGTGAGAGTGTCTAAACATGTTGGTTCCATTGTGAGATATCTAAATGCATGAGATCCATAATAGAGAGAGAAAAATCTACAAATATTAAGTTTAATGTAATAGAGAACCCGCGATCTTAGTATGAAAGTGAATGAAATATAGATCTTCACGGTTATAGCAGGTTGGATTTTGTACATATATGAGGTTGGTGCATCTAGCAAGTTGGTTGTTGTTAATATGAGGGGGTTTTGGCCTCCTATGAGTTGGTTATCACAAATTTTGATGTAATATGAAGTAGTGGCTTAGATTTACATCATAATAAAAACTAGCTTTTATGGTTTTTCTCTCAAAAGGGTTTTGACATTAAATCTCCATTTACAAACTTTAGGCGAATGGTGTCTTGTTGTTTTTCTAATTTCAAATTAACTAAATTATTGGCTATGTGTAAAATTTCTAGAATAATAATTCATCCATCTAGTATTCGTTGATTCCAAACAAGCTCTCATTTCTTTTGTCTTTGTAAATTTGAAAATCTGTATAGTATAATTGCATTTAATTTTTCCTACTTTTTCTAGGCTCTTAAATTATTCTCATTTTTATACTTACAACTTCTTATCCCATCCCTCAATCTTCTAATTGTGTCCATCTAGTCAAGGGATTCTTCCTCTCTCGCCTCTGCCACAAACTCTTCCTTCTTTCCATGTTGATATCTATCAGTGCTATATTGCACCATTTTGATGCTCATCCCTTTACCTTCTTAAGGCTATTTAGTGTATCCTTATGTGTTGTTATAGACAAAGCTATTAGATAAACCAAAAAAATAAAAAAACATTTTTACCCATCATCTTGGCTTAGCTACAACAAGCATATTGATGTGAGGTTATCTGAAACATAAAATATCAAGTAAGTATGCCGACAAAAAAAAAAACCAACAATCTATCCTACCAATATTTTATCATGTTAGAGATCGTTTATCAACACATGTAGGCATAATTCACAAAATTTACAAACAGAACACAACCTTAAGTCAAAATTATATGAATAACACACATTTTCATTCAAAAAACAATCCCTTAATTTATCACACCCTATTAACATATATCTAAATGCTTTCCCTCCTAGTCCCATTCAGTTTGAGTGTTGAACCTAGGCTGTTTATCACCACATTGTAATAGAACTCCAAATCTTAGCTCCAAAGGTCGATTGTAGATTCTTCAACTCTAATACCACTTTGTAATGCTCCCTCCCACCCTGTTGGAATTTCCATGATGATGGGAGTTGTTTATTTTAATTAACCTAACTTCCATGGTCACATTATGGAGATGGCATTATAAGACTTATTTTCCCTCCAAATTTAACCAAATTAACTTTAGATAGCACCATAGCATTCAATTCATCATGAACTTTATAATGACATAAATTTTACCTTAATCCAACTCCCAAAATGATAGTTATGTCTCTTTAAATATTTAACCATTTTATCCTACAACATCATCAAATTCTACCACATGGAAACCACATGTAGCCCCAAGTGGTTTTTCCACATCATTCATGTCATTTATGTGGCAACAACAACATTTTTTAGATTCTCACAATGTGAGCGTATCTCACGGGACCCACTAGACCCAACCTCTTCGCATAAATCCACAACTTCCTTTATATATAGCCAAAGTGGATATCCAAGTTCGCACATAGTTTGCTGTTGGAAAACTTCCTGGACCCCCAAATCCCCAGATATTTATATTAATCACCATCACTCCATAACACATCCAAGCATGGCGCACATCTGGTCCTCTCGGTCTTACCTCCTTGTAATCAGCACTAAATTTATTGGGTTCCTCTATGCATGTGTCATTTTTGAATAAATATGGACTTGTGCCACATAGTTGCTAAGGATCCCACCCCATATTCCATTTGAAAACCTGTTCACAAGCATATATGGCTCTAACACTTTGGGCTCTTAAGACATGATCCACAACAGATATTTCCTTTTCTTTTTTCCACAAGTTATCTAGGTTATTTTAAATATGAAACTTCCATGACTATGTACAAGGTTAATCAACTCATATTCCTAGATTATCAGATGCATCCTCCAAGACTGCATTATATCTAGTCCATATATAAAGCTTTATTGATAACATATTTGAACCGAGATAAAACTAGATCCTATACAACTCTTTCGACTTAGAAAATTATAAGTAAATTCAAGGACTTTCCCCAGCTTCCATTGATGTACAATGCTACTTAGAACACTCATTTCTTACAAGAATGAAACCCTCATTCCACTCTCACCTCCAAACCTTAATCAAATCCAAAATTTGATCAATAGATTAGCTAACATGTCCACTATTAGGAATTGACTTAACTAAATTATAGTTAGTAGTGCCCTCTAACATCAAAATCGTAATGCCATAATGACCCCATATTGGGTCCCAGCCAGACTCGATTAGACCTACTAATATATCATACAATGTAGAAAATCCATCACAGACGTTCAAAAGCCTCACGTACAAAAATATATAAAGGTAATATTATGTTGAATCACGAGTTTATTACACTATAATAATTCAACTAAGCATAAACATTTTATAAATAAAAATGTAAGTAGATCGATAACTCAAAATAATACTGGCACATACACACAAAGGCCTCCAAACTCTCATAACCATGGAAACATATAAATAACATCTCATTAGAGAAAAACATGAATAAAAATTCCTCCACATATGGTGCTAAGACATTCATTTTTGTAACATATAACAAGATCATCCATTATTCACAGTGCAACAAAAGTATAATTAAACACACTTATCTGTATAACTTGAATAACTAACAATTGAGGGGGCACTTCAACTCTCCACCTATCCATGGGACAAATAAACTGCATTCTTTTTTGGAACTGACGATCCCCGAACGAGATTTAGAGTCTAAGGAGTTGAGTTCTTAAAGGATATTGATATTAGTATAGTTAACCAAATCACATGGGAATATAAATCCCATGATTCCTTCACCTACAATATTAAAGGAGTCAAGATTGCACATCATCTCCACCTAATCATTTCACTTTAGGGAATCCCTAGCACACAGTTCTCCACCCAACAATCACTTTAAGAGTCCTGATTCCACAATGTCTCCACCTGATTTCCACTTTAATAATCAAGAGCCCACGATACCTCCACCTACAATCCAACATGAATATAGAGTGCACCATGCATCCACATGATATCTTTCATAGGGATTCAAGGTCCACCTTCAAGTTTTCTACCTATGAAAAAACCATAAGCAACCCTAGAGTACACAATGTCTCCACCTACCAAACATGAATCCAGAGTCCACTATGACTCCACCTTCTCAAAACCACAACTTGTTTTTCACACCACGCTCCTTGGAATGCTTCAAAGCCTACACATTCACTGAGACTTCGACCTTTTCCAGCAAGTTTTTTTATAAATTCTCTTTTATGCAACCAAGAGTGTCCACTCCTTTCATGTGTTTCTATATAATTGTGAGTCATGTCTCTTTGAGCATCCCAACATGTTATTCCACATTACCACCACTAATAACTTATCGCTCTTTTCTTCCTTTGTGTGTTGACTTCCACCACATGTCCCCCGGATTGACAAGGATTGTATGGGTGTTCCTTCTTTTACAATATACAACCCATACTTTTCTTCAATGCTTGCACCAACACTACCATTAATTCATCATGGAAATAGGTGGTGCAATAAATGTAATGGATTTGTTTTACACTCAACACGTGCAACTCATCTTCGTACCTTTGAATCGGTGTCCACTCCTCCTCCAACCAAGTCATTGTGTTACATTTTCACAATATTTATATGAATTACAATTCATAGTGACATCTACAAGAGGGGTAGCATAATGCATTATCACAGAATGGAATTTCAAACCCGATACGAATAATAATCTTTGAAATAAATTTGTATTGATACCACATTTCAATGTTTTTACCATTTAAGAAAACCACATCTTCCCTATATTATTTTTTGTTAAATCTACAATAAAATATTTACAACCATTTACTAACACTACAATATTTCTTATATCCTAATTTTTTATTAGACCAATATTAATCATTTCCCCTTTTCCCAAATAAATATTTTAACCTAAATATATTATTATAAAAACACTTTAATTTGAAAAAAATTTAGATATCTAATGTTTTATATTTTATATTTTTAAATTTATTTAAAATTTAATAAATTAAAAATTAAAATAAATTTATAAATTATTTAAAATTATTAAATTTATTTCTTTATAAAAATACTCTTGAAAAATACCCCAATTAAATTTAAATTTACTATATGCAAAGCAAACTTTTAATAACCTTATAAAAGATATAGATTTTAGATAATTACACAAGTATGAGTTATTAATTTTATTTTAAATAATTCTATTAAGAAAACATAATATTGCATTGACATTAAGATTAATAATTCATAAATTTTTAAATAAATATTTTCCTTTGTTCGTAGATTTAAAGTTAAATTAAAATTACCGTATAGATAAATTAAAATAAAATTTAATATATATATAAAATTAACCTATAAAATTTAATTAACCTAATTTATTTTTAATTAAAAAAATCAAATGAAACAAAGACTATAAAATAGAGGTATTTATTTAGCTAGTGGCTGAGTTTAAATATAACTTAATTAATTTATATAAAAAAAAAAAAGTCATGACAAAAGTAAAACTATTATTAATTATTTATATTAGCATATATATACTTTATTATATATGTTTATTTTTTTATTTTTATGATGATGATGATGATGTTTACAGCCTATTAAGATCAATGTGGTTTATGGGACCTAAAAATACTAGAAAGAATCTAAGTTAGTTGGAAATAATTAATATTATTTGTATATTAATGGAGAAATGGTTACATTGTTGTAACATAGCTCCTTAAGTTAGGATTAGTTCCTAGGATATAGGAGTTTGTTTACATCTTCCTACTTCTTTGTGATGTACTTATAGTTGTATCATTTGATTAATGAAGGTAGAGTGTACACTCCATTTGTGTGCAGTCTCTAGGTGCAGTACTCACCTGTGAGCTGCAGTTTCTATCAAATCAAGTTTTTATCTTGGTATCAGAGCTCAGACCGAGTGAGCCTGATTTGTTTTGAGAGCCTTAGTGGCTACAGAGCCTTAGTGGTGACAAAGCCTTAGTGACTACGGTGCACAAAAGAGCTTCATTTCTCACAGGAGCAGGTGGTCTGCAGCAAACACCTGACTCACCGGTCTTAAATGATTTTTTGGAATCTCTGAGCATAGGAAGGTTGGTGTATTTTTTCTGCTGACAGTCACGCCGAAAAGCGCAATTGGCATGACTACCAGGACCATACCCGCGCCAATTTGGGCACTCACATGAATTTTAATTTGGCGTGGATATTTGCCTCAGAAAAGTGCCAATCTCTCTCTTTGGCAGTTCTGCACTTGAGATTTGCCTGGTGATGGTGGATTTGAGTCGCAAACATTATTGCCAGTTCTACACATGGGATTTGCCCAGTGGTGGTAGATCTAAGTCGCAGACACATTTTTTGGTGGTTCTGCACAGCGGATTTTCCCATTGGTGGTAAATTCAAGTCGCAGACACAGTAATCATCAGATCAGTGGAAGATCTGAGTTACAGTCATAAGATCGGGCCAAACTGGTGGCAGATCGGTGATCAGGATCTGGTATGTATTAAAATTTTGTTAGTGTATTTTGTATTCATTCAACTGGCTAGAATCATCAGAGGGTCTGGAATCAGATCAGTCATGTATGAATAATATCATAGAAACATACCTCAACTAGTCTAGCAAACTCGATGGGTTTAGTTTCACCAATTGAAAATTCAAGCTACAGACATTGCTTAAGGGAGAAAATGCGTGGTCGATTGTCACAGGTGATGAGCAGAAAACAAATATTGTAACAATGAAAGCCGCACTTATACAAGATTGGGATAAAAGGAAGAAAAAATCAAAAGTCATATTGAAGATGTCCATCAAGGATAATATTATCCCACACATTAGAGATGGCAAATCATCTACTGAGATCTAAACGACGCTCAAGAATCTATACCAGAGAAAAAATACAAATCGCATCTTGTCACTCAAAGGCAATTTGTTTGCGATGAGGATGGAGGAAAAATGAATCTGTTGCTAGATTCATTGCAAGGGCTAAAGACCTGAAGGATAGATTGAGAGACATTTGAGAAAAGGTGTTTGATTCTGATCTAGTCACAATTACATTGAATGGAATGAAGGATAAATATCAGATGTTCATCACAGGATTGGCAGCGAGGGATAAATCCCCTACATTTGAAGAATTGACAGGAATTTTGCTACAAGAAGAAGAGTGGCAATATAACTTAAGACCACAAAGTGATGATCTTGCTCTGATGGCGAAGAGGCAACAGTTTAGAGGGAAGCACCCACAATAGCAGCGACAACCATAGCAGCAATAGAGAGGAGGTAGCACGTTTCGAAAGAGACCATTTAGAGGTATGTCTGCAAACAAATTTTCAATTAAGAAATGTTTTTACTATGGGAAATATGGCCACGAAATTAGGGACTGTTTTAAGAGGCAGACAGACAAAGCAAGGAATAATCAGATTAGGCACAAAGGATATTTTTTTAATGAAGATGAAGATTATGGTCATGAAACTCGACTATTTGTAGCTGATTGCACACTTTCAGCTTCTAAGGAAGATGAGGACGACATATAGTATGTCAATTCTAGTGCATCCTCACATATGACAGGTGAGAAAGAATGGTTTGAATTTCTTAAAGAAACTTCATGTGGATCTAAAAAATTTCTAGGAGATGACAGAGGATATGAGATAAAAGGGTATGGTGATATTCCAGTATGATTGCCTAATGGTGACATTAGACATCTTAAGAATGTATTGTATGTGCCCGGGATTAGGAAAAACTTGATCTTTGTATCTATGATAACAGATCAGGATCTGCTAGTTGAATTCTTCAAGACATGCTGTGTCATAAAGGATAGTAAGATGGAAACAGGTGCATCAGGAGTGCGTGTGGGGAGCCTGTACAAACTAAATGTCAAAAGCATGCCACAAAAACCCATGGTCGCAACAGGATTGACAGTCAAAAACCTTTGGCACCAGAGATTCGGTCACCTTAATTTACAAGACCTCGTGTTGCTTCAGAGAAAAGGTATGGTCGATGGAATCCCTGTTTTTCATAGTGTTCAGTTGGATTGTGATAGATGTGCATTAGGGAAAATGCATAGAGAGGAATTTCCTTTGCATATTGATAGAAAGAGAAGAGATATTCTAGAGTTGGTGCATACAGACTTATGCGGACCTATGCAGACCAGGTCTAGGTGGTGCATATTATTTTCTTCTGTTTACTGATGATTGCGCTAGATTCTCTTGGATATATTTTTTGAGTAAAAAGAGTCAGACATTTCAGTGTTTCAAAGAGTTTAAATCTTTGGTAGAAAATCAGACAGGAAAATGTATAAAAATTCTTTGCTCAGATCAAGGGGGAGAATACAGGTTGGGAGAGTTCATGAGTTTTTGCAGAAATCATGGGATTGTTCAACAGTTTACAGTGCCTCATACACCACAGAAAAATGGAGTGGAAGAATGAAAGAACAGAACAATTGTGGAGTGTGCAAGAATTATGCTTCAAGGTAAGGGTTTATCAAATGGTTTCTGGGCGAAAGCCATCAATAATGTTTTTTATTTAAAGAATAGAGTCCTACTAAATGTCTTAGCTTCAAAACTCCTTTTGAAGCATTATATGGATTCATACCAACAATGAGTCATTTAAGAGTATTTGGGTCAAAAGCCTTTGCCCATATACCTAAGGTGGATAAAAAGAAGTTAGATCCTAAAGCCATGAAATGTATTTTTGTAGGATATGGCACTGAGTTTAAAGCATACAAGTTATTTAATCCCATGACTCATAAAATATTTGCAAGTCGAGATGTGACATTTGATGAACAGGTTTAGGAAGGAAATGATGACAATAATAATGAATGGAAAATTCCATTATTGTTGGAAGAAAATAGCGGGGATAATCAGCAGCAGGAGCATGAAGAAGAAGAAACATGTGATGTAGTCAATAAGGCAAGACCGTACAAGTCTGAAGCAGACAGATTTGAGGTAAGTCCCCTACCAAGGAGATCAGGTAGGGAGACACAATTACTAGCCAGATTGAAAGACTATGCTTTAATGACAAGTATTTTAAACATTGTAGAACCCACAAACTATAAATAAGCAAGTAAATCTGATGAATGGAGGGCTGCGATGAATGAAGAAATTGAATCAATTACTAAAAACCATACTTGGGATCTAGTTGAACTGCCTGAAGGAAAAACACCCATAGGTTGTAAGTGGTTGTACAAACCTAAAGTGAATGCAGATGGGAGTATAGAAAATTTTAAAGCTAGACAGGTAGCAAAGGGTTATTCACAACAAGAGGGAATAGATTTTGATGAAACCTTTGCCCCTGTAGCGAAATTAAATACCATTAGAATTTTAATTTCTTTAGCAACAAAATATAAGTGGAAGCTACACCAATTAGATGTTAAGTCTGCATTTCTAAATAGTGAATTGAAAGAAGAGATTTATTTAGCTCAACCCGAAGGGTTTGTTAAAAAGGGGCAGGAACATCTAGTTTGTAGATTGAACAAGGCATTATATCGTTTAAAACAAGCACCCAGGTCGTGATATGAGAAGATCGATTCATTCTTCTTACAACATGGTTTTCATAGAAGCATGAATGATCCAAATCTGTATACCAAGTATAATAAACAGAGGCAAATAAACAGAGGCAAATCTTTGTACGTGGATGATATGATTATAACAGGAAATGTAGATACTCTGATCAAAGAAATCAAACGACAGATATCACAAGTATTTGAAATGAAAGATCTCAGGAATCTCCATTATTGTTTGGGTCTGGAAACATGGAGAGATTCTAGACAGACCTTTCTTACTCAAAGGAAGTATGCCAGAAGTCTGCCAGAAAGATTCAGGATGGAGCAGTGTAAGTCAGCAGCAACACCATTACAACAGAATTTAAAGTTGTGCAGTGACGATGACACTAAGGAGGTGGATGTCACTATGTATAGACAACTAGTTGGGAGTTTGATATATCTTATTACAACTAGACCAGACTTGGCATACTCTGTTAGTGTGCTGAGCCAGTTCATTTCTAAACCTCTTGAAAGCCATTGGGTTGCAGCAAAGAGTGTGTTGACGTACCTTTTTGGTACTAGTGATTATGGTATTTTATACACTGACACATCTGATGTTATTCTAGCAGGTTTTTCAGATTTTGATTGGGCAGGCAACCTGGATGATCGAAGATCTGTCATAGGCTATGCATTCAGTATTGGATCCGGGGTCATAGCAGCAAAAAGAAAAGTATTTTATCTTTATCTTCAGCTGAAGCTGAGTACCAAGCATTGTGTGCAGCCACATGTGAAGCTATCTGTTTGAGAAGACTTCTCAATGATGCAAGAGAAGAACAAAAGGAAGAAAATACCATTAAAAGTGACAACTAGAGTACCATCAAGCTAGCATACAATCCAGTATTTCACAAAAACACCAAACACATCGATACTCAGTTCCATTTTTTTCGAGAAAAACTTTAGTCAAAGGAAATATTTGTTGAATATTGTAAATCTTGTGACGATATGGCAAACATTTTTACAAATCCTCTTGGGAGAATAAAGTTTGAATTGTTTAGAGGGATTTTAGGAATTCAGGGTAATCATGTCTCTATTAAGGGGGAGAGTTGGAAATAATTAATATTATTTGTATATTAATGGAGAAATGGTTACATTGTTGTAACATAGCTCCTTAAGTTAGGATTATTTCCTAGGATATAGGAGTTTGTTTACAACTTCCTACTTTTTTGTGATGTACTTATAGTTGTATCATTTGATTAATAAAGGTAGAGTGTACTCTCCATTTGTGTGCAGTCTCCAGGTGCAGCACTCACCAGTTTTTATCTAAGTTTGATTTTTCTAAATCTTATTTCTATGGTCGAAGAGAAAGGAAATAAGTGCTCCAAGATAGCTATAGGTGGGTGGGGTTAATAGGTCAAGAAGATTGCAAGTGAAGATTGGAAGTGCGGCAGATGATCCAATGAGAATAAGAGTGAGGCACTCTAAAATGAAATAATAGAAAAAAAAAAAAAATACAAATCAGAAAATAAAATAAATAAAAAGAAACAAAAACATGAGAAAATATTTAACAAAATAATAATACCATGCCTACCTAGCTCAAATATAATAAAAATAAAAAATTAATCATTTTCCAATAATAATAACTAATTTATCATATTACAAATATTTTGAAAAGGAATCTAACCTCATATAAATATCACAATTAATTTTTAAAAAAATCCAACGTGTCGAAGCAAATGTATTTGGAAATCAAATACTTTTTATATTTTATCACCCAAATTTAATAACTTTTAAAAATAATTTAAATCTAATATACTTCTAAATTCATATAATGTTGTTCTGGTTGAAGAAATATTTTTTCCTGGCTAAACCATTTTATGTCATAAGATCAGAATCTGTGTACTTACCAGTGGAGACGTGCACGAGAATTTGAAGCTTACGGCATCGTTTCGCGAATTCCACAATATTCTTAGCTCCCTTTGTGTTGACATTGAGGGAAACATCATATCTACGTTGTGCGAAAAGGTGTTAGGCTTTACATTCAAATACAGATCATGCTTTCCTATAGCAAAGAGTAATCAGGTTGCCAACAGGAAATATAAACAAACCTGTCATCAAACACGGTGCTCGCTGCAATATGTACAATGGCATCCAGATTTTCACGGCGGTGTTCTGTGCTGCTCTCGGTGTAAATTCCAAGATTATGATCCGTTGCAATGTCTCCAGCCACAGGAACAACTTTCTCTAATACGAAGCTTTCGAAGCCGTCTCCATGTTGCTCTATCAAAGTTCTGAAAAGCTCCGGTTTCAAAACCTGTCATTCATATAGAAGAAATGACATCATTCGTAGGCGGAGCAACGACCAATTTATGAGTATAAGGAAGAGTACTCAGATTTCTTACTTCACTTTTGAATCGGATTTTGGCAGACTCAGTATCACTCGCCCTTAGCAAAACAAAAATGCGGCCAATTCCGGGCTGCGAGCGTAATATTTTCTCGATGAAAACTACATAAGTGAACTGTAATTAGATTCATTATCGTTCATAGATTCATATATATAAAAGAATAACAGTACTGTGGGAGATATCTAATACTTTTTCCGCGGAAACCGGTCGATCCAGTCATCAATATGGTCTTCTCACTGAGAAAGCCAAGAACATTTGACGCCATCGATTGTACTTCCATAAATCTGCAACTCGCACTAAAAATCTCAGTAACGACGTGTTTTTCCTCTTCAGAACTACGTATAATTATTTACGACATAGACTACATTTTTTCAATTTCTTTTCCTATTCACGACTTCGTATTATTGCTCAAAGGCAATAAACCATACGATAATTAAAATCTGCACTCCAGTCGCAGAGACAAGCTTGAAGCGAGGACAGTGAACAAAATGATACTTACAATCTGCAGTCCAGTGCCGGATACAAGCGAGCACAATCCTCAAAGAATCCTCTTCTCAATCTGTCAAAATACAAATGTATTTATCGGCTGAATGAAAAGCTTTACCAAACCCAACGATTGGGTTGGTATAATTAACATGGACCACTATTACGAAGTTCTGAATATCTCGACCGCAGCTCTCAAAATTGGGTGGTTGGTTTTTCAACGTTCACTAATGCTGTAGACACATCGCTTTCAAATAGGCTTCGAATTTCAAATAGCCTGAAGTCAAATTTATCCTCTCTGCAAAGTGGAAGTTTAATTAGGGTTGGTATAATTAACATGGACCACTATTACGAAGTTCTGAATATCTCGACCGCAGCTCTCAAAATTGGGTGGTTGGTTTTTCGACGCTCACTAATGCTGTAGACACATCGCTTTCAAATAGGCTTCGAATTTCAAATAGCCTGAAGGTCAAATTTATCCTCTCTGCAAAGTGGAAGTTTAATTACGATTATTTGTTTTTCTTGTTGGTTTATGTTGATGTATATATGTTATTGCTAATTCTTTTTTTGAGTTATGATATGAAACTTTTATATAATAATTAGGATGTAGGTTTAAAAGTAGCTATCTTAAAAATATATATATAATAATTCATTATTCTTATTTTATAATACCAAAAAATTGTTTATAAAATGTATATTAATAGTGTTTAATTATTTGTGTTTATAAGAATTTTATATTCAGTGGAATATAGCTGCTATAACTAAGCAGATTGTTTAATTTAGGTTTCTATCTAAATCACTCATTAAAATTTAATCCACTTTTAAGGGTTTTTGACTCATTAAAACTTAAACCATTCATTTCTATTTTTATGACGAGCCACTTAAACATAAATTTATGAATTTTTTTTAATGATCACTTTTGAAAATAACATTTATATATATAAATTTATGATTTTAATTTTTTTCTAACCATCACTTTTGGAAATAACATTTAAAAATTAATAACTTTTTATCTTTTTAATAAAAAGTTACTATTTTTCAATTTATCAAATACATGGGATCAGAATTTTGGGAAACCCTTAGATGATGGCTCCACTAGGGTTTTCGCTCCTCCTACGCAAACTCTAATTCTCTCTCCATAGAGTTCACTGTTTCGAAGCTTGGTGCCCCTTGGCTTCTCTGCTGAAGCGCCTCCTATGAATTTGGCCTCTGGAGGGGCGGGCACGGCCCCCCCTCCTCTCCATACCCCTTCTTCTGACAACCTTGCCGCTGCAGACAAAAACGCCAGCTCCGGCCCGACCCCGCAGGCCGCCTCTGTCCATGTTCCAGCTACAGACATTTCTGGTGATGCCGCTTCAGGCTCTGCGGCCACTAAAGACAAGGATGTAGAGAAGGATGCCTCTACGACACAACCAAAAGCGTCCTTTGCCACCTGCATCCCAAAAGCTGCAGAGAGAATCAAAATAGACCTCCCAGTCATCGAATCAATGGGCATATTCAATTTATGAAGGATCACACCCTCATTGGAAAGTTTATCGGCCTATGGCCAACCAAAAAAGCTTTGCAAGGTTGGACACTCTCCAAGTGGAAGCCTAAAGGACAGATAACCATGTAGCTTGGCCCCAAAGGTTTCTTTACTACTATTTTCAACTGTCTGGAGGACAGGAATCGTATCTTTGAGGAAGGCCCATATTTCTTCAACTCTGCAGGCCTTTACCTCCGTGACTGGAAAGAAAGATTCAATCCGGACAAAGAGGACTTCAACTGGGCACCAGTCTGGATCTGTATGCACTCCTTACCTCAAGAATACTGGGATGAAGAGACCTTAAAGGACCTTGGTAATGGCTTGGGAGTGTTCATTAAAGCTGCGGAGGAAACTAAACTTAAGCGATATACCTCCTACGCCCATATCTATGTTTATATACACCTCACCAAGGCCCTCATGGACTCAATAAGCCTTTTTCATGACAATTTCAAGTGGGTTCAAACAATAGACTACGAGCATGTCCCCTTTTGTTGTAGGAAATGTCATGAACACGGTCACCTATACTGTGATTTCCCTTTGAATCATCAAAAAAAAACCCCCAGCCCTGAGCATAGCAAAGATGTTGAAGGATTTACAAAGGTCATTAACCAACGGAGGCACTCCAAGAAAACCCCTATTTCCTCAGATGCTCCTAAGAAACCCGACCTGAGCAACAGCTTCGAAGTTTTGGCCGTGCAAAACACCTCGGAGGATCTTCATACTCAAGTCCCCTCTTCCGATCCACCCCATTTACCCTCCGCCCCTCTTCCCACTCCCACCACCCCAGCCCCTGCCATCACCAACACTGTCGCCTCCACTTCGTCAGACAACCTTGAGAAAGTGCTAGTTCTCAAAGACACACTCATGGAGATCGATACCAATACAACTCTCAACACCCAACACAAACAGGACAATGCAGATCAGAATATGCCATCTCACATGGAAGAAGAACCAGAGATTATAGATCTAGGTGATCTGGACATACTCAGCCTGGAAACAGCTTGTCACCAGGGAGACTTCAGTACAATACATCCTCGACAAATAGACAGCCTGGAAGTGGTTCTATCCAGAGCACAGAAAAACAGATCTCTTGGCATTCAAGCCGGAAGTCTCTGGGACGGAAAAAAAAAATCATGAAAGAATCAAAGAAATGAGGGCGCAAAATAGATCTGCAGCGAACCATTATTGTCGGAGAAAAGCTTCTGGAATTCGAAAGGTTCCCCAAGTTGACCAAGTTCTATAAGACTCTTCCCCACTATTCCTCATGAAGCTCATTTCATGGAATGTGAGGGGGCTCAACAACCCAGCGAAACACCGAATGTTAAAAAACATGATTCAGCAAGATAAGCCTTCAATAGTCTACCTGCAATAAATAAAATGTAACAACACTACTCTAGAAAAGATCCTGAACAAATCTTGGTCTGGATGTCGCTCAGTTTCAGTGGATGCCTCAGGAGCATCAGGAGGTCTCGCCATCATTTGGAATCCTCAGGTTCTTACCTTCTATGACTTTCATGCCTCTCATTACTTTATTCAAACTACTTTCCATTTAGTTTGGACCAACACACATGGCCACCTCACTAACGTGTATTTTCCTCAAGACCCACACAAAAAAATGGAATTGCTGGATACTCTTACAGAGCTCAACTCTGCCAGGATTTTCCCCTTATGGATCTGCGGGGGTGACTTTAACTTGATCACAGCTCTGGAGGAAAAATCTCGGGGCCGAACCAGGTTGGAGGAGGATAGCACCAGTTTCAAAGAGTTCATCCACAGTAACCTGCTTATGGATCTTCAAACTTCCAATGGAATGTGCACATGGACCAACAAGCGTAGGGGCACTCAGTATATAGCCTCTTGCATTGAACGTTTCCTAATGTATGATAATGCAATTCACCTTGGTGGGGATTTTCAAACCTCCATCTTGCCTCAAGCAGGCTCATATCATTGGCCCATAATGTTTCAGTGGTCTCGTCTAGGCTCAAGGTGAAATCGACCATTCCACTTTGAATCTTTCTGGTTCTCTCATCAAAACTTCAAAGAATTGGTCACTGAGGCCTGAAACTCCTACACTCCCCTGGCAGGAGCCAATATGTATCAGTTCCAAGAGAATCTCAAGTACCTTAAGAATGCTCTCAAATCTTGGAACCGTTCATAGTTTGGCAATGTCTTTTCCCATCAAAAAGAACTTGAGCAGCAAATGAGCACCCTGCAACTATGCATCATTTCTAAGGGAAGATCGGATGAGAACAACCGACAGGAGCAAGAACTCCTCACCAAATTTGAAGAAAGGAGGCAACAAGAAGAGACCTTGTGGCGTCATAAATCTAGGGTCAGATGGCTGAAAGATGGGGAGAAAAATACCAAATTTTTCCACAGGTCCACCAGTCAAAGACGAATACACAATAACATTTCTTTCGTCAACAATCGGCAAGGTGATAGACTCGAGGTTCATGAAGAGGTTGAACATGAATTCAAAGAGTACTTTCAGGACATACTGTGTGAACCCCCAGGAGACAGGAATCAAGCCATACACTCTGTCACGCAACACATTCCAAAAATCATCACTGCCAAACACAACAACATGCTTATCAGGGCAGTCACTCTCTAAGAAGTGGAGGAAGCCATGGCACAACTCAAAGATGGAAAAGCGCCTCGCCCTGATGGGTTCACTGCCAATTTTTTTCATGCTTTCTGGGAGCTGATCAAATAAGAAGTATGAGAACTTGTGGAAGAATCTCGGTCAATGCATTGGCTTCTCCCCTCTCTCAACACGACCTTCATCTCTCTCATTCCCAAGGAAGAGGACTCCAACACTCCGGACAAATATAGGCCCATTGTGCTTTGAAATGTTATCTACAAATTCATTTCAAAAGTCATTGCGAACAGGCTAAAGCCTCTTCTCCCACTTCTCATCTCACCTGAGCAGACAGTCTATGTGGAAGGGCGTCAGATCCTGGACATAATCATCCTCTCACATGAAGTGATAAATTCTCTCAAGCTCCTAAAGAAACCAGGTATGATTCTCAAGCTAGATCTTTCCAAAGCATTTGACAGATTAAGCTGTAACTATATCAAACAAATGCTCTTGGCCTTTGGCTTTAGTGCTACTTGGACTCGTTGGCTCATGAACCTCATCTCTTCCCCTATCTTTTCCATCCTTCTCAATGGCTCTCCTTCCTAGCCTTTCCACTCCTCTCGCGGTATTCGACAAGGTGACCCTTTGTCCCCTTTTCTTTTTGTTCTCATGGCAGAGCATCTCAACCGCCTCATTCGTCATGCTGTTTCCTCCAATTCCGTCAAAGGAATTTATCTCCATGATCGTCCCCCCATTTCTCACCAACAGTTTGTAGATGATAATATGCTCTTCGGTCATCCTTTTGTCCAAGAAGCCTCAGCCTTCAAGTCCCTGCTAGACCTCCTTTCAGCAGCCTCAGGAACCACCATAAATGCCTCAAAATCTCAGCTTTTTTTCTTCCATACTTCCATCATCACCCAACATAAAATTTCAATGATTCTGGGCTTCACGATCGTTGTGCTTCGCTCGAAGTATCTTGGAGCCCCCCTCATCAACTCTGCCATCAAACACTCTTCTTGGAGAATTCTCCTTGACAAATTAGAAGCAAGGCTCTCTTCTTGGACTTATCGCTCACTCAACATCGCCAGTAGGCTCATCCTCATCAAATATGTTCTCCAAGCCATGCCTTTATATATATTCTCAATACTGGCAGCCCCAAAATGGGTTCTCAAAAAGATTCGCAACCTTCAAATAAATTTTCTATGGGGCTCCTCGAGTCTCAATCGAAAATGGGCTCTTGTCAAATGGACTGAGGTTTGCCTTCCAAAATCTGATGGTGGGATCGGCTTGAGATATCCTTTACAAAGTAACAACACTATGGGGGCACGCATATGGTGGAATTGGCTCTCCAAACCACACTCTCCCTGGGCACGTCTATGGCATTCCAAATATGCTCCAGGCAGACCCCAGGAGGATCTTATTCACATTACCACGACTATCCCTGGATCTTTAATTTGGAACGTCGCCAAGCAACATTGTGCCTTCATCCAAGCGAACAGTTTTTGGGAAATTCACTCCAGAACCACTGCAATATTCTGGGGGGACTCTTGGCAGCAACTCCCCAAGCTTGCTACTCTCTTTCAAAAACCGAAATGGCATGCAACTCTCCAGAAAAATGCTCAGCAGCAAGTCCATCAGTTCTGGCAGCAACAAGCCTCTCAAGGCTTTCAACAATGGAAATTAGCAAGTACATGGTAGGAAAATTGGCAGGAGGAAACATTTGATGAGATAGATCAAGAACTCAATCTCAGAAGAATAAAAGTCTCTGATCAAAGGGACAAAATGCGCTGGGGATATACTCCCAAGGGAAACTTCACTACCAAAGAGGCATTCCAGCTGCTCTATTATCCCATGCAAAGCCTGAAGGATCATCTATGGAACCAATTTTGGCAACCAGGCATCTGGCCTAAGGTTTCTACCCTCTTATGGCTTCTCAGCAAACAAAGACTCCTTACTTGGGACAATTTAGAAAAACGCGGCTTCATTGGGCCTTCTAGATGTCCCAACTACAATCTTCATTCTGAAACCATATCACATCTCCTAGACACTTGCCCATTAGCAACTCAAATCTGGGAGCGAACTCCTATTTGCAACAGAAGAACTAGTAGACGCGTGGGAGACACTGTCAATACCATCCGGAATTGGCCACTGCAGCCTTTCCAAAGTCACTTGCTCAACTCTCTCTGGGTCCTAATTCTGGGTTTTTTTTATTGGATAGTTTGGAAGGAGCGTAATAAGAGGATCTTCAAAAACCAAAGCACCCCCCCTGACATCCTATGGTCGCACCTCAAACAAAGTCTTCAAGAAACTCTTGCTCTAAGGCACTGCAAATATTCTGACATGCCCTCCTCCCCTTTGGAATGCCTCATCTTGGAAAGTTGGAACCTCAACCTCACACCTTCTACTCAGATCCAGGCCAACCCCTCCATCCTTATCGATTCTCCCCTCTCCTGGTCTTCACCCTCGTCTTTCTCTTTCAAATTGAACTTCGATGGAGCAGCTAAGGGTAACCCCGGCCCGACCAGTTTTGGTGGAATTTTTTGAAATGATGAAAGCTCTGTTATGCATATTTATTATGGCTAACTTGGAAGAGATTCCAACAATGCTGCAGAGCTAGAAGGATTATGGCATGGCATTTGTATTGCTGAAAAAGAAAACATCTTCCCTCTGGAGGTTGAAGGGGACTCTCAAATTCTTATAGAGGCTGCTATTCGAATTCTCTCCGGCACTCCTGCAGCAAAGATAGCTTCGAGTTGGCGTCTCCTTAGCAGATTAGAACAAATTGAAGATTGGCTCAGCGTCCCTCGCACCATCACCTTCAAGCACATTAGGCGTATTGCTAACAAAGTTGTCGACTGTCTGGCTAATCAAGGCATCAACCAGCAGCTCCCTTTCTTCTCGGGCCCCTTACACAGTTATGATAATGCTCGACTCATTCAAAACTGCACACTTCTGGTGCAACAAGATCTTCGTCCCCTGGATACGGGTGATTGAATTGCTTTGTATGTTGGTGCATGGACAGGCATGGTGGGTTGGCGCGTGGACATATACCACCGCCACCAAACTCCGCACGAGGCCATGCATTTATCACCCTGCCAGAGTCTTCAGTGCTGCCTTAACGCAGCTCATTCTGCCATGACAGTCCGCCTACATTTCTATCATGGCGCCTCATACCAGTTTCATTTTTTCTACTCCTCTGAGCTCGAGCTGTTCCATAGTGGCAGCAGAGCCTCGCTCTTGGACTGGTACTAGGAAGCGGTGTTCTCTCGTGTGTTGTATCGAGCTGATGCCGGGAATTCATTTTACTCACAGCCCTTTCTGCAAACTCTGGTCCAATTCGCTCACTGATTGTGTCTCGGCTCCGCTTGTTTATGCTCCCCTGTGTTCCTCTGTGGGCTGTGTTCCCCGCCATCGCACTACCGACTCTTGCATTGCCTTGCCTGCCTGCTGCACCATGCCTAGATTGCGTCAACGTATGAGGTGTAGGAGAGGCACCAGTCGGGGCCATGTTTCGCGTCAGCCTTCTTCTTCCACCTCTGGCTCGACCTCCCAATCCTCGGAGTACCTCTCTGGCCGCTATCCAGCCACCTGGAGTGGTCAAGGCCGTGGGACTGGTTAGTCCACATTTGCAAGGGGCTCCCCCCACATCCCGATTACACCATTCTCCCCCCCTGTTCAGTCCCACTCGGCTCAGCTCCGCATTCCCTGTGCTCTCAGTCAATCCACCATTATAGCCAAGATCACCATTGAATTTCATGAAGACTCCGCGGCTGAGGCTGTCCAGATTCGTGGTGCGCCTATGGAGAAGAAATTCAGTGCAATACATATCACTCCTCCCTCTGATAGCCTGAAGCGTAAGGAGCCCTATAGCAGCATGATTCAAGACACAAGCCACCCTGTTAGCCCAAGCGATCCCAAGGGTGGAGCCTCCACTAGCAAAGTTGAACATCAGGCGGTGGATGAAGACCCCTATGAGTATGGCTGCCGCATTATCGAAGAAACGCCAACCAACTCTCATGATTCCTGAACACGTCTACACTCTCAGGATTTTGTCTCATAGTTGCTCGTTTGGGCTCGATTCTCTGCGTTTTTGTTTCGTCAGTTTACATACTCAGACCTTTGCTATTATGTCTAACAGTCGGTTTCCCCTGCGTTGGCGGCATTTTACTGTTTGTATGGTTCGGAATAGGGTAGCAGTTCTAGTTTTTGAAATTTTTTGGTTAGCAATCAGTTTTATAATTGTCAGAATGCTGCAACTGCGGAAATGGCCAAAGAGATCTTTTGAGGCTAAGGACCTCTGCCCAGTGCACATATCAATAATAAAAGTAGACAAATTCAAAACAAAAAAAAAA
The DNA here is from genome assembly GCA_034641835.2 of Pinus albicaulis. Taxonomy (NCBI): domain Eukaryota; kingdom Viridiplantae; phylum Streptophyta; class Pinopsida; order Pinales; family Pinaceae; genus Pinus; species Pinus albicaulis. The sequence continues at coordinate 95,284,317 of CM076580.1, forward strand.
GAAAAAAAAGAAAAAGAAAAATTACTATTTTCCTAAAAAAAAAAAAATTTACATTTGAAAAAAAACAAACCTTAGATTCAGTGCTTAATTTTAAGTTTTTTAAAAAAATAATCCAATTATATATATATATATATATATATATATATATATATAAAATTGGTAGAATTAATTAATAATTTCTTTTTTAATATATATATATTTAAATTTATTAAATCCCGTAAATATATAATTTAGATAAATAAAAAATATTTTTTCTAAATTAATAAATAATATATATTTTAAATCTATCAAAAATATGAATCCAAAAATTAAGTGAATAAGAACATGAATTTGCACACGTCTTTCACACTTCATAAATATTTTAACTATCACTCCAAAAAAAATAACATTTAATGATAATAGCATTTAAAAAAATATAGTAATTTTTTATTTTAAAAAATACAATTTTCCTCTTAAAAGAAACTGTAGAACATCAAATTCAGTGACTAATGTCAATATTTTTCATAAAATAATCCACATATATATATATATATATATATATATATATATATATATATATATATATATATAATTGGTAGAGTTAATTATTAATTTTGTTGAAGGTATATATAATTAAATTTATTAAATCTTTGCTACAGTGAGTATATGATTTAAATAGATTAAAAATATTTATTTTTTAAATAAATAAATAATATATATTTAAAATCAATAAATAATATATATTTAAAATCAGTCAAATGCTGAATCCAAAAAATAGGTGAATATAAATATTAAGCGTTTTTTTTTCCGAAAACAACATAACCTCCATTTCCGTAAGTGCTCTTTTACACTTGGTTTTATTCTGGTTGGCTCCCCGTTGAACGCCTATAGATCGAAAGATGTGCGTTCTCTTTATGTGTGCGTTGTTAATTTTACCACGTTTAATATTTGAATCAGAGTTCAAATTTGTGGCCCATCCCCTCCATCGAAAAATATTTTATGGCATTCTGCGGTTGGATATTTGCTACAACATATCATTTTTTGTACGTCGTATCTACATATTTAATTTTAATATTGGAAAAATGTTTAACATTTAGTCAATAATTCATTTATAAAATGTTTCTGTTTTTTTCGGTTCAAATGATTCCACGTATTATAAGTTTCATCATTATTCGACATAAAACAAGTGTTAAAATTGGACAACATATTTATTTTATATTCCGTTGAAATGATTGCGCTTGGGTCGACTTTCAACGCGGCATAACCGGGAAATTGAAAGATGCACGTTGGCTCATTCGAATCCTTTTCTTAATAATGAGCTTTGCTCCAAATCCCGTTTTCTATCCAAGACAAATGAAAGCAGTCCACGTATTATAAGTTTCACCATTAGTGGAAGTGTTAAAGGAAGTGTTAAAATTGGAAAATATATTTATCTCATTACGATGATGATGATGGTTGTCTATCGGATCTAAAGAAAAGAGTTATTTAGTTTAATTTAAGATTTTATTCCTATGCTCAAAAATCTTGGAGAGAAGCCTCCCAAGCTCACTATAATTTTGACATCTTAAAAGGCTAGGAAGGTCAGTATTGCAACAAAGATTATGAAATTGAGCTCTAATGTGGTTGTATGCGGGGCACTCTCAGAGGAAGTGATTTTTATCCTCGATGTTCATATTCTCACAGAGATGGCAGATCCTTTCCATCCATGGTGTTTAACGAACTGTCCAACGACTTGTTTCACTATGGAGTTCATGAGAGTTCATTCTAATCTTGGCTATATTAATTTTCTTCTTTGAGCTAGTTAAAACAGAGAGATACTTTTGATCTTCTAGGGTGAGGTTGATGACCTCCTTATAATATCTTAATTTTCTTTTAGCTACTAGATATTTCTAACACCACATTTTTTCTTTGAACTTAGAAGTAACAATTTTTTTAATGTTATTAATGTTTTGCAATGCAACATTCTCATCGATCTCCCAATGGTTTAACCAGGCCCTGGTGTCTTTATACCAACCTCGTTTAAGCCTTAGGTGGTTTTGGCTGGAATTTAAAGCTAGCTTAGGAAGTCTATGGTCTCATATGCTACTAAGCTTGTGCTTATACAACAAAAGCCTAGTCATAACTAGGCTCTCGATAGGGAAAAGACACACTTCTATAAGGAGAATAGAATAGGGTGTATTGCTTTTAATTTTTTAGGTTATACGTAATAAAACACTTCTGGATTTGCTCAATCTTTCTCCAGGATTCTCTAGAGATGCTGCAACCCTAAACCTCACATCCATATAAGATAACAAGAGTGACTAAAGTTTCAAAGAGGAACTTATTTCTATCCCACATTACGAGGTTTGTCGTTTTACAATTATTTTCAAGACCAAAATAAGCTTTCCACCCCCCATTAATCCTTCTTTGAATGCTATAGTTCCAGTTGAGCTTGTGATGAATATCAATTCCTAGGTACTTGTAAGAAGACACTTCCTCCAAGTTACTATTGTCATACATAAAATTAGCGTAAATGTCATTCTTGGATTTGATAATCATAACTTTTGTTTTCTCAGTATTAACAGACATACCCATGGTAGAGCAGAAATCCTTAAGAAGTCTAAGTTGCTTATCAAGATGAGATGGGCACCTTGCGAGAAGAACAATATCGTCAACATAGAGAAGAAGGATCATGACTATCCCAGCTAAGATTATGCTAGCACATCCTGCATCCTCTAAATAATCTTCTACCTTGTCGATGTAAATGCGAAATAGGATATGGGACAGGGGAAAACCTTGTTTAACTCCGATATTACACTTAATATATTTTGACCTCCCCTCATTGCTCTTTAACTTTGCAATTACATTCTCGTATAACCTTATAGCAGCCGCTCTTAGCTCGAAAGAAACATTTAACTCTTCTAATCTATTCCATAGGTTGTTTCTAAAAACTGTATCAAAAGCCTTTCTAAAGTCCACAAAGCAACATAAGAGATTAGATATATAATTTCATGACTATTTTCGAATGTGATCATATATTTAATATGAAATTTTTTTATTTAAATTTTATTTTTATTGATATAAATAAATTTGATTAAAATAAAAATCTTAATATTATTAAAAACATGCACAACCAAATTAATGATTTTTTATTTTATAATTATTTTAAATAATTTTTTGTTTTATAATTTTCTTCAAATATTGATTAGAAAATTATTGATAATAAATTTGTGACTTATTTGACTTACCCCATAGAAGACTTTAAAGGTTTATCATTGAAACCCTTCAAAATTTATGATGAATCTGTGACGTAACATATTGCATAGACAAGTATTTTTGATGAATTTGTGACTTATTTGACTTTCCCCATAAAAGACTTTGAAGGTTTATCATTGAAACTCTTCAAAATTGATAATGCATTTGTGACTTATTTGACTTGCCCCATAAGGGACTTTGAAAGTTTATCATTGAAACCTTTAAAAAAAATAAAAAATATATACCGAAGATAGTGTAATTATTACAATATCGATTTACGATAATATAAGAAAAACCAATCATTCATATTATTGTTTATATTAATTTTTAATATAAAATTTTCCTCATTTATATTATATTAGAAATCAGTTTTCTGATAAGATCAGAACACTAAACACTAATCATATGCTACATCATATTATTTAGGTCCAATCTTAATTAAAATTAAATTTTAATTTCTTAATTTTTTCAATTATATTACTTTAAATTAAATCTTAATTTCTTGTTGCTTTTCCAAGTTAAAATATAGCCTATCATTGCAGGTCAATAAAACACCAGATTACATCGCCCGTTTTCTTGTGAGGGTTGGCTGCATATGCATTCATGGTAATGGATTTATGTTTAATAAAAATAAAAATGCACAGAAAATTAATAAAAAAATATTGCATTAACCAATTTATTTTAAAATCAATGTCCTTAAAATAAAAATATAAACAAACAACAATCAATTCAATGCATAACTCAAGGATTATTAACATTCACCGGCCTTAAAATACAAATTTTGGAACGATCACCTTCGTCATATTCCAAATAAGTTTAGAAATTAAAGAGGTGCGCGAAACACCATTTGACTTTATTCAATAAAAATTACTTATTAAGGAAGAATAGAGTTAACACAAATTGAGCTTTGCCGGTGACAATGGCTTCTTTACGAAGTTTAATAGCGAGGGGACTTCCTACTTAATGCATTTAATGCGAAATGTTGATTGGAATTAATGTTTTCTAACACTTTTTCTTAATTTTCCAATAGCGAGGGACTTTCTACTGAATGCATTTAATGCGAAATGTTGGTTGGAATTAATGTTTTTTAACATATTTTCTTAATTTCAACCATAAGTCAAACACACAAAATATCTTATAGCACAAGACACTTACATATTCTTAATTAACGTGCTTATTGGTTTAAGACTCAACTAGGATTACAGTATAATCTGGATTTTCTATAACACATACCTTACTTCTACAAATCTCAAATTTAGCCTTCCTAAGAGACATAGTGAATATGCCAGCCACATTTTCATTTGTATTATAATATATTAAGTCAATTTCCTTTGATTGGACATTTTCCCTTACAAAATGATGTTGTGTGTCTATATGCTTTAACATTGTATGACATACAAGATTGTTTGCCAATTTGATTGTGCTTTGATTATCATATATGATCACTACATGTTTTTGTTGAGCTTCACGAACAGCTTCAACTATCTTTCTCAGCCATATCGCTTCGCAGGTGGCACTACATAATGATTTATACTCTGCTTTAGTTGATGATAAGGAAACAATTGGCTGTTTCTCACTCCTCCAGGGTATAGCTCTTGATCATATATTGAACACATATCGAGTGGTGGATTTCCTGTCATCTGGATTTTTGGCCCATTCAACATTACAATTACTTGTATATTCAATACCAAAATTGATAGTTCGCTTTAAATATCGAATGACCCATTTTTCAGCTATACAATGGCTTTCATGAGGCTTAGCCATGCATTGACTAAGTATGCTTACTACGTAAGCAATGTCTAGTATAGTGGTAATGAGATAATTCAAGCTCCCCACTAATTGTCGATTCAATGTTCCATTCACCTCTTGTGTTCCATCATCATTTCTCAATTTGATATTTTGTTCCAATGGAGTACTCACTCCTTTACATATTTTCATATGAAATTTGTTTAGTACCTCATTTGTATATTTTATTTCTCTAATTAAAGTCTTTCCATTATCTCTCCATACTTCAAGACCTAGAAAATAGTGAATCTATCCAAGATCCTTCATATCAAATTCCTATGATAACATAATTTTTATATCTTTAACTATTTTATCAACACTCCCTGTTATTATTAGATCATCAACATATACAAAGATTAATACTATATGTCCATTTCTATCTCACTTGATATATAAATCAGGATGATTTTTACTATTGTTAAATCCTTGTTGAAAGAAGAATTTATCGATTTTCTCATACTAAAATTTGGGTGCATGTTTGAGTCTATCTAAATCCCTTTTTAACTTGCAGACAATATGTTCTTATCCCTTCTTTACAAATCGTTCTGGTTGAAGAAGCTACATCTCCTCTTTTAAGTCCCAATTTAGAGAAGTTGACTTCACATCTAATTGATGTAGCTTCCAATCATATTTAGTGGCGAATGCTATCATTATTCTGATTGTGTTCATTTTCGCAACATGAGAAAAGGTATCTTCATAACCTATACCTTCCTTTTTTTAATAACCTTTTGAAACCAATCTTGCCTTATACTTGTCTATGCTACCATCTGCATTAAATTTTGTCTTTTACAACCATTTTGATCCTATAGGGACTTTATTTTTAGGTAAATTTATTAATTCCCAAGTTTCATTTTTCGTTATATAGTCATATTCTTCTTTCATAGTTTCCATCCATTCTTTGTGATTTTTAGATTGTTCATAATTTAAAGGATAAAAAATAGTCATTACTTGATAGATTAAACCATAATATTTATGGAGTAGTCTAAATTGGGGGAGGAATTGCCTGATTTATGTCACCAGTTGGAAACCTTCCAGTTCCTTCTGGCTCCGACTCGCAATTCCTCCAACCTCTGACACACATCCTCTGCTGTCAGAAACCCGATCAGACATAATCATGAAACTTCTATCAACCCCAGATCTTTGGCAGAGAAACTTAATGTTGCGAGTATGCCAAAAATGTTTCCAATTCGTCATGTTAGTGACCTATAAATATAGGATTCATAATTTTGAATTGACTGATGGTAATCTTGTAAATATGTACATACTTTTCCTTTCTGCAAGTTCTATTCTCATATTTTGTAAAAAATAAAAAATAAATAAATAAATAAATAAAAATAAAAAAGAGGGTAAAAAGTCCTAAAAGAAAAATCAAGGGACTTAGAAAAAATAGTATACCCCAAAAGAAAAACATGAATAAAACATGAAAGTGTGCAAGTCTAAATGCCACTACTTTTACCTTTTGCTGTTAATTATGGCAGAGCGTCAATAAATGCCATAATCTGTGATGACTTGAAAAATTTAATCTTGACTCGTCATTTTTCAATTTCAAATGTTGTAGATAGAGAATAAACAATTGTCATACAGTTTAATCATGACAATTCATTAGTTAGGTAGAGAATAAGAGAATACAACAGTTTAATTTGGATTCCTAGATGAAACAAGTGCAGAATTAGATAGTTTTATTTCTTTCAGAAAGAATAAATGTTGTAAAGGTCGCTAGCTCAAATGCACCTAATCAAAATGGAAGAAAAAATGTTAGCAGTTAAAATTGGGTAGGTAGAAGAAGGCGACAGACATCAATATAAATATATTTCACCAGGCAACAAAAAACTAATTTCCCCTCCCCATATTTATTTGACATTCTAAACTATCAGTCAAAGAGGATCAAGGCATTTCCTTGACTTCTGTTGGGACCGGACCCAAGGCTCAATGACTGATTAATTGAAAATGTTAAGCTTCTATATTAATCCCTAAAATTTTCATCATTTACCCCTTCATGCACTCATCACCATTTAAATTCATAAGTGAGAACTCTTTTCTTACTTAAGCATTACATAAAGGCCCACTTGATTAACTTCCTACATATCGTGAAGTATAAAACCCTCAAAATGACATTTTATCCTATGTTGAAGTGATTAAGTTATGATAACAAAGATTTGCTTTAAAAATTCACTTTTCTTAGTTAGATTTATGTATTTTGAGTTTCCACTATCCCCTTTGCCATATTAAATTTAACTTATTTATTAATTCCCTAGAAAATAACTCTCTCCTATTAATATAATTCCCTTTATTAAATAGCCTCAAAAACCCATTATTATAATTTTAGCCAAAGTTTATTATCCCCACATGTTTTAATAAAAACCCACAATAAACCCCCTTTGGCTAAAAATATCATTATTCAAATATCCCGCTCCTTTATAGTTTTGGACAATTCAAATAGTATAAAAAGTATATAATATAATAAAAATACAAAGAAAATCTTTAAACATATTTAATATACGTTTAAAACAAAAAAATGTAATTCCCAAAGTTTAATCTAATCTAAACTTCACTAAACCTATGCCCTTGTTTATATATCCCCTCTACCGATTACCCCCTAACCCAAGGTTAAACCTTTACTTTTTCATACTATGCGAAACCTGATGTTTCATATAAAGCTTAAACCTTGTTAAATCCCTCCTCACCCTCTGGTTTAATATCAACCATTCGATCTTCCCGACCCTTTGATCATACGGTTTACAATGAGCGTGATAAATCATCCTCAGTGCCCCCTTCCTTCCCTATCACGTTGAATCCCAACTGTCCGATCGTCGTCCCATTTAAATCTAACGATCCACGCTCAACGCGATTACTTGACTTCATATCCCATATTTCCCCCATCGCGTTGAGTAATAGTCGTTCGATCTTCAATATATTTTTAATCCGACGGTCAAAATCAAAACCAATAACTCATTACCCCCACCCCCACCATTTCCCATCACATTTATTTGACATCGTAAATCTTTACCTTTTAATATCAATGGCTGACAATGAAAGCCCGACGCCACCTTATTGTTTCCCTGCGGCTTCCCGACGCATCCTAGCCGTTCGCTTCACTCAACAAAATCCAACGGCACGGATTCCATATCGCATTTCCAAAGTGATCGAGAAATGTTGACAAAAAATTTTGTGAAAAAAGTTATTTTATGAAACCACCACTTACTACGTGTCTTATTACTATTGGATCGCATTGCAAAAGTTAAAAACCAGTTACTACCCAAGAGCAATGCGATAACCACCACTAGTTTTGCTTTCAATACAAAAACCACTCCCGCCATGTCCACTTGACCTGCAATTAATACTCTGCTTGATCCATAAAAACTAAAGTTTTAACCTTAGTTCCTTATCGTTTTTCATACCTGTGCACCTTATCCCTCTGAGAATTAATCTCAGACACCATTGTAGAGCTAATTTCGAACTAATTTCCAATCCTAAAATCATTTCCACTCTGAACAGTTACTACCGAAGACTCCCAGTACCTTATACCAAACAAATGCAACCAGTTTGAAGACTGGTACCACCTGCAACCTTCTTCGACCATGACCATATCTATTTAAAGGTATTTTTCAATTATCTAAGCTTGCAAATTCCTAATTTTCATGAAAAATTAAACCAATTTGGATTTTTAAAGATAAAAGTACTCATTCGAGAGTACTCAAACCTTGAAGAAACAAAGGAAACCCTATAAAAAATTTTCCAGAATTTGCCACTTCCTCCTTAAGAATTTTGACCATCCAAAAGCTATTCCTACGGTTAAAATACCTTTGAATTACTGAAAAAATCCATGAAAATCCCTGTCCAACCTTCTGCTCATTGAAAATCTACATTTTCCTCATAAAACCCTCGCCCAGTTCCTGAATTCTTCCTCAAAAATATTCTCAATTGACCTTCTATTTCCATAAAGAGCTGAGAAAACAGTCTAATCTTGCTCAGTTTCATCAAAAAATGACTAAGAAACAAGTCACCCCTAGGACTGGAGGTCCCAAACCTCAGAAGCCTGCCTCCAGCAAGCTTCCAAACCCTAAACCTCCCAAAATTGATAAACCTACTCCTGTCCTAACTGCAAACTCTATTGAAGTAGTCATACCATTGCAGCCTCCTGTCACTACTGAAGAAAACAATCCCTTGATTGACTTAGATTACAAAATTGCTCATGCTACTCTTGAATTTGATCTTCTGGAAGTACATAGCTGGTGTCAGGAAAAATTTGAGAAGAAAATGGCCAATGATATACCTTTATAGGACTCTAACTTGCCCAAATATGTTTTCCCCATCACCCATCCATCCCAATATTTCATTAGGTTGTGTCAGATGCACTCTATCCCTGATCAGAAGTGCATGCTGAACAAAGATAGTGAAGTCCTATTTTACATAACTACTGAATCAATCAATGATATGCTCCAACTAAGCCATGATCCACGAGCAGTATCATTGTTAATTTAAGACTTGACTCAGATTTATTTAAACCTGGATTTCCGTAGGAAGTTTGAAATCCTTCAAAACTTCATGCCCAATTATGTCAACCTTCCTAAGGTAAATCCCCCTTATGATACTTTTGATTTCACTGAGGGCTCCAGACAAGTCATTTCCATGTTGTCATTCATTTTAGGCTATGTTAATGATGAATTTACAGATGCCTCCATTTTAGGGTTCCTCTCCACTTTGTCTCCTTGAAAAAAACTAGAATTGGTCTTTGATTTTTCCAAATTCATTGTTGACAATATACATTATTAGCTAATAAAGTTACCTGATGAAGGAGTGTTCAGATATACATCATATCTGTTACATCTCTTTCTTTTCTCTCAAGAAGATAATTTTCCCATTGCATTACAGAAGATGGATATGGAGGGAAAACCTCTTTTAGTAATTTTCTGGACTTCTCTTCTCAGAAAAAATAGCAGTGAGTACAGTTACAGTGATTCAAATGACTTGTTTATCAGACCTGCCATGAGTTTGTTGGATAAAGTAGAGCCACCAAGGATAAATGAAGAAATCAAAAGAATTTTATAGTTATCTGAAAACTGTAAAGTTGGTGATTGGTATTTGTATAAAAATCACACAGAGATTAGAGTATATGGTGCAATCTTGGCTCTATACAAATTACAAAAGTTTCTAACCATAAGGATATTTGCTTTGGAATACATAAGGCATATTTTGAATGCAGATGCAGTGAAATTTATAGCATCCAAAAAGAAAGCACAATTCAAATTGAAAAGTCAAATTGGCTCTTTCATAGTTAACAATAGAGAGGCTTTGAAAGAAGTAAGCAACAAATTATCAGTATTCAAGTTCCAAGAAAGCTTTTATTGGAACTACGACCCTCAAGGTATTCTGAGCAATCTCAGGGTCAAATGCAAGTTAACCCCATTCCTCCATGAATCAAAGCCAATAATCGAAAAATATGCCAATAAGTTGGATTGGGTTGCAAACACTTTAATTGATGATGATCAGGAGATGCAGACAAATAATTTACAAGAAAATGAAATGGATAGTACATAGGTGGTTACATTTAACCAAGCAACAGAGGTATCCAATAAAAGGTGGAGAAAAGAAAAAGAATATTTGGCAGAGACAATCATTGAAAACAAATTTAAAACAGTCTACAACAAGAAGGCCAAAATGACTACTCTAGAAAAAGGAGTCATTGATGTAGATGATGCTAATGATCAACAAACAGATGATGATGCCACCATGATTGTCAATGAAACACTCAGGGAAATTCAGAATGAACAGGTACAAGCAGAGGGAAAGGGAAAAGAGATGGTTGAAGTAGAAATGGATAGAGAAGCTCCCTCTTCCTCTAAAACAACAGAAGAAACTGATTCTGATATTCAGAAGAAGTTTAAGAAAATCAGGGAAAAGAATAAAGAAATCAAGAATGAATTTTATTCTAAAATTCTGAAGGAAAAACCAGGAGATAAAGACAGACTAGTAACAACATTTGATTACTAATCAAATAAAATGATCATGTCTTTTCTCCAACCAGTGGTAACAGATCCAAAATCAGCCACAAACTACAAGAAAATAGAATTTGAAGTGAATGTTGATACTATACATGAATTAGATTAGATTGAGTTCTATAGGAGTGCATCAGAAATGCTATATTCAAAGGTAGTAAGAAAAACCATGAGTGCTACTATGCTTCAGAAAACAGTATCTAATTTTCAAACCCAAATGAAAGTAAATAAAGCATCTCTACATGCTAAGGCTTTAAGAATAAAATCCTTAGAATATTTGGTGATAGAATCTAGAGCAGATCCCTCCAACACTGAAATTGCTAGAAAATTGATAAGACAAAAGAATGAGGATATTGCTGCCTTGAGAAAGCAACTCAAGCTTCCACAGAGTGAGCACCCTCAGGCAAAGGAAGTTCTTCAGGAAAAGACAGAGAAGGAGGAAACTATGCAATTGGTTTTGAAGATGACAACTCATATTAAAGATATGGAAAATCAAATAGAATCTTTAATGCAAGAAAATGAAACATTGAAGAAAGCTCAGAAAGTTTCCATTCCCACAGTTATTCAACTGTAAGTACAATTGTTCCCTCAACATTGGCAGAACATTTTGCACTAAAAGGAGTGTTGGAAACTGCAGTGTCAATTACTTCTACATATATCTCTGCCACTTCTTCATCTATTTCACAGGTAAATCCAACAGGAGAAATAACTTCCATAGTCAAGGCTATGGAAGACATGTCCATAAAAGATAAAGAGATAATCAACTTAAAAGGCACTATCAGAAATCTTGAAACATCTAACAAAGATGCCTTAATTACATCCAAAGGACATGAGCAAAGAGCCAACAGATTGCAGGAACAGGTAAAGATTCTTCAACAACAGGTTAATCTCACTGAGTAGGTATCTTACATTAAGAATTATCTTTGGAACAACATCATTCAAGGCATACATTCTCAATGGCCTTCAATTCACACTATTTATGAACAAAAAGAGTTACTAAAAGCAGCCTAAATAGAAATACAGAAGACAAAAAAAGAACTGGCTGACAAACCTGCTCAAGCCTTGAGACTTATCACATTTTTGAATAGCAAACACAGAGAAGAGCTTGAAGAGTTAAAAATTTAGGATAGAACTGAAAGTATAATCCAAATCAAAAAGGTCCTGAATAAGAGAAATATGATGAATACTTTGGAGGACAGATGCAAGGATATGAACTTGGCCATCACAAGATTTTAGGCCAAATACGCAGTACTAACACAAGCAGGCCTACCTGATATTAATTCTTTGAATGAAAAATTTATGCCACATAAGGATTATGATAACAAAATCAGGGCTTATGCCAAAGAGCAAGTCAACAAACCTTTGGCACAAGGGTCTCCTACTAGTAAAGTCATTTTGGAATATTTTGAGAACTTTTTCTATTTACAAAATGAGATCAAACATATTTTCATGCTCAAGCCCAATTTTGATAAACATATAGAGGCAGATGAAAGTTACAGGAAACTGAAAAGTATGAGAATTCCCAGTGCAGAGCAATGGCAAGAATTCACTGACTTACTATGAAAATTTGCAGTCAAAGTGTATCAGGATCAGAAATAGAGTCAAAGAGTATCAATGAAAATACCTTTTTATTGTAGATAATTCTTTATGTTACAATAGTGAAAAAGTAAAAGGAGAACGTAAAGAGTATCAGTGATAAAGCACAGTTGAAAATGTGTGAAATGGAAAGAGTGTCTTTCAAGTCATCCTCAAAAAATATATTTTTCCAAAATGCCAGCAAGCATTTTTAGCAGCTACAACCTAGCAAAAAGTTAGGATAATTCATCCTAATTTTTATTGATAAGAGGATAGCTTTCCAGTTTGTTTTGCAGCTGTCCCTCTTTCTATGTAATAAGATTTATTTTTGCCTAGAGATATTCCTACATGTCTCTCAGATATTTTGTAATGTTTTTTGTATAAATACTTCTCTTTTCAAAGTATTAAGGGTGGAATAAAATTTATCAAGACTACTATAGTCATTTTGTTGGATATATCGAAGGTTGTGTGAGTCAATCAGTAAAGTAGTAGACTGGAATTGAGATTAAAGACATGATAACTTAGGATTCTTGTGCTGACCAGATACGTCTAGTATTTTCCTGTTTTCATTGTTTTATCTTTCAAAAGTTTCCATACATTCATTTTAATGTGTTCTGTCTTTAATGATTAACTAGGAAAGCTTAAACAGGATTAGTGATTAAAAGCTCCCTGTTTTTTACTAGTTGCGCATTATTATGTTTTCTGCTTGATAACCGGATTATATAATTCTTAAATGCTCTTAGTCCCTATTTGATCCCCTCCTTCAATATTCATTTCTGTAACCTAAGGATTCTTAATTTCCCTTTTGTTCAGATTTCACCCATTTCATCAAAAAAGCCTATTTCAAAACCTTTGAAGGTCATCTACCCTGCCCTTAGTACATTTTCTCTTTAGACCTTATTTCCTAGCTCTGCTTGCCTAGAAAGTTGACTCCATATCCCAATGGTCTAGTATATCCCTCTGTGGTTTACCTTGAAACACCTTTTATTCCCACCACACTTTCAAAACAAATCACACTATCCAATCATACCTAGCCTAAAATCTTATAACCAATCAAGCTAAATCTTGAGGAGGGAGCCCTCTCCGGAATTTTGGAAGGCTAGATCCTAAATTTCAAAAGAGGTTCTTGGTTACCCCTAGTTTTCTTTAAATATAAACCAAAATCCCATGACCTAAGAATTAATAGGGTGATAACATACTAGTGACCATACTGGGGAACTAACCACTCTCGAGTTTTAAGTTTAATCTTAGAGGAAGAATTTTAAACATATCTTCTCTACTTTAAGATTAAGTTTAAAGGTTGTGGGTATTTATACAATAATCATTCAAGCTCCAAAGAAATTCTATTATACTAGATGCAACCCTGATCCGAACCCTGCAGATATAGTAGACAATCTGGACCAGATAGGAAAAAAGAAAAAACAAATTGTTAGTTCAGAAACTGAAGTACCCCTGAAAAGAGTTGATTCTTTACCCAAAGAATTAGTAAGCTTATCAGATATTGAATTTGATTTGAAGTTTGAAAAATCACTATTGAGAACCAAGTCTGAAACTGATTTAAAGGAAACTGTTTTAGATCCTATTTTTACTTCTTTTGTGAATGAAAAACAGAAATTTATTTTAGCACCTATTAAATTAGACAAATCTGAAAGTCAACGTCCAGTAGAAAGGGTAAGTGTCACAAAATTAAAGACCTTGAAGAAGCTATTAAGTTAGCCAATTTTTTGTCACAATTTAAACCTCCAGTTTCTCAATTATCCACCACCATCTTTCCAGCAGCAGATTATACTCTGTATGCTACCACTTCATTTACAGATTCCATTATCAGTTCACCCCCAGAGCCTGTTAGTCCTGAGTTTCCTTTGCAGCCTAGGATCATATATTCATCATATCCCTAATCTAGAGCCAGCTCATCCACAGGACCATTTATCCCTGAGCTACCCTTGCAGCCCAAAGTAGTATTTCCATCATTCACTAAATCCACTACAACCACTACCACAATATTCCCTAGCCATACCACTTCTTTTTCATCTCCTTTTCCAAGTTCTTCAAGTACATCCACTATTGTAATCAGCACTATCCCTGCCACTACTATTGTTGCTCCCAGTTTAGCAAAAATCCAAGCCATGGCAGCCAGATATGCTCCCTTGGTCTTACCTAAAAACCTCCATGACATGCCCCAAAATTACCAAAAGGATATCCCATTATTTGATAAATTTTCACAAATCACAACACAACAACATATCACTAGAATGAATGATTTTTGGGAAATTTATTAGATAGATGAGTCTGATGTCGGAATGAGTTTGTTTGCACAAAGCTTAACTGGAGAAGTAAAAACATGGTTTAGAAATTTAGGTGCTGGTACTATAGCAGACTTAGCTGCATTCCATAGAGCTTTCCTAAATAAATGGGAAAAGAAGAAAAATCCCTTACAAATATTTTTTGAGTTTGATGTTGTTAAGAGAGATCCCAATGAGTCTGTCCAAGATTTTTGCACCAGATAAAACAGTATTTACAATTCCATTCCTACAGACCTTAAACCCACTCCATATTTTGTGATGCCCAAATTCCCTGATTGTTTTGATGTAGACATGGCCTATCAACTTAGGGAAAGGGATGCATACACCCTAGAATAAATGAAACTAAATGTTTTTCGAGTAGAAATCAATATCCTTGCCAGAAAAGCCAGAATGAGAAAAGAGAGGAGGGTTACTATCAAAGAAGATGCTTCAAAATTAGATGGAAAATTTGATTTTATCAACAAAACATTAGAAAAAGTAGTTGAGAGACTAGACCACATTGAATGAAAACCACAATGGGAGAATCAATCCCAAATTAGGAATACCAAATACAGGAAAAACAACAATCCTGAGAAAGGCAAAGAACCCTCCCTAGATCAAAACATAAGACCCCCATTCCAAAAAAAATTTGCAGAGAGTTCACAAAACAATGTTGAGGATGAGGAAGACATCAACATAGTTCTGGGGATAGATGAAAGCAATACAATTTTCCTCACTCAGGAGGACGAGGAACTCTTTGAGCTACAACAGTTCAAAATGGAATCTAGAGAATCCTTTGATTATAAGCAAGGTTATGACTTCACACTCAATGAAATTAATAGCCAATATAACCTTAGGAGAAAAAAAACAAATGAGCCTACTACAAAAAAAAATGCTCCAACTCAACAAAGAGAAAACAAAAAGAATATTGAGGCTCCTAAAACGATTTTTTTGCAGATTCTTCCCAAAGAAAATAAACAAAACTCAAACCCACCTAGTCCTAAAAAATAGCCTAGTCCAAAGATTGTAGATATTACTGATGAGGTGGCTCAATCCTCTAAAGATGCCCAAAAGGCTAATACCACAAATACCACCAATTCAGCAATAGCTATTGATCCAAAAAATAATCCAGCTGACTTAAAATCATCAAATCCTAAATCTTCTACTGAGAATTCCAAAATTGATAAAGCATCTGCTAACACTCAAACTGTTCCTGAAAAAAAAATCAAAGATAGCAGAAATTAGGATACTGAAACAAAAGACAAAAGAAAACCTCAAGCCAAAGGTAAAACTATTGAAAAACAAGAAAAATCATCCCAAACCATAGTTCCAAAATATGAAATAATTCAAGCTATCAAATCTCAGTCAACATTTAACATTCAATCTGAAATATCCAAGTTAAAGATAGTTGTTCCCTTAGTAGAATTGGCTAAAAATGACTTGTATAGGTATATTATTACTGAAACATTGAATGTGAATGAAAATGAAGATACAATTAATATGCGTGATGGTAGACCTGAATTATCTTTGGTCCAAATGTAGATGGTAAGCATTCATATGGGTCAGACCCTCCATTTTATTTAAGTTTTATTGTACACGATTAGATATTACATAATGCTATTCTAGATACTAGAGCTTCCCACAACCTAATGCCCAGAGCAATAATGGAAACCCTGAATCTAGACATAACTCGGCCATATAAAGATATGTTTTCATTTGATTCATCTAAAGTCCAATGCATAGGATTGATTAAAGATCTGTGTGTAAACTTAGTCCAATATCCTGGTAAAAGCATGATCATGGATTTTGTGGTAGCTGATATCCCACCAAAGTATGGCATGCTTCTTTCTCACTCATGGGGAGCAAAGTTGCAGGGATCTCCACAACTTGACATGAGTTATGCCACTATCTCGGTATTTGGACAGCCCAAAAAGCTATATAGAGAAACTTTGATGAAGTTTATGATCAGCAGTGCTAGAAGACCTACCAATTACCCAATCTATTCAACTCCTACTGATCTTGATTCATTTATTATTTGTAACTCTGATCATAATAATACCCAAACTGAACTCACTAATAAGAAGCCTAAAATAATGGATGATTACATTGGTCATGAGGCTTTATGGCATTTTGATTTTGATGGATCAATGAATAAATCAGGAGTTGGAGCTAGTGTATGGATTACCAACATTTAAACAAGTCATTCCCAAGGACATGCTTTTAGATTGAATTTCAAATGTACTAATAACATAGCTTAATATGAGGCTTTAATCTTAGGTCTTCAAATCATTAGAAAATTGGGAGGGAAATGAATATTAGTCATGGGAGATTTTGAGCTAGTTATCAAGCAAATAAACGCAGAATACTCTGTTCACAATCCCAGACTGGCCAAATACAGGGACACAACACATGATTTGGTTGAGGATTTGTTAGAAAGAAAGTTTGCTATCATCCCTAGAAAACAGAACATACAAGCCCATTGTTTAGCAACCTTTGCCAGCACTTGCAAATTTCCATTTTTACCATTACAAAAATACACTGCTGAAATCAAACATAGACCTATTGTCCTAGATAATGTAAAATACTGGAAAATTTTCTCAGAAGATGAACAAATATATCACTTTTTGAACAATGAACGAGAGTTTCAAAGTTCCCAAATTGATAATGATTGTAATATAAATTCACCTTGTAACATAGATTAAATTTTTTTTTAAGTAGATGATTTAGATGATTTAGATGTACATAATTTTGATAGACCTACTATATTTACTCAGAGTGACATAGATGAATTGGAAAAAGTGGATATAGAGGAAATGATGGAAGATGAACCAGATTTGATTGATTTAAAACATAACATTTTACCCAGAGGTTTAACTCCCCTAGAAGACTTGTTTGATTCCAATGATGTGCCCAAAAGGCCAAAAATGGAACCAGTCAGGTCTGATACAGAAGAGTGTAACTTAGGAACAAATGAAAAACAAAAAATGATCAAACTATCAAAATCCTTATCATCAGAAGAAAAGGTTAAATACATAAAACTTTTGAAAGAATATCAGGATGTTTTTGCATGGGGTTATGAAGATTTGAAAACTTACAACAAGGACATAATTCAACATAATACTCCTTTGCAAGAAATTCAAAAACCTTTTCGACAAAAACTAAGAAGGATTAATCCAATTTTGTTACCTTTAATCAAAAAAGAAGTTAAAAGAATGTTTGATGCACAAACAATTGCACCAGTCAAGTATTCTGACTAGGTATCTAATTTAGTGCCCACCGGAAAGAAAACATGAGAAATTCGACTGTGTATAGACTTTAGAAATCTTAATAAAGCTTCCTTGAAAGACAATTACCCCTTGCCTATAATGGATCATATTTTGTAGAGGGTGGCAGGCTCTTCAAGAATTTATTTACTAGATGGTTTCTCTGGTTATAATCAAATTCTAGTTCATAAAGATGATCAAACTAAAACTTCATTTACTACTCCTTGGGGCACCTTCATGTATGTGAAAATGCCTTTTGGATTGAAAAATGCAGGAGCTACTTTTCAGAGGGCAATGGATATTGCATTTGCTAAGGACATCCATGAATTTTTATTTATCTATCTTGATGATATTACTGTCTTTTCAAAAAAAAATGATGAACACTTAGATCACCTAAGACAAGTCTTTATCAAGTGTAGAAAATATGGTATATCCCTTAATCCCAAAAAGTCTCTTTTCGGACTAGAAGAAGGAAAATTGTTAGATCACATAATCTCCAAATAAGGCATTAGAATAGACCCTACAAGAATTGAAGCTATTTTGAACATTCAACCACCAAGAAACATAAAAGAACTTCAAGCATTCTTGGGTAAAATTATTTTTCTAAGAAGATTTATCTCTAATTTGGCTGAAATCATAAAATATCTCAACAATATGCTTAAAAAAGACTCTGAAATAAAGTGGACAATAAAGGCCAAAAAATATTTTGAATCCATGAAACAGGCCTCGAAAAAAGCACCAGTCCTCATCAGCCCAGATTATACAAAAGATTTCATAATCTTTTCCTCTGCATCTAAACACACCATAGGTGCAGTTCTGCAGAAAAACAATCAAGTTTTTGAACAACCAATTGCATTCTTTAGTAAAGCCCTCAGAGATGCACCTCTGAAGTAAAATATAATGGAAAATCAGGCTTTAGCCCTGGTTAAAGCCATAAAGGATTTCAAAGTTTACATACTTCATTCCCACATCATTGCATATGTCCCCAATGCAGTAATCAAAGATATTTTAACACAAGATGGACCTGATAGTAGGAGAGGAAAGTTGATGGCCACTATCCTTGAATACGATCTGGAAATCAAACCAACAAAGCTCATTAAAGGACAAAGTTCATCTAGATTGATGGTTGAATCCAATTGCAATGCTTTAGACATTAATTTCATTGCACAAATAGATGACTAGGAGGAGATGGCGACTCCATTGATCAGTAAGGCCTATCTAGACTCACCATGGTACTCTGATATTATCTTTGTACTAACACATTTACAAGCTCCTCCTAGGCTAACTAAAACCAAAGTAAGATTCATCAAATAGAAAGCAATGTTGTTTTGTATCTTAAACAATGAACTTTATTGGAAAGAAAATAGTGGGATTTTACTAAATTGTTTATTAAAATTTGAGGCTGACAAAATTCTTGAGGAATTTAATGTAGGTGACTGTGGAGGCCACCTATACTAGAAGAGTACATCAGAAAAAATAACGAGAGCTGGTTTTTACTGGCCAACTTTATTCTCAGATGTTAAAAAATTTGTTACCTCTTGTCACAAATGCCAAATTTTTGAAGGGAAAAAGAAACTATTGCCTTTACCTCTTAAGCCTATATCAACTGAAAACCATTTCAACTATGGGGGTTATATTTCATTGGTGAAATCCATCCTCCATCTTCAGGCCAACATAAATGGATTTTAAATGCTACAGATTACTTTTCCAAGTGGATAGAAGCCGTTCCTACTAGGCAAGCCACTGATTCAGTTATAATCTCATTTACAGAAAGTAATATTTTATCAAGATTTGGATGCCCACATAAGATTATTACTAACAATGAAGCTGCATTCAAATCCAAGAAAATGATTTCTTTCTGTCATAAATACCATATTACCTTAGGTCATTCCACAACATATTATCCCCAAGGTAATGGTTTAGCAGAATCATCAAACAAAATCTTAATCAATATCATCAAAAAATTACTCCAAGACAACAAAAATACCTGGAACAAAAAGCTTGTCTATGCCCTATGGGCTGACAGACTTACCACAAAAAAGTCTATTGGAACTTAACCTTATCATATTGTTTATGGAACAGATGCAGTTTTCCCCTCTTCCTTGGGTGTTCTAGTCATGAAGATTATCCAAGAATCACAGGTGGAAGAAAATGGTATTCAACGAAGAATCAATGAAACCATACATCTCCAAAAAACTATGGAAGAAGTCTATGAAAAATCATAAGTTTTACATGACAAAATCAAAAATATTTTTGATAAAAGGGTTAAAGAAGATGATTTCTTCATAGCAGATCAAGTTTTGAGATGGGATTCACGGAGAGAGGATAAAGGAAAACATGGAAAGTTTGACTTTCTATGGCAAGGACCCTATGTGATATATGGTTACAGAGGTAATAATTCCTTTTTCATCAGGAATTTGGATGGATCTAAACTTCAAGAAGGACCAGTGAATGGTAGGATGCTGAAACACTACTATTCTTCAGAGTCACTCAATAGTTAGATTGATTTACTTTACCATTGTAAATATTCATTGCAATTGTGTAGATTGGATTGGAGATTTTATCCAAAAAGTTGAAGCCCGAAGAGAAGGCCCTAAGCTTTGCAGTATAAAATGTCATAAGTATAAATTGTTGCAAAAAATAGAAGACAATTACAAGATCACCAAAGTAAAAGATGAGGGCTACTGATCTCAGAGTTCTCGACATTCCACCAGGAAATGCCATCCCCAAGTGAAGCCGATGCTAGTGACCTATAAATATAGGATTCATAATTTTGACTTGACTGATGGTAATATTTTTAAATATGTACATACTTTGCCTTCTACAAGTTGTATTCTCATATTCTGTAAAAAAAGAAAAAAAAAATGAGGGTAAAAAGTCCTAAAATAAAAATCACAGGACTTAGAAAAAATAGTACACCCCAAAAGAAAAAGATGAATAAAACATGAAAGTGTGCAAGTCTAAATGCCACTACTTTTACCTTTTGCAGTTGATTATGGTAGAGTGTCAATAAATTCCATAATCTGTGATGAGTTGAACAATTTAATATTGAATCGTCATTTTTTAATTTCAAATGTTGTATATATAGAATAAACAATTGTCATACAGTTTAATCATGACAATTCATTAGTTAGGTAGAGAATAAGTGAATCCAATAGTTTAATCTGGATTCCTGGATTGAATAAGTGTAGAATTAGATAGTTTTATTGCTTTCAGAAAGAATAAATGTTGTAAAGGTTGCTAGCTCAAATGCACCTAATCAAAATAGAAGAAAAAATGCTAGCAGTTTAAATTGTTGGGTGTGGATCCTGATTATCTTGTTTACTTTGTATCATAGCATTGGACCCTATACCTTCAAAGGGGCGGCAACACCGCCCGTAATTAATCGCTGCCGTGGGGGGTCCAGGGGGGAGCGACAGCGCTTTTCGGAGCCCCCCCCTGGCGGGGGTTTTCGGGGGCAGCGCCCCTGAAGCTAAAAACAGATGTAAAATTGCCTTGTAAAAGTATAGCAATTTCTAGTCAATCTGGGCCGTTCACTAGGCAAATGATCTGATGGTAGACGTTATGTTTAGATTAGGGTTTTTTTCCCTAGAAGGAAACCCCCTTGTATATATGAGGGTATTTTATTGCGGTTGTGTATTATGGGTGTATTCTCGGAGCGAGAAACAAAGAGGGAGACTATGAGAGAGAACACAGGATATTACAGCGGATCTGCTGTAGGTTTTGTCTCTTTATTTTTGTTGGATAATAGAAAGGAAGGATTGGCTGTTCGGGGTGGACGTAGCCCAAACTAGGTGAACCACGTATATCTGTGTCTCTCTGGTTTTATGTGTTTTGTGTGCTTTTATTTTCCACATATTTTATGTGTTGCATTGCTCCATAATATTTAATTCTCTAACAAAAATTGGGTAGGTAGAAGAAGGCGATAGACATCAATGTAAATATATTTCACTAGGCAACAAATAACTAATCTCCCCTCCCCATAGTTATTTGACATTCTAAACTATCAGTCAAAGAGGCTCAAGGCATTTCCTTGACTTATGTTGGGACCAGACCCAAGGCTCCATGACTGATTAGTTGAAAATGTTAAGCTTCTATATTAATCCCTGAAATTTTCGTCATTTACCCCTTCATGCACTCATCACCATTTAAATTCATAAGTGAGAACTCTTTTCTTACTTAAACATTACATAAAGGCCCACTTGATTAAGTTCCTACATATCATGAAGTATAAAACCCTCAAAAAGACATTTTGTCCTAAGTTGAAGTGATTAGGTTATGATAACAAAGCTTTGCTTTAAAAATTCACTTTTCTTAGTTATATTTATGTATTTTGAGTTTCCACTATCCCCTTTATCATATTAACTTTAACTTATTTATTAATTCCCTAGAAAATAACCCTCTCCTATTATTATAATTCCCTTTATTAAATAGCCTCAAAAACCCATTATTATAACTTTAGCCAAATTTTATTATCCCCACATGTTTTAATAAAAACCCACAATAAACCCCCTTTGGCTAAAAATATCATTATTCAAATATCTCGCTCCTTTATAGTTTTGGACAGTTCAAATAGTATTAAAACTATATAATATAATAAAAATACAAATAAAATCTTTAAACTTATTTTATATATGTTTAAAACAAAAAAATGTAATTCCCGAAGTTTAATCTAAGCTAAACTTCACTAAACCTATGCCTTTGTTTATATATCCCTTCTCCCGATTACCCCTAACCCAAGGTTACACCTTTACTTTTTCATACTATGTGAAACCTGATGTTTCATATAAATCTTAAACCTTGGTTTAAACTTTGTTAAATCCCTCCTCACCCTCTAGTTTAATATCAACCATCTTCCCGACCCTTTGATCCTATGGTTTACAATGAGCGCGAGAAATCATCCTCAGTGCCCCCTTCCTTCCTTATCGCGTTGAATCCCAATCGTCCGATCATTGTCCCATTTAAATCTAATTATCCATGCTCAACATGATTTCTTGACTTCATATCCCATCTTTCCTCGATTGTGTTGAATAATAGCCATTCGATATTCAATATCTTTTTAATCCGACAGTCAAAATAAAAACCGATAACTCATTGCCCTTGCCCCCACCATTTCCCATCGCATTTATTTGACACCGTAGATATTTACCTTTTAAGATCAATGGCTCACAATGAAAGCTTGACCCCACCTTATTGTTTCCCTGCAGCTTCCCGATGCATCCTAGTTGTTCGCTTCACTCAACCAAATCCAACGGCATGGATTCCATATCGCATTTCCAAAGTGATTGAGAAATTTTGACAAAAAAATTTGCGGAAAAAGTTGTTTTATGAAACCACCACTTGATGCGTGTCCTATTACTATTGGATCACATTTCAAAAGTTAAAAACTAGTTACCGCCCAAGAGCAATGTGATAACCACAACTGGTTTCGCTTTCAATACAAAAACCACTCTCGTAATGTCAACTTCACATGCAATTAATATTGGTCATGATCCATAAAAAATAAAGTTTTAACCTTAGTTCCTTATCATTTTTCATACCTATGTCCCCTATCCCTCTGAGAATTAATCACAGACACCATTGCAGAGCTAATTTTGAATTGATTTTCCATCCTAAAATCATTTCCACTCTGAATAGTTACTACCGAAGACTCCTAGTGCCTTATACCAAACAAGTGCAACCAGTTTGAAGACTGGCACCACCTGCGACCTTCTTCGACCACGACCATATATATTTAAAGGTATTTTTCAATGATCTAAGCCTGCAAATTCCTAATTTTCATGAAAAATTAAACCAATTTGGAATTTTAAAGCCAAAAGTACTCTTCTGAGAGTACTCAAACCTTGAAGAAATAGAGGAAACCCTGTCAAAAATTTTCTAGAATTTGCCACTTCCTCCTTAAGAATTTTGACCATCCAAAAGCTATTCCTATGGTTAAAATACCTTTAAATTACTGAAAAATTCCATCAAAATCCCTGTCCATCCTTCTGCGCATTGCAAATCTACATTTTCCTCATAAAACCCTTGCCCAGTTCCTAAATTCTTCCTCAAAAAACTGCCCAATTGACCTTCCGTTTCCATAAAGAGTTGAGAAAATAGTCTAATATTGCTCAGTTTCATCAAAAAAGGAATAAGGAACAGGTCACCCCTAGGATTGGAGGTCCCAAAACTCAGAAGCCTACCTCCAGCAAGCTTCCAAACCCCAAACCTCCCAAAATTGATAAACCTACTCCTGTCCCAATTGCAGACTCTACTGAAGTAGTCAGACCATTGCAGAATCTTGTCACTATTGAAGAAAAAAATCCCTTGATTGACTTAGATTACAGAATCGCTGATGCTACTCTTGAATTTGATCTTCTGGAAGTACATAGCTGGTGTCAGGAAAAATTTGAGAAGCAAATGACCAATGATATACCTGTATGGGACTCCAACTTGCCCAAATATGTTGTTCCCATCACCCATCCAGCCCAATATTTCATTAGCTTGTGTCAGATGCACTATATCCCTAATCAGAATTGCATGGTGAACAAAGATAGTGAAGTCCTATTTTACATAACTGCTGAAACAATCAATGATATGCTCCAACTAAGCCATGATCCATGAGCAGTATCATTGTCAATTGAAGACTTGACTCAGATGTATTTAGACCTGGATTTCCCTAGGAAGTTTGAAATCCTTCAAAACTTCATGCCCAATCATGTCAACCTTCCTAAGGTAAATCCCCCTTATGATACTTTTGATTTCCCTGAGGGCTCCAGACAAGTCATTTCCATGCTGTCATTCATTTTAGGCTATGTTAACGAGGAATTTATAGATTCCTTCATTTTAGGGTTCCTCTCCACTTTCTCTCCTGGACAACAGCCAGAATTGGTCTTTGATTTTGCCAAATTCATTGTTGACAATATACATTATCAGCTAATAAATTTACCTGATGAAGGAGTGTTTAGATATACATCATATCTGTTACATCTCTTTATTTTCTCTCAAGCAGATAATTTTCCCATTGCATTACAGAAGATGGATATGGAGGGAAAATCTCTTTTAATAATTTTCTAGCCTTCTCTTCTTAGAAAAAATAGTAGTGAGTACAGTTACAATGATTTAAATGACTTGTTTATCAGACCTGCTATGATTTTTTTGGATAAAGCAGAGCCACAAAGGATAAATGAAGAAATCAAAAGAATTTTATAGTTGTCTGAAAACTGTAAATTTGGTGATTGGTATTTGTATAAAAATCACACAGAGATTAGAGTATATGGTGCAATCTTGGCTCCATAAAAACTACCAAAGTTTCTAACCACAAGGATCTTTGCTTTGGAATACATAAGGCAGATTTTGAATGTAGATGCAATGAACTTTATAGCATCCAAAAAGAAAGCGCAATTCAAATTAAAAATTCAAATTGGCTCTTTCATAGTTAACAGGAGAGAGGCTTTGAAAGAAGAAGCAACAGATTATCAGTATTCAAGTTCCAAGAAATTTTTTACTGGAACTACGAACCTCGAGGTATTCTAATTAATCTCAGGGTCAAATGCAAGCTAACCCCATTCCTCCATGAATCAAATCCAATAATTGAAAAATATGCCAATCAGTTGGAATAGGTTGCAAACACTTCAATTGGTGATGATAAGGAGATGCAGACAGATAATTTACATGAAAAACAAATGGACAGTACACAGGTGGTTGCAATTAACCAAACAGCAGAGGTATCCAATAAAAGGCCGAGAAAAGAAGAAGGATATTTGGCAGAGACAATAATTGAAAACAAATTTAAAACAGTCTACAGCAAGAAGGCCAAAATGACTACTCTAGAAAAAGGAGTCATTGATGTAGATGATGCTAATGATCAGCAAACAGATGATGAGGCCACCATGATTGTTAATGAAACACTCAGGGAAATTTAGAATGGACAGGTTCAAGCACAGGGAAAGGGAAAAGACATGGTTGAAGTAGAAATGGATACAGAAGCTCCCTCTTCCTCTAAAACAACAGAAGAAACTAATTCTGATATTCAGAAGAATTTCAAGCAAATCAGGGAAAAGAATGAAGAAATCAAGAATGAAGTTTATTATAAACTTCTGAATGAAAAACCAGGAGATAAAGACAGACTAGTAACAACATTTGATTGCTCAACAAATAAAATGATCATGTATTTTCTCCAACTAGTGGTAACAGATCCAAAATCAGCCACAAACTACAAGAAAACAGAATTTGAAGTGAATGCTAATACTATACATGAATTAGATTAGATTGAGTTCCATAGGAGTGCATCCGAAATTCTATATTCAAAGGTAGTAAGCAAAACCATGAGTGCTACTATGCTTCAGAAAACAATATCTAATTTGCAAACCCAAATGAAATTAGATAAAGCATCTCTACATGCTAAGGATTTAAGAATAAAATCCTTAGAATATTTGGTGATAGAATCTAGAGCAGATCCCTCCAACACTGAAATTTCTAGAAAATTGATAAGACAAAAGAATGAGGATATTGCTGCCTTGAGAAAGCAACTCAAGTTGCCACAGAGTGAGCACCCTCCGGAAAAAGAAGTTCTTCAGGAAAAGACAGAGAAGGAGGAAACTATGAAACTAGTTTTGAAGATGACAGCTCAGATTAAAGATATGGAAAATCAAATAGAATCTTTAATGCGAGAAAATGAAACATTGAAGAAAGCTCAGAAAGTTTCCATTCCCACAGTTATTCCAATTGTAAGTACAGCTGTTCCCTCAACATTGGCAGAACATTTGGCACCGAAAAGGGTGTTGGCAAATACAGTGTTAATTACTTCTAAAGATATCTCTGCCACTTCTTCATCTACTTCATAGGTAAATCCAACATGAGAAACAACTGCCATAGTCAAGGCTATGGAAGAAATGTCCATAAAAGATAAAGATATAATCAAATTAAAAGGCACTATCAGAAATCTTGAAACATCTAACATGGATGCCTTAATTACATCCAAAGGATAAGAGAAAAGAGCCAACAGATTGTAGGAACAGGTAAAGATTATTCAACAACAGGTTAATCTCACTGAGTAGGTATCTTACATTAAGAATTATCTTTGGAAAAACATCATTGAAGGCATACATTCTCAGTGGCCTTCAATTCAAATTGTTTATGAATAAAAAGAGTTACTCAAAGCAGCCTAAATAGAAATACAGAAGAAAAAAGAAGAATTGGCTGACAAACCTACTCAAGCCTTGAGACTTATCACATTTTTGAATAGCAAACATAGAGAAGAGCTTGAAGAGTTAAAAATTCAGGATAGAACTGAAAGTATACTCCAAATCAAAAAAGTCCTAAATAAGATAAATATGATGAATAATTTGGAGGACAGATGCAAGGATATGAACTTGGCCATCACAAGATTTTGGGCCAAATACATAGTACTAACACAAGCAGGCCTACCATATATTCATGCTTTGAATGAAAAATTGATGCCACAGAAGGATTATGATAACAAAATCAGGGCTTATGCCAAAGAGCAAGTCAACAAACCTTTGCCACAAGGGTCTCCTACTAGTAAAGTCATTTTGGAATATTTTGAGAACTTGTTCTATTCACAAAATGAGATCAAACATATTTTCATGGTGAAGCCCAATTTTGCTAAATATACAGAGGCAGATGAAAGTTACAGAAAACTGAAAGTATGAGAATTCCGAGTGGAGAGCAATGGCAGGAATTCACTGACTTACTATGAAAATTTTCAGCCAAAGTGTATCAGGATCAGAAACAGAGTCAAAGAGTATTAGTCAAAACACCTTTTTACTGTAGATAATTCTTTATGTTACAACAGTGAAACAGTAAAAGGAGTAGTGTAAAGAGTATTAGTGATAAAGCATAGTTGAAAGTATGTGAAATGGGAAGAGTGTATTTCAAGTCATCTTCAAAAAAGATCTTTTTCCAAAATGCCAGAAAGCATTTTCAGCAGCTACAACCCAGCAACAAGTTAGGATAATTCATCCTATTTTTTACTCATAAGAGGACAACTTTCCAGTTTGTTTTGCGGCTGTCCCTCTTTCTATGTAATAAGCTTTATTTTTTCCTAGAGATATTCCTACATGTCTCTCAGATATTTTGTAATATTTTTTGTATAAATACTTCTCTTTTCAAAGTATTAAGGGTGGAATAAAATTTATCAAGACTACTATAATCATTTTGCTGGATATATTGAAGTTTGTGAGTCAATCAGTAAAGCAGCAGACTGGAATTGAGATTAAAGACATCATAAGTCAGGATTCTTGTGCTGACCAGATAAGTCTACTATTTTCTTGTTTTCATTATTTTATCTTTCAAAAGTTTCCATACATTCATTTTAATGTGTTATGTCTTTAATGATTAACTAGGAAAACTTAAATAGGATTAGTGATAAAAAAGCTCCATGTTTTTTACTAGCTGCTCATTATTATGTTTTCTGGTTGATAACCAGACTATAGAATTCTTAAATTCTCTTAGTCCCTATTTGATCCCCTGCTTCAATCTTCATTTCTATAACCTAAGGATTCTTAATTTCCCTTTTGTTCATATTTCACCCATTTCATCAAAAAAGCCTATTTCAAAACCTTTGAAGGTCATCTACCCTACCCTTAGTACATTTTCTCTTTAGACCTTATTTCCTACCTCTACTTGCCTAGAAAGTTGACTCCATTGCCCAATGGTCTGGTATATCCCTCTGTGGTTTACCTTGAAACACATTTATTCCCACCACACTTTCAAAACAAATCACACTGTACAATCATACCTAGCCTAAAATATTATAACAAATTAAGCTAAATCTTGAGGAGATATCCCTCTCCGGAATTTGGGAAGGCTAGATCCTGAATTTCAAAATAGGTTCTTGGTTACCCCCAGTTTTCTTTAACTATAAACCAAAATCCCATGACCTAAGAATTACTAGGGTGATAACACGTCATTCCCTCCTGCTCCTCTTCTGCTCATCGCTTATTGCTCCCCTCACTCATTACACGCCTGTTTCTGTTCAAAACAAAACAAAACATCGCAAAACTATTCCTGTTTGAAACCCGGTAAGTAGGTGAATCACCTTCCTGCATAGTTATGAATCAGTTAGTAAGTTTTGTTTTGATTCTTTATCTAAAAAAGTAAAAATTATTTTGCCCATGTAGCTTTAAAAAACCTGAAACAAATTTGACACACCAATGCAACTTTAAAAAACCTGAAACAAATTTAACGAACATGCTTTCATGGGGCTTTCTTTCCCCTGGTTCTTTCTTTCTTAAGATCACAAAATATGACTTGTTTTCGTGACATCGCTTTGAAGTTTACAAATGTTCTCAACAACCTATCACTTGTTGATTAACTTTTGTTTTCTGGGAAAAATTGTGTCTAGGCTAAAATTGTGCCCTAGTTAAACAACGTTGTTTTAGTGTCTTCGTACCCACAAACTCTAGACTCACTTACTCTTGTATGGAGAAAAAGTAATCATGAACAAAATGAGCCCTAGCAAATTACATCTTGTATATGGAATGGATTCAAGTTTGGTTTGAATTCATTTGATAGAGATGCACGACAATTACCGATAATTCATTTTTTTGCATTACTCCACAGTGAGCTTTTAGGAAAAATATTTGAATGTCTCAAACTTATAGTTTCCATATTTTTAAGATTAGTATGCATGTAGGAAGTTATGGAGCACACAATGTCAAGGTTGAATATGCATTTAAAAAGAAACAATACCATTATTTGTATTTGTAGAACTTTAGTATCACAGAGAGTGAAAATGAAAAATATGTTAGAATTCAAATACCTTAACTTGACCATAAATCTTTCTCTCTTGCATTTGTTCTGTCTAAAGTTGAAGAACTTGAAGAAGGGGAATTTGTCCTGAATCATGAAGGCTTTGATTGTGAAGAACAAAACCGAGTGACATTATCTTCTTCCAATAATTGTTGTCAACAAACTTGTATCTTTCTATTTGGAGAGCCATTACTTATTTTTACAAGTTTAATTATTTCACAAACATGTCATAGGTAGGTTTATTTCTAATTGGCATCACCGATAACATCATCAATAGTTGTTGTGACAACCTCATACTATCCATACTCTATTTTTAGACATCTTCATAATAAGATTTTTCAATCACAACTTTTAACAAAACTAAGAAACAATTGATATCACTTATATAATGTCTAACATATAACAAATAACAATAGCTGGAGGAATGCAGCCTTGCATATTGGAAATGAACACTGAATTTTAAAATTTTACAAAACAAATATCATACTCGTGCCAAAGTAGTAAAGCACATTAAGTATGCTTTCATATCTTTCTCATTGGTTTCAAACCCCAATGAATCATTTGCACAAAAAAATGGTGATAGAGACCCATTATACCCTGTTATACCTTGGGAAATGTCTACTATTATAAACTCAATCCACTTTCTCACCATCAAGATATAACCAATTTTAGGAAATTTCAAATATTTGATTTGGAGGTCTAAAGAAAAGATTATGATTCAAATAATATTATGGTATTAGGAGTCATTTCAAAACACTTTAGTATTTTCCAAAGCTCTTGTGAGCTCCCTCATTCTCCAAATTCATAAGCTTGACAACAATAATTGATTTTTCTATTGTTCCTAACCTCTTTGTACATTTTACTAAAAACTACCAACTTTTAACAAGTTGGTCTCACTCAGTGCATGTCATAGAGTGATCAACTCTCCATATGAAATATACCCACTTTCTTGAAATTTCTTGATCTCCATAGGATACCCAAAAAAACATAAGAAGTTGGCCTCAATCAATGCATGTCATGGAGTGATGAGATCTCCATATAAAATACTTCAGTACCCACTTTATTTTTCTTTCTTGATCTTCATAGGATACCCAGAAACAAACACCACACAACAATTATTAGAAGTACGACAACAGATATGATAACTCCTTTCAGATGTGAATGAATTTTATGTTTGGTGGTAGAGCATGGTGGCAAGCTTACCCAACTGCCACACAAACGAAGATTTCCTATAAAAGTAGTAGCCCCGAGATTTTTGAAAATACCACCTTTAGGAACTTCTCCTAAAAACTTGTTGAAAGAGAAATTCAAGTGTTGGAGCATTTTGAGATTTTCCAATGGCATGGGTATTCCACCTCACAAATGGTTGGAGGAGATATCCATGTCGTTGAGATTTTGAAGTTCACAAAGTGGTTCTAGAATTGTACCTTCAAATGCATTGCATGAAATATTAATGTAATGCAATGCTTTGCAGCCTCCAAGTGAGCTTGGAATCTCACCAGTTAACTGATTTCCAGAAATATCTATAGACTAGATGATAGTCATCTTGCTTAGTTCTGAAGGCAGGGGACCCTATAATAAATTATTTGAAAGGTTGAGATACAAAACTATATATCTACAAGACCAACAACTTATGGAGGTATGTACCCATTTAGCCTGTTGTATGATAGGTCTGGCCATTCCAAGTTCATACAATTACTTAGGCTTGCTAGTATATTACCTGATAACTGGTTCTGAATGAGATTTAGATATCTTAACTGCAAGAGGTGGTCAAGAGAAATGGGGATTCTTCCTGAGAGATTATTTCCATAAAGATCTAGGATCCCTAAAATTATGATTTGCCCAATTTCCATTGGGATGGTTCCTTGTAAATTGTTAGATCCTAAATATAACCTCTACGACTTTTGAAGTTTATTAAGTGAAGAAGGGATTGCCCCAGAAAAATAATTCTCATCTAAATCAAGCAATGCCAAATGAGTTAGGTTTCCAATATGTGGAGGTATTTCTCCAGTCAATTCATTGCTTCCCAAGTATATGACATCCATTTTTGTAGAGAGGTGATAGATAGAAGATGACAAACGTCCCCTGAGACAATTATAGGATAACACTATTACTTTTAGGTTGGAAAAATTAGAATGTGGTCTCTAATAGAGACCAAAATTCCTCATATTTCAATTGTTACTCCTCTGGCACCCTAACCTCTGCCATCTCCATGAGCTGTATCATCATACCATCCATGCCTTGTGTTATCATATTTATCACCATCTCCCCACAGAGCATAAGTTTCCTCACCATGAACTGCATCATCTCCAATCAGAAGTTTCTCATATGTCATCCTTAATGGGATCACCAAGCTTATCACCAACAAGATTATGCTTGTAGCTACAACATTCCAACCTATTATAAAACATTCTCCAGCCAACTTCTTAAGGAACTACACCCCACCTGGACATCCATAGAAGGCTCCCTCCGAATTTGTGTCTGGTAAGAAGATTGAACATAGAGAAAGCTCTATGAAAAGACCAATTAGTGCGCCACCCAATACTGCTGCAACAACATGAGTATGGAATACACTGAGAGTGTCATCAAACTTCTGTAATAAGTTTGATCTCTTATGCAAAACCATCATTGTGAACCATGAGATTATTCTAGAAAACACACCCATTGCAATTGTTGCCCATCCTTGCACAACACCTGAAGAACAAGGAACATAGACAATGGACATCGAGACATGTTCTTGGGTAACTTGCTAATGCCTCAATATAAAGAAATATTGAATGGAGGTGAAAATGGAAAGTTTTTGGGATATTATATGGACATACATTTTCTTAATCAAAGTTTATGTTTTGATACCAAAAAGGAAGAAATGTCCTCTAATACCAAGGATGATAAGATTTCTCTTTGATTTGAACTAGGAAGTTTAGTTCCACTGTTTTAAATTAGGTCCAAGTCTCTTTCAATTTAATCTTATTTTTTGTTCACAGAGGATAGAGCCACACATCAATCATCTAAAATTGCTCATTAAATTCCTTAAAGCTTTCATAAAATCCTTCCTACAATTTAATTGTGAACTCTTTAGGCATTTGATTTTATTTTCACAATGAATGAATTATTGGTATTGATTAAAAAATATAAAGAGCATGAAAACAATACCTGAATCAGGAGTAATGCAGAAAAGTCATGTTATCATTCCCTGGACAACTCCAATGACAGAGGGTTTTCCGAAAAATATGACATCCAAGCAAGTCCATACCAAGAGACTGGTGGCTGCACAAATGTTGGTATTTAATACTTCCATTGATGAATCAATGTTGGCAACATAAGGATACCCTCCATTAAATCCAGACCACCCCATCCATAAAATCCCTGCTCTAGCCAGCATTAATAGTACATTATTGGGAGCAAATATTTCACGGTCCTTTGTTAACCGAGGTCCAACCTGAAAGAAGCATAAATATATATACTGTAAGCCACTTTCGGAAGAAGAAAAATACATCATATTTTTCTCAAGGAAAAATTGGGAGTCAAATCAAAATACATCATATTTTTTCAGGGAAGACCTGGGAGTCAGAACCTAGAAATGCTCCCCATAATCATGGATGACATACTTTGTAAACCCATTAACAATGACATAGATTAATGTGCTTAACCTAGGGATTTGAATCACACACTGCTGGCAGGGAAGTAACCACATTTCTAGAAACACTGAACTAGCAATGAATATCATATGTTGAATGAGCGAGTTCAATTAATATGAAATTAAACATACCCAACAAACTGTAGTGAAACCTAAAATGCCTGAAGAAATGTGGATTCCTCAACCTCCTGAATAGTCAATCACACCCCATTGGAAAAGGAATCCTCCTCCCCATAAGCTGAAGGCTCCCACCATATATGAGAAGGTGAGCCATAATGGCACAAATTCCATTCAGGCCTTGATGTTCATTCTTCCTAGCACCGAACCATCCAATAAAATCAATGTTATTGCTGCAAAAGAAAACTGGAAATACACCATGGTAGCCATAGGAAATAAAGGTGTAATCATAGCGGTCTCCAGGGTACCATTATGATAGTTTTGTTGTGATGCAGGAAGGTGGGCATCTCCAATGAGGTACTTTTGGCCTAGTGATGGACCTACCTTGTCCCAGAAAGGAAGAAATCTATGCCCAAATGCCATTTTATATGCCCATGTAACCCAACAGATCATAACAACAGAATATGCATAGAGTGCCATAAAAGCAAAATTTACAGCCCGCTTCTTTTTTACTATGTTGCCATATAGGATGACTAGGCCCGGCATACTTTTCATACCCATAAACATGGTCGATACCATTTTCCAGGCATTGTCTCCTTTTTTAAGCTAATCAGGAGATGTATTCCCATTCTGATAGGAATTTGGCACATAAGTTGCCATGGATGAAGCAATAATCAACATAATTCAATACTGGACACCGAGACAAGACCTTACTTGAGAAACACTCGGTACCAAGGCCTTACCTGCCTAAGCAGAGCTTAAGTCAGAGTGTAGACCCTCTCTTCATCCAGCTACAATCAAAACCTCATCTAAGCATTTCAACTCATCTGTTCATTCACAATCTTACAACATTCAATTGAAATATTGGATTCATTGCAGAAAGAAATTCCCAAGGGCTAATATTCAGTTATCTCTCACTATGTGATAAGTTCTTGCCCCATAGGCTATAAACACGAGACATTTAGTTACTTCAAAGATAAACTGCTTACATTTTAAGATCCCTTTTAATTATCGTTTTGTAAGAAATATTATTTCCTATTCAATATTGAGTAATGAGTTATATTTTCTTTCCTCTTTTAATCTACTTCTTGTAATTTGAGATCCATTTAGATTGTAATATGATGATCTTGCATTGTTTTTCAAAGTTGAATGGTTTTTACCTATTGTTCTTTTTGCAGTTTAGCATGGGTTATTTTTCAAATTAATTGTGTTTAATGTACCATTTACCTATTAATTCTTAGATTTGTTCACTCATTTAAATGTTGATAAAAATCCTCTTGTGCTTGCCTGAGCTGTTCATTAGTGTTGAGGGCTTGCTGAAGTTATTGTACCTATAGCTTCGATTTTTATTTAGAATGGATAGCTTTGCTGCTAAAATTTTCTATATAGGCTACATCTATGATTTCCTTGCATATTTTTTGACCAGATCAGTTCAAAATGGGAAAGTGAAGAAAATGGTAGCATATCATGGATCTTGAGGTGCAAGACCTCAAAGAAAAAATAATATTTTCTAGTAAAGACTTGGTTTGGACGGAAATAGATCGAAAGAACAATAGTATTGATTGAGTTGCCTTAATCCTGTTAAAATGAGTTTCCAATTTTATCAAAGGAGAGGAAGAGAATCCCATTACTCCATGTAAGTTCATACGGAACACAAACAAAGAACCAAAACAAAGAGCTACCACTGCATTGCGATATGAAATGTGAGTAATTAAAAAATGCATTGTTTAGACCCTTTGAAACCAAATTTCTTGAAATTTTTGGTGTAATTATCACTGTTCATTTGACCCACAAGACAAAAGAGGAAATCCTCCAACTAAATGAAGGACCTCCTTTGTGCAGAAAAGGGGTTGCCAGAGCCATTTTATTGTCAAGGTTATGCATGAAATTCTTGATAGAGAAATATTAACTTTCAATATGTATGAACATGAAGATAGGCAAGGTTGGCCTTGTCATGGCCAACATGACACTCCAGGTGATACTAGGACCTTGCATAAGCAAAATATTTCGAGGGACGTTGTTTCATATGTAGAGAGTTGTTTTTTTTTTTGGGTGCCTATTGATATGGTTTATGGAACTCACATTAAGAGACATGTTGACATGGATGTAGAAACTCGAGATAGGGATTTCTTCGTGTGCAGGAAAGATATTGTCCATATATATAATAGGTTGGCGAAGGGAAATTATCAACTTCACAAAAAGGATGAAATGAGTGTAAACCTTTGGTATCAAAAGCATCGAGAAGATTTTTATTTTACCAAAAGCCCAATGGTGTGGAGGTCCCTTTTATAATAGGGATTCAAATAACGCGGATGTTGGAGACAATGGTCAAGCTATCGTACAATAGCTTACTAGCCATGGATTCAACATTTAATACAAGTAAATATGGGTTAAGTTAGATGCCAATGATTGATTGAATATACTTATTTAAGTTGTAGACATTCAATATGATCAAAAACTTATATTTGAATTTATGTAATGTTCAATATGATAGTATCATTTGTATACACTTGTGGAATTTGATGAAAAACAAAGTGGGGTGCCAGTTTCATGGGTCGTGGTATGACGAAACACATCAGATGATATTGCACTATGATTGGAGCAGCTCATGCACAAGTGTTTCGAAACCCATCCTAATTGGAAAGTCAATTCTTTCATGGTTGATGATGCATTGGCTGAAATCACTGCCTTGAGGTAATTTTAACATTGTCATGATATAACTAAACTTGAATTTTTTCTAAAAATAGCACACTAAAATGCATTGAATATGCCAGGAGGATCACAGGGTTTGATGTGATCTTATGTGTTTGGCATGTACGGAGGGCTTGGTTAAAAAATTTCAATCGGTTGGCCACTAGTTTCATACAAGCCAATGAGATATTCACTGAGTTAGGTTACACAATGAAACATACTCTCAACAATGAAGTGGAAGATGCAATAAGTCAATTTTTTATCAAATTTGCAAATGAAGAGAAGTTATTAGACTATTTCCATAAGAATTTGGTTTCTTGAGATAAGATTCGTAAGTAAAAAAAAATTCTGTATCATATGCATTTTTGTTTTCTATAAAGGTGATATATTGAGACTAACATGGTTTTATTTGCAATTAGG
The DNA here is from genome assembly GCA_034641835.2 of Pinus albicaulis. NCBI lineage: Eukaryota > Viridiplantae > Streptophyta > Pinopsida > Pinales > Pinaceae > Pinus > Pinus albicaulis. The sequence goes on from CM076580.1 coordinate 95,321,050, forward strand.
GATGTGGGTGAATGGTTGTCGGGAGTTTCCTCATGCAAATCAGGAGACCAATAAAGTTGTTGAGTCATACCATTGTTACTTAAAAACAACATTTATTTTTGATAGAAGGAAATGATGTGCCTAGAGGATTGGTTGTTGCAGATGATACTAACAACCGTTGAACCTTGTTATCGGTTCAAGAAAATATTAAAAGAAGAAGGATTTATAAACAACTACAAGAGATAAAAACGGCTAGAGTCATCAGTGGAACAAGCAGGAAAAAATCCAGATATTGATTGTTGTCCTCATGAGAGCATAACCCATGCTTACTAGGTCAGAAGCCAGACAGATCGAGGTAAAAAATACCTTGTAACCTGTTATCGCACTGATTTTATAACGTGTGAATGTCCAAGGTAAATTTGTGGAAAGCTTTGAAAGCATGCCATAAAGGTTAATTGGTTGTATTTCCACTTGGATAATTCAAATCCATTGCTTCATCAACATGTAGAGGATAACATATTTAGTGACACACCTGAGACCAATATAGAGCCCCAAAACCATGATCTAGATGTCGATGCTAGTTTTATGGCCACAAATATTTTTGATGCAAATATCAAGACACTTCATTTGGCAAGGGAGGAGATGTTTATCATTTTACATCTCATTTTAGATAACCCTCCTACTACTTTGGTGAAGACAAACCAGTTTTCTGGTATGCTTAACAAATTGTTGGATGAAGCCAATGATTTGCATATTATGGATTTTGACTTCACACCTGGGTCGGGTTCTCTTGATTCATATTTGAAGAGGAAGAAAATTTTCCTTAGCCCTACAAAGAAAAGAAAAGGTGGGAGAAAGAAAAATGTTTTCGAAATTTATTTAAATGTTGATCCATCAGAATATGAACCATTTTAGTTTCGATACCTCAATAAGAGAGGACGTCATCAATTAAATAATGCCATGTCTATGGTTCCAAGTTAGTTTCATGTGTTGAATGGAGTCATGGTTTTATATTTAAGTATTTAGTCATCATCATTATTTGATAGGTGGTATGCTTATTTTTATAGAAATGCAACAATCCACAACCATGGAAATAACCCAAGACCAAAGGGAGATGCAAGACCATTCAACCTTACCTTCCATTCCAGGTACATTTGACACTCTATTTCATTATGTGCACACATATACCTTTTCTAATCTAGAAATTTCATTGCACTAACATATGACACATTGCTAGGTAAATATAGAACAAGTGGAGAAGCATCATCTTCTACCATGACTGATCATCCATTGAAGTGCTTCAAATTTAGTGGGAATCAATGAAGTATGCAAAAAAAACAGGTAAGTACTTTTTAGAAAGTGTATGCATGTACTTTCCGAAGTCATGGGTCAATTAATTGCATAGCAACTTGGATAGGATTCTTTCATTTATTTGGTTTGAGTGTAAAAATATTCTTAATACTCCTTATTATTCCATGTGCACTATACCCAATTCTAAGTTTAGAAATAAAAAATAAATACAATATACAGATATATGATTTATATAATGTGAATCTCAGTATTTTTCTTGTGCTTATTTGTTGAGTGCAGACTTCTTACAATTTTGTTACTTTTTACGGCATCCTCTTGTGTGATGGAGAACCAGATGGTTCCTGTAGTCCTAAAAATTAGTATTAGGGGCACTCATTGTGAAAGAAAATCAAAACCAGGGACTCAAAAACAGGCTCAAAACAAGTGTGCATGTGATCAAGGACTTTATTACACAACCATTATGTCATAAAAGATGTGGAGATATTGGAAAGTTATACCAACTTATCTGAAGCTGGGAATATGTATTTGAACTTCATATTTTGTGTATATAGTTAAAGTTTAGTTGTCCAAAATGGTCTTCTAGCATACATTTTTTCATCTATCGTTGTCTTCATGGTTCAGTAATTTACAACAATTGTTTGCCTTGTTCATTTGAGATAAGTTCAGGTTGGAATTGTTGACAGTAATTTTTATATTGAAGAGAATAGGGCATAATTCATTGCTTTAATTATTGTTGTCATTAATACAGTCGGTTTTCAACCATTAAATAACCCACTTGCTATTTGCTCAAAGTTTGCATGAATCTGGAAGATATCAGAACAATTTTATTGTACAAAGCTTCATTAAATGGTGAGGTCACGTTTGTGCAAATAGGCTTGAAAACACATTGTAAAAAAATTGGATTGTCAAGTCTGAAATACCTTTTGGAAATAAAAAAATTAAAGAATGTTGAACTTTAGTATCATAACCTAAACATTTGACTTGGAAACTATCTACAAGAATATAACCAATAAGGAATGTTCCATAATCTCTAACATGTTTAGCCTATTCTCACCTCTAAAACAGAAGTCAAGGACACCACTGTTAAATATATTTTGAGATATGTCTCGAGAATATTTGAATGCAAAATGATATTGTTTTGGATCAACAGAAAATAAAGGATTTTTTTTAAATATTTGCACATGTTTCAGGTATTTATGGCAGCATACTAGGAATTGGTAAGTTTATGATTCTGTACTTTATAGAAACAATAAGAAAAGTTCATGGAAAAAAATATGTATAGAGTTGGAAATAGCCTTCTATTTTCGTTAAAAGTTTCCTCTTTTTTTCCTTACTTTGGGGAGATTTTGTCATTAAAGAAAATTCTACGCTGGACTGTAACATAAAAAACAAGTGATCGGTATTAAAAACATCTTACCAACAAAAGAATATAATTCCCATCTCTACGATTCTTTGTAAATATGCAGGTGTAATGTTCAATGGTGTTCCCATGGGAAATTTAATCCATTAAGTATAATTTCCATTAAAACTTATCTAGACAACAAAATATAGGGGCTTGAACATGTTTTGAAAAACTTCTAGCACACTTTACAAAAGGAACAGACTAGAAATTTTAATAAGATAATGGCGTTTGCACCTAAAAGATAACATACAACACTGGATGCAACTAAAGATCAGATAGAAGGAATTTGTGAGAAATAGAACTGGTGTATAACAACATGGGACTGGAACTGGGACATGTTAGTTTCTATGAGGAAGGGCGAAGAATGCCATTGGTAGGCATCCAGGTGAACTTCTGGAGATTTTCAATCAACTAGAGTTGGCAGAGGCAGTAGTGCCTCTTAAACTGGATTGGACTGGATCTAAAGACCCCATGCTCAAATTTTTTCCATTCATTGTTTTACTACCCAACGTAGCTCTTGAAAATATCATTCAACTTTCATGCAACCTTACTCTTCATTTACAACAAAATGGCTTTCAAAATTGAGCGTGAACTTCATGAACTACTGCATATCAAAAAATTTATCACACATATTGATTCATGAACTTATCCAATAAGTGAAACGTGGTTGGTTTCAAACCACTTGGAACTGGAATTGTTGATCCATAAGTTTGCTGAAATCTTTTGCTGGTTGGCTCCTCCATGACAGCTGTTTCTTGGTAAGTATATCCTTCTCAAAAGTAGATCCTCCTTACAACACCTCCTTGCTAACAATAGCCTCAATTCTCTTAGAATTTGTATCTGCAACAACTTTGTATCTTTAGAAATCTGATCCAACCATTCCAAATTTTCTTCTTGTGATTTTCAAGGAAATAATAGTTAACCTTGAGAACTGCAATAGCATGGGAGCATGTTTCTTAAAATATTAAAAAAAACGTCTGAACGGAAAAATACATGAAAAAATCCCTACTTAATTGAGAATTTTCTCTTATCCAGAGCACAAATAAGCATAATTACATGTACCATCATGGGAGAAGGATTAGCCCCAAACTTCCTGGCATGAAATCCTTGGAGCACGAGACTTTTGAAAATAGGATTTGGGAAAGTGGCATCACCCAGATAAAGTTAGATCACAATTAGGTGATACAAAGAGAGTTGAGGCTCTGTTACACTCAATTTACAACCTTCCCTTCTCCAGATTCAATTATCGTACCTGCCATGAAATGGTAGGGCACCAATACCTTCCCAAGGGATTCCTTTAGCCCTCCTACAACACCAACAGCAACAACATTCTTGTCTTATCCATTGGCTTTGTAAAAATAAATAGTATTCAATGTCCACAACATAAGAAACTTCCTGATCAATATTTCATAGAAAGAAATAACATTCCTTAGTGGGTTTAACCGCAACAACTATTTCAGGCTCCACCTTAACATGTAAGTGGGTTATCAAGGATGAGTTAACTGCTGTTAGAGAGCCTATTGTGCCAATCAACTGCTAGCTGAAAAATCTACTAGAAATCTTGCCAAAGAAATGTATATATAAATATTTCTTCAAGCAGAGTGGGAGATTGACATGAAGGATAATGGCATATGAGATTTATTTAATCTCTAATGTCTATTTATGAAAGATTTCATGTTATATGATTCAGATGTATATGAAAGAATTTGTTTTCAATTTTTTTTTAAAACCACTAAAATATATGAAAGAAAAATTCGAATCTTAACATTATCACTCATCGATTTGCGATTTGATTTATCATCTTTTAACCTTGAATGTTCATGTTTTTTTGAAATGCAGATCATGATCCATTAGTCATTAATGTGGGTTCTATTAATTTTCTATGCACACAAAGTGAGTAGGGTGTATATTTCTGTTGTAAATATAAAAAACTGGCAAGCTTAGATTATGCTACTCCATTTTTATTGTGATAAATATATAAAACACCAACAAGCTTAGCCCAAACTGATATATGCCATGTCACTCCGAGAGAAACAAGTGTACATGTTTGTCATGATCACATAGATATTCTTTAACTCTTGTGGTTACACAATTATACATTTACAACATTTGTTTCCAACACAAACGTAAGCAGTAGAAAATGATGATACAAATTAAATAATGTTTTTCATTAAAAAAAATATTTCGCAAGATTTCAGCCAAAAATATAAAACATAAAACTCAATTAGACAATGCCATAATGTTTTAATAGCAAACACAAGACCATGAAACAGTTAGTTTTCTCCAAATACATTTGTCCATATACATCGAATATATTATAATTTTCCATATATCGGTCACCCTTATAAAAAACCGTACCAGTTACAAGTTGGGGAAAAATATTACATTAGCAAGTTCTTTAGTGAAAGAACCATGCCATGATAGAGCCAAGAAAAATGATAACAACAACCCATTTTCATATTGGGGAACTATCTGGATGCTGATCAATGATGTCTGTTGTAGTGGATGGTGATCCTATGTCATATTTGACATCTACATCTGTGATTAACAATGCCCTGGACATTATATCACTAGACATCCTTTGAATCACTGCAGAGTAATCGATGGTAAAATTTTGAAATTGACAACTCCAATTTGTTGCTTCCCTATAAAGGGGTTTTAAATTTTCCGCTCGAACCCGATAGATTCCTTTCATCTTATTACATATCAGCTCCGAGTTGGTGAAGACTTGAATATCATTGACATTGTGTTTTTTTGCCATTTTTAGCCCTTCAACAAGGGCATTGTAGTATGCTTCATTTTTTGTTGTTCTCCCATGCACTTCTTTCTTTCCATGGACCACATGATTTGTTGCCATGTTGTGAAGGGAAAATTTCATAACTCCTTGACCTAGATTTGGAAAGCATGAAACTTCAGTGCATAAACGCCACTTTTGCACCATTTTTTACACTTAGAAGATCCGAAGAAAAAAATATAACAATAAATTCATATTAGAAAAGTAGGCAGTTATCTATTTCTTAATACTCAACATGTTATTCAGTGATATATATAGCTGAAAAATTTAGTTATCTATTCCTAATATATTCCATTAACTGCTAATTAATTGAACATCCATAAACCATTTAATTATTATTTTATTTTATGCCTTTCAAATATCAGGATAAGGAAAAACAACTTAAAAATATCATAATGCACAACTAACATCACAACGACAAAGCTAGCATCTCGAAGCAAGAAACGAACAACATTTGGGAACATTTTTAGTGGACACATGAAAATGAAACAACTAGCCTCTCTAAGCAAGAACCATTAACCATTTGGGAACATTTATGGAAGATAAATCAGAATGAAACAGCTATCATTTCCAACAAAAATACTCATAGCATTTGGGAACAACTGTTTCCGATACATAAAAATGAAACAACCAACATCTCCAAGCAAGAAACATATATCAAGCTAGGAAGTGCATGGTGGAACCAAGAAGTTAGGGCACAATATAGTTTAAAACCTTTGGTCCAATACCCTGATGGTTTTAATGTTAATATTTTTAATCCAATAATAGGAATTTCATGCTTGGTGTATATTGTAGGGATGACCTTTAAACAATAGGCAGGTTGGACCTCTTTAATTGGCATGGAATTATCACTATAGATGTTTTTGAAGTTGTTAGGGTTGTGCATCTGAGACATGGAATCCTGAGTCCTATGGAAAAAATGTGGATCCTGAAATATGTTAGTCTACAAATTGTTGCTTTTTGAAAACCCATTCTAGGGCAGAAAATTCATGTTTGTACCAACCCTTATAATGTCTTAGACAAAACATAACTAGAGTATACCAACAGATGAGAGAGAGAATATGGTAGGGAAATCTGAAATGTAGATACTAAAATGTGGTGATCCAGGTGGATATTGGTGGCCACCCGCCTATTCCACTTGGGCCCCCACCATTGTCTCTTTCATTTTTTCAGTTTTGTCATAATTTACTATTTTTAGCAGTTTTTCGGGTCCTGAACTTCTGGAGCTGTTTCGAGGCCCTAAACGATGTTTTTTTGGACATCGCGCCTCTAGAAAATATCATTCCATTCCAGAATGATATTCATGGTGAAAGTTGTAGTCCTCGGATAGAGCTTTCTAATGATCTATCATGTGCGTCAAACAGAGATAGTATGCCAAAGTTACGTCCCTGGGAAGTTGAAACACCAATTTACCCAAACGGGGCCCATAGTTTTTGCGCTTCATCTCCTAGGGTTAGGTTTTTGGATGTTGAGGGTTCTCCATTGTTTATCAATAATAAATAGGCCCTCAAGCCTCATTTTAACTCAGTTTAGAGGCCTGTAGCCGCCACATCTCTTCTCATAGATAGCTACCAGTGCCCTAGCTAGTTTTATTTCCATTATGTCTGTAAGCAAATTTAAGTTCTTTGATATTAATGAAATGAAGTGTTATTTCCACTGCATCTCTGTATTTATGGTTATATGTTTATTCTGTTTTGTTCCTGCATAAATCCAGATCAGTGGTATCAGAGCGGTCTACTTTTTCTCGATCCTTCTTTGCATGTCCCCAACAAGGTCGGGGTATAAGGAGCTAGGGCTTGACCTGGTGGAACCTTTGCAAGATCAGCCTCGCAAACCTCGACGGACGCCCATGGGGGATGAAAAGAAATATGAGGGAGCAGGATATCCTATCAAAATATTTCTCGAGGAGGCCCTCGAAAAACAAAGGAACACGATGATGGATAACTTTTCTCAGATCCTTCAACGGCTGCCCACCGGCGGCGCATCTGCATCCAGCAGCCACTCTGGGGGTGCGACTCCTTTTAAGGTACAAGTAAATTTTGACATTCCCATATATGAGGGTCAAATAGATGCAGATGCCGTAGATATATGGTTGAATCTATTAGAAGGATATTTCTCTGTTCATGACTTTTCAGACCGGGAGAAGATTATTTTTGCACTCCTCAAAGCTACCCCCCATGTTAAGGACTGGTGGGAAACCTACTGTGAGAACAGGGACCAGACAAAACCCTCTCTGTTCTCGGCCATACCAACTTGGAATCATTTCCGAGATGTTGTCAAGGAACAGTATTATCCCGTGGGTAGCTATGAGGACAAGTACATACAATGGACCACAATGCGACAAAAAAGGGATCAAGATGTGCATGAGCTGATGAATCTGTTGCATACCCTGTGAAAAAATTTGGGTATCAAAGATTCATAGAAACATTTGGTGCTAAGGTATCGCAGTTGTCTGCACAGATAAATTCAGGAGGAAATGGAGTTCCTCGACATCTCCTTGCTTGGTACAACATACCGGTATGCTGCTAAGATTGAGCAGAAATTCAAACAGAAGAAGCGAGACTTTGGATCTGCGAATCAAAAGCAAGGGAAAGGTGCCTCCAAATCACAGAAAAAAGGACAGAGCCAAGGCACGGTGGCTAAAGATAACCCGTCAAAGCCACAGGAAAAGAACAGCACCACAAAGCCAAAGAAGGACACGGGAAAGTGGTGTGAGTTCCATTAGAGCTCCACTCACAACACAAGTGAGTGTCAGGCCAAGCAGTCGCTAGTGGCCAAGATGAGGGCTTCTGAGTCAGATGCATGCTCTGACTCTGAATCAGAACCTGAAAATGGGAATGCAAAAGGGAAACAGATTATTGATGCGGAGCCCAACGCCACTGTTTCCACTACAAAGATCCAGAAGGAGGAACTGGAAGATCCAGAGGAGGAGGAACGTCTCTTCCACTCCCAGATGTGGGTAAAGGGCTCCCCTGTATAGTTCATTGTCGACAATGGGAGCCAAAAGAACCTCATTTTAGTAGATTTCGTGAATTGGTTGGGCTTGCCGACCACAGCTCACCCACATCCATACACCATCAGTTGGCTTCACCAAGGACGAGATCTCTGCGTTAGCCAGCAGTGCCACCTTCCCTATAGCATCAAGCCCTTCATGGATGAGGTATTATGTGACGTTGCTCCTATTGATGTTTCTGATGTATTATTAGGAAAACCATACTTGTGGAAGTGTCATGCTGTGTATGAGTCTCGACCTCGTGCTGTTATTGTTACTTTGGGAAATAAGTTGTACAAGATACCAGAGGTACCACCTCTTGCGGCTATCTCTTTGGTTACTACAAAACAATGCAGTAAGCTCATTTCCCAAACCAGGAAATTCGTTTTCCTGATGATTCGCCCCTAGGGCAAGAAGAATACTATGGTCACGACCTCCAGACAGGGCTCCTCTGCACGACACCAACAAATGGATAAGGTTGTGGAGGAGTACGAGGACATCTTCACCTCACCCACAGGGGTTCCTCTGCACTGTCAGGTCAAGCACCCGATTGATCTGACCCCAGGAGCACCGCTACCCAATGGACCGATCTATCGGCGCTCTGTCCTGGAGAGTGATGAATTCAAGAGGTAGATTCAGGAGCTGTTACAGAAAGGTCACATCAGACCAAGTTCATCGCCTTGTGGGAGCCCGATCGTGTTGGTGCAGAAGAAGGATGGGACGTGGAGACTCTGTATTGACTATCAGGCATTGAACAAGATCACTGTCTGGAATAGGTACCCAATCCCACGGATTGAAGACCTTTTGGACCAACTCAAAGGTGAAAAATATTTCAGTGAGATCGACCTGAAGTCTGGGTATCACCAGGTACCAATTGAACCCTCTGATGTGTGGAAGACTACCTTCAAAGCCAAGGAAGGCCTTTTTGAATGGCTGGTCATGCCTTTCGGGTTGACGAAAGCTCCCGCAACCTTCATGATAATGATGGACGACATCTTGCGGACATTCACCAACTCATTTTTAGTGGTGTACTTGGATGACATTCTGATCTTCAGCAAGACTTGGGAAGAGCACCTTCACCACATCCGACAAGTCCTCCAAACACTGCACCAACACAAGTTGTGTGCCAATTTGGATAAGTGCACGTTTGGCATGACCCAAGTTCAATATCTGGGATACATTATTGATGAAAGAGGGGTGCATGTGGATCCAGCCAAGATCCAAGTCATTCGGGATTGGCCAGCCCCAACCACTATAACAGAGCTTCGCAACTTTCTGGGTCTTGCTAATTTCTACCGTAGATTCATGTTGGGATTATCTCATATCACTTGGCCCTTGAGTCAAGTCACCAAGGGAGGAGCGAGAGAAAAATTATTTTGGTTGGAACCTCAACAGAAGGCGTTCACAGAATTGAAATATCGCCTCTGTTCTGCCCCAGTGCTCACATTACCAGACTTGCAACAACCATTTGAGATCAAGAAAAATGCCTCTGACTATGCTATTGGGGCAGTTCTTACTCAACAGGGACATCCAGTGGCATATCACAGTGAGAAATTTTCTGAGACAGTTCGCAAGTATCCCACCTATGACAAAGAAATGTATTCCATTGTTCAAGCCTGTCGAAAATGGAAGCATTACATTTTGGGGAAGGAAACAACCATCCACACAGACCACCAGCCCCTACAGTTCATAAAGACACAGGGGAAGTTGCAGAATCATCGCCATCAGAAGTGGTCCACATATCTGCAACAGTTTCATTTGAACATCGAGTACAAGAAGGGTAGCACCAATAATGTTGCAGACTGCCTCAACCGACCACCAATCGTGGCACTCACCACCGTGCTCAACTCTTGTGGGCACGAGACTTCTGATTGGCCGCTTCTCTATGAGAGTGACCCAGAATTTGGCACACTTACAAGGCACTTTTGGGGGGTACACAAGTTCCAAATTTTCACCTTCAAGATGCACTTTTATGTCGCCTGGGACACCTTTGTGTTCCTTCAAGCGAGCGGGCCAAGATGATATGGGAAGCACACTATAGTCGAGTCGCTGGGCATTTCAGGGTCGAGAAAACAGTAGAAATACTCCAGAAGTATTTCTATTGGCCGAACCTTCGAAAGGATGTCGAGAAGCACATCAGATCCTGCACTGCTTGTGCCATTGCCAAACCGACCATCAAGAAGCAAGGCCAATATACTCCACTGCCTAGCCCTAGTCGACCTTGGGAATCCATCTCCATGGATTACATGTCGGGCCTACCTTCTACTAAGAATGGGAGTGACTGTGTTTTCATGGTCGTTGATAGATTCTCGAAGATGGCCATTATGGCGGCCTGTAAGAAGAATATCACAACAGAAGCCACTGCTAAACTCTTCTTTGAACGAGTGTGGGTGCACTTTGGGATCCCACAGTCTATCATATCAGATCAAGATAGCCGGTTCCTCAGCACATTTTGGTCCAGCCTCTGGTCAATGTTGGACACAAAGCTCACCAAGTCCACAGCTTTCCATCCCCAAACAGATGGCCAGACAGAGGTCGTCAACAGAATGATTTTACACATCCTGCGCATGTACAATTCAAAGCATCCATGCACATGGGACGAGAGCCTCCCCTATGTAAAACATAGTTATAATCGGGCTCTCCACAGTTCAATTGGCCATAGCCCCTTTCAGGTGGGCTTGGGATTCCAGCCACTACGTCCCATTGATGTAGCCATGCCATTTGCAGCTGCTCAGGCCGATTCAGCTCATGTCCAATCTGAAGTTGACAAAGCAAGTAGCTTCATCGAGCACATTCAACACATCCGCCAACAGGTTCATGATATATTGGACAGAGCCAATGCGAAGTACAAGCAGCGCCATGATCAACACCGGGTGCCACACCACTTCCAGGTGGGCGACAAAGTATGGCTACATTTGCAAAAGGAGCGCCTCACTGGACCTCACCGCAAGCTTCGCCCGCTCCGATACGGGCCGTACACCATCACCAAGGCTGTAGGTAACAATGCCTTCGAGCTTAGTATTCCACCATTCCTTGGTCTGCACCCAGTCTTCAATGTGGATCGCCTTCGTCCTTACTTTCCACCTCTACTGGACACCTCGGACATTGCAAAACAACTCACACCAACAGAGTTAAACCCAGACTGCATGGAACAGGCCACCACAGATTGTATCATGGACATGCAAATCAAGAACACTCGTCAACAGCAGATCCAACTGTATCGGGTTGTCAAAGCTGGCCAACTCCTGCACCAAGGAAAGTGGTTCACAAGGGACCAAGTTCAGCAGAAATTTCCTCATCTCATGGAGGAACTTAACGCAATGGGGACCATTGCTTCCTAAGGGGGGAGGAATGATCCAGGTGGATATTGGTGGCCACCCACCTATTCCACTTGGGCCCCCACCATTGTCTCTTTCAGTTTTTCAGTTTTGTCATAATTTACTATTTTTAGCAGTTTTTCGGGTCCTGAACTTCTGGAGCCGTTTTGAGGCCCTAAACAATGTTTTTTTGACATCACACCTCTAGAAAATATCATTCCATTCTAGAATGATATTCATGGCAAAAGTTGTAGTCCTCGGATAGAGCTTTCTAATGATGTATCATGTGCGTCAAACGAAGATAGTATGCCAAAGTTACGTCCCTGGGAAGTTGAAACACCAATTTACCCAAACGGGGCCCATAGTTTTGGCGCTTCATCTCCTAGGGTTAGGTTTCTGGATGTTGATGGTTCTCCATTGTTTCTCAATAATAAATAGGCCCTCGAGCCTCATTGTAACTCAATTCAGAGGCCTGTAGCCGCCACATGTCTTCTCAGAGATAGCTACCAGCACCCTAGCTAGTTTTATTTCCATTCTGTCTGTAAGCAAATTTGAGTTCTTTGATATTAATGAAATGAAGTGTTATTTCCACTGCATCTCTGTATTTATGGTTATATGTTTATTCTTATGCGTTCTTGCATAAATCCGGATCATGTGGCTTGATCTACGAAGAAATACTTGCAAATATCTTGGATGTATTTATTTATTGAATCTTTAACAAAAAATATTTTTTACCTACCTAATTGTAAACCACAAATTAGAACCAGAAGAAACCTTAAAATGCTGAAATAATTGTGTTTGTTGTAGTTTATTAAGGAAGAGGGATTGTCTCTAATAAATTTATTCCACAAGCAATGTTATAAACAATTGAGTTTAGCCCTACAGTTCATGAAACAAAAAAAAGCGAAAATGTTGACAAAGGCTACTTGTTATTTAACTATGAGTCTCCGGAAAAAGGGTACATTTGTTACAAAAAAAACATTGGTTCTCACTTTATATTAAGGCAATAGATCAGTACACCTGAAATTCAGGTTGAATTAACATTTTAGTATATTTGCTTTTATTTCTTACAACTGCTGCATACTGGCACTCACATTGAGCAAACAATAAATTCCAGATTCTTATCCCCTACAAAAAATTTTTGAGAAATAATTCCCCTAACTCTCCCCCACCTACGCATTCAAAGTGAGGGAGTTGTTACCTTGCTAGTAGCCTACAGATTCCCCCATTATTCCATGGTTTCCTAGATGGAGGATGGTATTAACTACCATCCACTAATTGCAGACGGTAACCTCATAGGACTCAGTGGGTATTTTCAACCTCTTTGAGCTTTCTCCCTTAGCACCAACCTATCACGTGAGGCTTATCAAAAATAATATTATAAATAACTAATGAGATACACAATTTTTTAGATTTATAAGCCATTAGAGTTAAAGTTCCCCTACTGTCACCATTTAGGGTTGTCGAGACTTGACATGGATCTTGAAATGCTTGAAGCTGATTAGTTTGGATACTTAAACCAATTATAGATACCCACATAACAATTTTTCATCTGTACACAACTGTTATGACTTAGAAATCATTGTTGATTGAATGCTTGGAGACCCAACCATGCCATACCATAGGTTCCCCTGCACAACCCAACTAATTAGGGATCGCAAACCACTTAATTTAGGGATACTCTTCGATTCCCTCAAAGGTTCCCACCGAAGGCATGTTAATATTTTCCCCATAACTATCTCTAGTGTAGAAATCATCCTAAAATTTGATAACTTGGCACCCAAGTGGACATATTTTGTATATGGTTATTCTAGACCATTCGATGTCACTATTCATCATTCCTACTCATGGACTCACACTCGAGAAGGTGACTTTTGGTGCTTGCCTCATTCCCTGTTCATTGACGCACATTCCCCTAGGATGATGTGCTTTCCAAAAAGTTCCCTATAAATAATAGGGCTAAGATTTTTGCATTTGATACAACAAGAGACACAAAAAGGCTGAAGATACAAATCGTGTTCAAGAATGAAAGGAGTAGTGAAAGTTCGGTTTTATGTTGAGTGTTATTTTTGCATGACTATGCTTGAAGGCTTTAGAATTGCATCAATGGCACGCACACATTCATAAGGAATTATTGTGTAGGAAAATTTTGCAGGTTAACAATATTATACTGTGAGTCGAATCTTAACACCTTCACAGTGTCTATTTCTTAACCTAAATGAGTGCCTTTTTTCAATATTTCAAATATTACTGTAATACTCAATTGTTTTAGTATGGTTATTTGGTTAGAGGCTACATCATCAATATCCTACATTGGAGGATACATCCAATCCTCATTTTAGATGCATTTTCTACAATTTTGTATGGCAATTACTTCTCCCTGCTATTTTTTGGCTTGTTTCCATCTCATTTCAGTTTTGGGTGTTTTATTTAAAACATGGAGTTTCTGTTATTTAAAACTCAGATAACCGTATATAATTTCCATTCAAATTTCCTTTCAAATATGATTCATTTCAATGACACGTTATTAGGTTAGCATGAAACGTTTAACACCCTTAATTTTGGAAGGCCAATTTATGCTTGCATGTACTCTTAAGTTAATATCACTATTGAATACTAGGAAACAACCTTGCATTGTATTAAAAGTGTGTCAAAGTTTGTTTCGTTACTTGTCCATCAGATGACATGAATGTGGGTGGTAGATATAATCCTATGTCTATGTATTCCATTGCTTGTTTTATTACTTTCCTTGTTGTTTCATAGAACTTACATATGTATTTTAGATTTCAGCCAAGTACCTTGGTTTGGAATGAATGCTGAAATAATACCAAACCCTTACATGTTAATAAACTTGCATGCACACATTTCTATGTAAGGTCCTCTATTTTTATACATCATTATTGGAAGGCTAGTAGCCTATTGCAATTGCTTGTTTAGGGCCACTATACCTTTGATAGATTTGATAATAATATATATATAATCAATGCCAATGTGCAGTGCATAGCTAGCCTAAGATAAATTACCAATTATAATATTGCTTCTCAAATTGGCCCAAATTGTGATTTGCCAACTAGTTACCAGTGCTGAGAACTCATAGAAGTTATATTGTTTTTCATTTCAAGTTGATACAACATTGTAAATGAATTGAGGATATAGCATATTTGAATTTGGACATAATGGAAATTCATGTTTTTTTACCCTTTAAGAGGTTGTTTCTCTTTTTATCAAAAATCATTAGTCTCGTAATTATTTTAATGGTTGTGCAAAATATATTTGAAACATAATTTTGGCTATTTTAGTGTGTCTACATTTGATTCTTATGAATTTAAATACGTTGGAGATATTTTCCTTTTGTCTTTCAAATATTTACTATTACTCGTTTTCTCCTATCATAGCTATTTGATGGAAGTTCTACAAAAGATCAAGATGAAATGGGTGGACCTGGTTTTACTAGGCTTTATCCAGAAAAGGGATACATTGAAGAAGATTATGGAGATCAATCTTGGTTCAATACTCGATTTGGGGTTGGTGTTGGTATTTGCATTGGAATGTTTGTTGGCATTGGACTGAGTGTTGGATTGCTTGTAAATACATATCAATTAGCCACTAAAGTTTCTAGGAAAAAGTGGTTATAGATATTTGTTGTTATTTGTTACTGGTAAAATTTGATTGAAACACAACCTCTATCCTACTTAGGGAAAATTTTAGGGGCGAATTTTAGCCCAAAGGCGAAATTTAAGGAGTTTTAGATTTTAAAGGGGTGAAATTTTTATATAAACCATCTTTTGTAAAGTTTGTATAATTAGCCCCAAAATTATTTTAAAAATAAATAATTATTATACTTTAGCCCAAAAAAAGAAAGAGCGCATAAAACATAAAATGCTGGATTCACCTCCGATTTCTCTGGTCTGGACAGTTTTGGCTGGTATTCACCCCGATTTTCTAGGCTGGAGGGTTTTGGAACTACTTTCGCCCCCAATAGTCAGTATGGCTGCAGGGTAAAGCTTACATCTGGACTGCAGTCGACAATGGAGTCTTCTGGGTCTAGATAAGAGGTGTCTGGTGAATAGGGCTGCTGGGGCTTCGTTTTTTTGAGGTGATTGGTCATATGGGTGGAATTTTCCAAACCCAACATGGAATGCCGCTGTTGCTGCTCTTGCCCCTAGTTTTCCCCTGGTTGGCCCGGTTTGTCTTGGCCCATGGCTCCTAGATCTTGCTTTCCTCTTCCTCCTGCCAGATGGGGGCTTAGACCATGGGTTCCAAGACCCTGGGCCGTCATCGCTGCCACGACTGCTTCTAATAACCCTGCTACTGCAGAATATGGTTCTCCTACTCTGATTCAGACATGGTGTGAAGACAGTAGCGGTGTTGACAGTTATATCTTGCCCTTTATATTTTTTACTGCTTCTAACAACCTCGCTACTGCGGATTCTGGTTCTCCTACTCTGATGCAGACATGGTGTGAAGACAGTAACAGGTTTGAAGTTTATAAATTTTTCTTGTTACATCTATTGAAACGATGTATTTTAATTTTCATTTATATATTCTTTGCCTTTGTCAACTGAAGTTTCCTTTTCCTTTTGTCTATCCAAATGCAAAAAAATCTGATGGTGTTTTCTAGTTGGAAGGTTTAATCACTTTCTCTGTAACGGAATTCCAAAATGGAATATGGCAGTGCTCATTTTAAGAGCTCGAATACCATTCTTTTGCCCCTGACTTCGTCTTTTCTTTTTCTTTTATGTTGCAACTCACAACTTACCTCACCTCATCGTAGCGGACAACTGCGACTGCTAAATTTACCAACAGATGAAGAGAGGTTTTCAAATCAAGCTGTCAACCTTATATCTTGCGTCGGGCCAGGTCGTTGTGTACCATTGTCTGATTATGTTCTTGTAGGGATTTGTTACCTTTTTCTGAAATGGCATGTTTGGCTAGAATTGGTTTCACTATGTATTTGATGAAACTAGAGGTGTTCCTATATTACTACTTGTTGTTATCCTATTTTACTGCAGTGATGTATTATGTTAGAGATTTTGTTCCCAAATCTAACAACTCCTCTGTTTAGTTAGCCCAAAGCACAGAGTGTGAGGCAAGATTTTGAAAAATTTACTAAATAGACCTGGTTCTCAGTATAATAGATTGTTTTCTTTCAGATAAGTGATGGGTTTCTCCAGATATCAGACTCTAAATAGATAGTCAGTTTTCTCTGAAATCCACATGAACATGATTTTTTACTGCAGTGACATTATCCTATTGTAGATATTTTGTTCCACATCTAACAATACTCCCCTCTGTTCTGTAGCCCAAAGCACTTGGTGTAAGACGAGATTTCAAAAAATTTACTAAGTAGATCTGGGTCTTTGTCTAACAGATTGTTGTCTTTAGATGGGTGAAGGGTTTCTCCTGACACTGCTTACCTTTTTTAGTAGCCATTTGGTGTTGATTGCATGTTTTTTTTTTGTATAGTGGGAACTAATGGTTGCATGCCCTTGTTCTTCTAATTTCTAAGTTCGTGTTCACTTTGATCAAATGATGGACTTCGATTCCCCAACATATATAAGTAATCAAATGTTTCGATAATTTGCATCTCTATTGAGTCCAACTCCCTGTTATCTGAGAGTGAAAAAACTACATATCAATCCAAACTGACTGAAAACATTTCTTAGGATGGAGCAGTGAGTTCCATATTATAATCAAATAAGCGATTGAGTTTGGCATGATTGTATTTCTGCAAAAGAAAATTGAATTTATTATGAAAGCTACCTTGCCAGTTTCATGATTTGATACCAACTTCAATTTTTCCAACATGGTAAGGGAAAAAATTTACATGCTGTCCATTTCTGGTAAAGAAAATTGGAGTTAAGAGAAAATATTTTAGCTACCATCATAAAATCAAATCCTCTGCATCTTCTGAGTAAGTTGGTTTATTCTTTAGAGGACATGTCCCTATCATTTAATGTAAATTCCTATTATATATCTTTTATGTTGCAAATCACAACTTACCTCACCTCATCGCAATTGCTTTAGAGGACATGTCCCTATTGTTTAATGTAAATTCCTATGATATATGTACTTGTAGATATAATCAATTTTTTGACAGTAATGGAAGGAATCGATTTTGGATACCACTGGATCAAACACAGAATGTAAGCAATGTAGAGCTAATTTCAGTATGGTGTTTATGTAATAAATATAATCAAAAGCTTTTGGCATTAGTCAGCCTAAAATCTATCATATCTAATCATGTTTATCATTATGTCCATAGAAAATATAAAACAACATTTGTGATCTGCAAACGTAAGTAACATATGCAACATACTATAGAGTTTGCATCTGTTGATACACATCTTTAATAATTAGACATTGAATAGCTCAACTGCTGGATGCATTTGGTTATTTTGTTTAAGAAATGCGTTATGTATGGTAATTCTCAATCCTCTCAGACCATATACACACTATGCACAAACTGCATAATGGTTATACTGGAAAATCAATGTTAACATCTTTTTATAGGAAACTCAAACCTATTAGAGCATATACAAACTATGCGCAAACTGCATAATGATTATACTGGGAAATCAATGTTCACATATTTTTATAGGAAACTCAAAGCTCTCTAATAATTGAGGTTGCATAAATCAATTTATGTTTTGTGTTCTTTTTTTATCATATAAGATAAGATAAGACTAGATAGATAATTTTTCCCATATCCACAAATGATGGAAAAAGTGGGTCAGTGGGACTGAATTGTACAACTGGTAACAATATATTGTGGGAATGCCATGCTGAAAACTAAAGAATAAAGATATCAGCAAGAAAGTACAATTTAATAACAAAAATAAAAATTACTATTCATCATTAGGTAATACATTAGAATTAGAGGATATGGAAGAAGGTTCTGCTGCCATTTCACTTGCTGAGGTGCAATTGCACTACCTGAAAATGTCATTGGGGGAGTACCTAGGGCTGAGACAGCCTGGATATGTGATCCTCAGAGGAAATTGGAAGTACTTAGTGGAAGTTCTAACATTTGATGTTGCCAAGAAGAAGCTAGTAATACAAGTTTCGTGCCAGATGAGGGTTGGTTTTCCAATTGGCACTGGAAACTGGAAATCATCTGTGGCTAGCTTTTTGTATATGATCATTTCCAATCCCCTCTGAGCACATGCAAAAAAGTAGACAAACTTATTGCAAATGCTTCTGGACCAGAAGTGGAATTTTTTTTGGATAGCTTCAGCCATATCCTAGCCTAGGATGTTGCAGGTGCAGCTAGGCATGGTCATCCCCTTGTGCATTATGCCCATATCTGCTTTTGGTTGTTTGGTGTAAAGCATATCTACAGATGTTTTAATGTGTAAACTAGCACATTCTCCTGGAAGATTTGGGATACATGCTTTCCTCCACTGAAATATATTTCTATTACGTCAGAGGATGACAAGAAGCAAGTCACTTTTTTCCAGCCATAGTTAAGCATTACACTCAAATTTAAAACTGGATTATCAGATAACACTTTGGCTAACCAGTGCTATGCAAAATCAAAGCAGAACTGATAATCGTATCAAACAAAAAAATCAAACTTTCTTGGGTCTAGTTGATCAGGGAAGAGTTGTCCATGCTCCAAAGTCCAGATTTTTGGATAGGTCCTAAAGCCTAGATTTTTTTAATTGATCTGCAACTGCTACTTGGACTTTGCCATACTTTATATTCATATTTGAGGGCAGTTAAGGTTTCTAACTCTCTAAGTCAATGCAATATACAACTTAATGAACTGGGCTCTGGCTGTCTATGGTCTTACTCTTTGTCTACACTCTAGTGTCTTCAGCCATCTTCCTTTGTCCTCGTCATCTACAAGAAGAAGCTTGCTGTGATTAAAAAAAAATGAACTGTTAATTTTGTAATTGGTAGATGCGAACATAAAAGAAGAGAAGAAACGTTTGTATAAAAATCGTTAATATTAAAAGCCTTCGTGTAATGGAAAATAGGGATATTATATTTGCAACTTGTAGAGAAGGGAAAACAGAGCACCACAGAATCAACTGGGGAATTCTTAGATGGTTAAACCATTTTTCAAGTACCATAGTTTTAAAAATTGGCTCAGACTGAACTGGAACCGATCAAACTGGCCAGTTGGATAGGGCCAGGGGTCAAACTGGCCACCAACCTGGACTGGTGGACTGGTTTGGTACCAAACTAGTACAAACCAATCCAATCTGGTCTGAACCAGTTAGTTCCATCTTGAACCGATCATGTTGTAAAAGTCTAACTCCTAAACTCTAAATGAGAAACCTAACTCCTAAACCCTAGAAATTCTGGCAATCAATGATAATCTTTCCTTTTTATCGTTTTTATCCTTTCTATCCCCACCAATTCATATAAGCTCACACAATCTCATCAATCCAAAGCAAATAACATTTCTAAGCATGTCCATTGTAACCCTGATAAGTTATTGTGGAATAACCATCTAAAAGTTCAAGTATTCATATGGAAGAGGGATAATCTTTCTGTATCTAAAACAGTCTGAAATGTCAACACTCAAAACTACTGAAGTAGAATTATACTTTTAATACAATTATTTTGTGTGGTCTTTGTAAGGTTAGCAACAGGTCCAAGGTGTTAATGGAATACTAAAATTCAATATTTGGGCCAAATGGATCTGTGTGCATAATTGATTTAACATTGTTATATTTCCACTATGCAAAGTGCTTGCAATTGAGTAACTTCGGTGTGTTTCTGATCTGGTATAGACATACACTAGATCTGGGATATAAGGAAAATTCAACAATATGGAAGATAACACTAAAATCAAGAACATATGGATCATTGAACCCATTCATTTGACCTTGGGACTAATGTAGTTGGTGACATTTCCATATATGCAGCAGGAAAACACTCTTATTATATGCTTCAAGATCAAAAAATAAGTGCACAACAATAACTGAGTGCTGAAGATGTGTTGAATGACAAGAAAATGTTCAGGATGGGCACAGTTTCCATTATCAAAAAACAAGAAGAAATACTCTGCCGAGATTGCATAGAAAGCATGTGTAGCAGGATATTTGAAAGGAAGTGTCACAGATTTGGAGCACATGATTTTTCTCTCATCAGTAGAAGTTTATTATTTTGTGTGGTCTATGTAAGGTTAGCAACAGGTTCAAGGAAAAAATTCTAGAAAAATCTATAATAAGCCTAATAATGAATCATTCTTTCACTTAACCCTGCTATGGCTTTATGAACCTTTTTCCTGTACTTGTTATAACCAAATCAATGTTCCCCTGACCCTGGAGTCTTTGGGATTGCTTTAGCTTGAGAATTTGCATATCTCCTTATTATCCTTTCCTCTCATATTAACTACCACTTAATACCATTTCTGACCCTTCTCTATAACGTCTTGTATAGTCCCATCAATGGCATTTTGATGGATCTCATTTATCATATAAAATAGGTTCTTCAAGTTTGGTAACTTAGTGATAGGTTTCTTTGGAGTCACTCCTCTCATTTAGCATATCAAATAGTTTCTTTGAGTCTGCTTGATCTAGGTGGATATTGGTGGTCACCCGCCTATTCCACTTGGGGCTCCACCATTGTCTATTTCAATTTTTCAGTTTCGGCACAATTTACTATATTTAGCAGTTTTTCGGGTCCTAAACTTCCGGAGCCGTTTTGAGGCCCTAAACGACGTTTTTTGGGAAAACGGAGAGCAACATGGGTCCATGGACCGATGTTGCTTGTTCCAAATTTGTAGTCCTCGGATATATATTTCTAACGAGGTATGGTACGCGTCAAACGGAGATCATATGCCAAAGTTACGCCACTGGGAAGTTGAAACACCAATTTACCCAAACGGGGCCCATAGTTTTGGCGCTTCATCTCCTAGGGTTAGGGTTTTGCCTGTTTAGGATTTTCCATTGTTTCTAAATGATAAATAGGCCCTCGAGCCTCATTGTAACTCAGTTCAGAGGCCTGTAGCCGCCACATCTCTTCTCAGAGATAGCTACCAGTGCCCTAGCTAGTTTTATTTCCATTCTGTCTGTAAGCAAATTTCAGCTCTTTGATATTAATGAAATGAAGTGTTATTTCTGCTGCATCTATGTATTTATGTTTATATGTTTATTCTGTTGCGTTCCTGCATAAATCCGGATCAGTGGTATCAGAGCGGGCTGCTTTTTCTCGATCCTTCTTTGCATGTCCCCAACGAGGTCGGGGTATAAGGAGCTAGGGCTCGATCTGGTGGAACCTTTGCAAGATCAGCCTCGCAAACCTTGACGGACGCCCATGGGGGACGAAAAGAAAGATGAGGGAGCAGGAGATCCTATCAAAATATATCTCGAGGAGGCCCTCGAAAGACAAAGGAACGTGATGATGGATAACTTTGCTCAGATCCTTCAACGGCTACCCATCGGCGGCGCATCTACATCCAACAGCCACTCTGGAGGCGCGACTCCTTTTAAGGTACAAGTAAATTTTGACATTCCCATATTTGAGGGTCAAATAGACGCAGATGCCGTAGATAGATGGTTGAATCTGTTAGAAGGATATTTCTTGGTTCATGACTTTTCAAACCGGGAGAAGATTATTTTTGCACTCCTCAAAGCTACCCCCCATGTTAAGGACTGGTGGGAAACCTACTGTGAGAACAAGGACCAGACAGAACCCTCTCTGTTCTCGGCCGTACCAACTTGGAATTATTTCCGAGACACCGTCAAGGAACAGTACTATCCCGTGGGGAGCTATGAGGACAAGTACATACAATGGACCACGCTGCGTCAACAAAGGGATCAAGATGTGCATGAGCTGACGAATCTGTTCCATACCCTGCGCACAAAGTTGGGTATCAAAGATTCAGAGAAACATCTGGTGCTAAAGTATCGCAGCTGTCTGCACAGATACATTCAGGAGGAAATGAAGTTCCTTGACATCTCCTCGCTTGGTACGGCATACCGGTATGCTGCCAAGATTGAGCAGAAATTCAAGCAGAAGAAGCGAGACTTTGGATCTGCGAATCAAAAGCAAGGGAAAGGTGCTTCCAAATCACAGAACAAAGGACCGATCCAAGGCATGGCGACTAAAGAAAACTCATCGAAGCCACAAGAAAAGAACAACACCGCAAAGCCAAAGAAGGACACGGGAAAGTGGTGTGAGTTCCATAAGAGCTCCACTCACAACACAAGTAAGTGTCGGGCCAAGCAGTCGCTAGTGGCCGAGATGAGGGCTTCTGAGTCAGATGCATGCTCTGACTCCGAATCAGAACCTGAAAAGGGGAATGAAAAAGGGAAACAGATTATTGATGCGGAGCCCAACGCCACTGTTGCCACTACAAAGGTCCAGAAGGAGGAACCGGAAGATCCAGAAGAGGAGGAACGTCTCTTCCACTCCCAGATGTGGGTAAAGGGCTCCCCTGTACAGTTCATTGTCGACAATGGGAGCCAAAAGAACCTCATTTCAGCAGACGCCGTGAAGCGGTTGGGCTTGCCGACCACAGCTCACCCACATCCATACACCATCGGGTAGCTTCACCAAGGACGAGATCTCCGCGTCAGCCAGCAGTGTCGCCTTCCCTATAGCATCAAGCCCTTCACGGATGAGGTATTATGTGACGTTGCTCCTATTGATGTTTCTGATGTATTATTAGGACAACCATACTTGTGGAAGCGTCATGCTGTGTATGAGTCTCGACCTCGTGCTGTTATTATTACTTTGGGAAATAAGTTGTACGGGATACCAGAGGTACCACCTCCTACGACTATCTCTTTGGTTACTGCAAAACAATGTAGTAAGCTCATTTCCCAAACTAGGAAATTCGTTTTCCTGATGATCCGCCCCCAGGGCAAGAAGAAGACTGTGGTCACGACCTCCAGACAGGGCCCCTCTGCATGACAACAACAAATGGATAAGGTCGTGGAGGAGTACGGGGACATCTTCACCTCACCCACAGGGGTTCCTCTGCACTGCCAGGTCAAGCACCCAATTGATCTGACCCCAAGTGCGCCACTACCCAATGGACCGATCTATCGACGCTCTGTTCTGGAAAATGATGAAATCAAGAGGCAGATTCAGGAGCTGTTGCAGAAAGGTCACATCAGACCAAGTTCATTGCCCTGTGGGAGCCCGATCGTGTTGGTACAGAAGAAGGATGGGACGTGGAGACTTTGTATTGACTATTGGGCGCTGAACAAGATCACTGTCTAGAATAGGTACCCAATCCCACGGATTGATGACCTTCTGGACCAACTCAAAGGTGCAAAATATTTCAGCAAGATCGACCTGAAGTCTGGGTATCACCAGGTACCAATTGAACCCTCCGATGTGTGGAAGACTGCCTTCAAAGCCAAGGAAGGCCTTTTCGAATGGCTGATCATGCCTTTCGGGTTGACAAATGCTCCCGCCACCTTCATGAGGATGATGGATGACATCTTGCGACCATTCACCAACTCATTTGTAGTGGTGTACTTGGATGATATTCTGATCTTCAGCCAGACTTGGGAAGAGCACCTTCACCACATCCGACAAGTCCTCCAAACACTGCGGCAACACAAGTTGTGTGCCAATTTGGAGAAGTGCACTTTTGGCATGACCCAGGTTCAATATCTGGGATACATTATTGATGAAAGGGGGGTGCATGTGGATCCAGCCAAGATCTAAGTCATTCGGGATTGGCCAGCCCCAACCACTATAACAGAGCTTCGCAGCTTTCTGGGTCTTGCTAATTTCTATCGGAGGTTCGTGTTGGGATTCTCTCATATCACTTGGCCCTTGAGTCAAGTCACCAAGGGAGGAGTGAGAGAAAAATTTTTTTGGTCGGAACCTCAACAGAAGGCGTTCACAGAACTGAAAAACCGCCTCTGTTCTGCCCCAGTGCTCACTTTACCAGACTTGCAACAGCCATTTGAGATCGAGACAGATGCCTCTGACTATGCTATTGGGGCAGTTCTTACTCAACAGGGACATCCAGTGGCATTTCACAGTGAAACATTGTCTGACACAGTTCGCAAGTACCCCACATATGACAAAGAAATGTACTCCATTGTGCAAGCTTGTCGACAATGGAAGCATTACATTTTGGGGAAGGAAACAATCATCCACACAGACCACAGGCCCCTGCAGTTCATACAGACACAAGGGAAGTTGCAGAATGATTGCCATCATAAGTGGTCTACATATCTGCAACAGTTTCATTTGAACATCAAGTATAAGAAGGGTAGCACCAATCATGTTGCAGACTGCCTCAGCCGACCACCGATCGTGGCGCTCACCATTGTGCTCAACTCTTGTGGGCACGAGACTTCTGATTGGCCGCTTCTCTATGAGAGTGACCCAGAATTCGGCCACACTTACAAGGCACTCTTGGGGGGGCACGCAAGTTCCAAATTTTCACCTCCAAGATGCACTTTTATGTCACCTGGGACACCTTTGTGTTCCTTCAAGCGAGCGTGCCAAGATGATATGGGAAGCACACTACGGTCGAGTCGCTGGGCATTTCGGGGTCGAGAAAACAGTAGCAATACTACAGAAGTATTTCTATTGGCCGAACCTTCGAAAGGATGTCGAGAAGCACATCAGATCCTACACTGCTTGTGCCATTGCCAAACCGACCATCAAGAAGCAAGGCCTATATACTCCTCTACCTACCCCTAGTCGACCTTGGGAATCCATCTCCATGGATTACATGTCGGGCCTGCCTTCTACTAAGTAGGGAAATGACTGTGTTTTTGTGGTCGTCGACAGATTCTCGAAGATGGAAATTATGGCGGCCTGCAAGAAGAATATCACAACAGAAGCCACTGCTAAACTCTTATTTGAACGAGTGTGGGTGCAATTTGGGATCCCACAGTCTATCATATCAGATCAGGATAGCAGGTTCCTCAGCACATTTTGGTCTAGCCTCTGGTCGATGTTGGATACCAAGCTCACCAAGTCCACAGCTTTCCATCCCCAAACAGATGGCCAGACAAAGGTCGTCAATAGAATGATTGTACACATTCTGCGCATGTACAATTCAAAGCATCCACGCACATGGGACAAGAGCCTCCCTTATGTACAACATAGTTATAATTGGGCTCTCCACAGTTCAATCGGCCATAGCCCCTTTCAGGTGGGCTTGGGATTCCAACCACTATGTCCCATTGATGTAGCCATGCCATTTGCAACTGCTCAGGCCAATTCAGCTCATGTCCAGTCTGAAGTTGACAAAGCCAGTAGCTTCATCGAGCGCATTCAACACATCCGCCAACAGGTTCATGATATATTGGACAGAGCCAATGCCAAGTACAAGCAACGCCATGATCAACAGCGGGTGCCACACAACTTCCAGGTGGGTGACAAAGTATGGCTACATTTGCAGAAGGAGCGCCTCACTGGACCCCACCGCAAGCTTCGCCCGCTCCGATACGGGCCGTACACCATCACCAAGGCTATAGGGAACAATGCATTCGAGCTCAGTATTCCACCAGTCCTTGGTCTGCACCCAGTCTTCAATGTGGATCGCCTTCGTCCTTACTTCCCACCTCTATTGGACACCTCGGACATTGCAGAACAACTCACACCAACAGAGTTAAACCCAGACTGCATGGAACAGGCCACCACAGATTGTATCATGGACATGCAAATCAAGAACACTCGTCAACAGCAGATCCAACTGTATCGGGTTGTCAAAGCTGGCCAACTCCTGCACCAAGGAGAGTGGTTCACCAGGGACCAAGTTCAGCAGAAATTTCCTCATCTCATGGAGGAACTTAACGCAATGGGGACCATTGCTTCCTAAGGGGGGAGGAATGATCCAGGTGGATATTGGTGGTCACCCGCCTATTCCACTTGGGGCTCCACCATTGTATATTTCAGTTTTTCAGTTTCGGCACAGTTTACTATTTTTAGCAGTTTTTCGGGTCCTAAACTTCCGGAGCCGTTTTGAGGCCCTAAACGACGTTTTTTGGGAAAATGGAGAGCAACATGGGTCCATGGACCGATGTTTCTCATTCCAAATTTGTAGTCCTCGGATAGATCTTTCTAACGAGGTATGGTACGCGTCAAACGGAGATCGTATGCCAAAGTTACGCCCCTGGGAAGTTGAAACACCAATTTACCCAAGCGGGGCCCATAGTTTTGGCGCTTCATCTCCTAGGGTTAGGGTTTTGGCTGTTTAGGATTTCCCATTGTTTCTAAATGATAAATAGGCCCTCAAGCCTCATTGTAACTCGGTTCAGAGGCCTGTAGCCGCCACATTTCTTCTTAGAGATAGCTACCAGTGCCCTAGCTAGTTTTATTTCCATTCTATCTGTAAGCAAATTTCAGTTCTTTGATATTAATGAAATGAAGTTTTATTTCCATTGCATCTCTGTATTTATGTTCCTACTATGGCTTTGTGAACCTCTTGCCTGTACTTGTTATAACCAAATCAATGTTCCCCTGACCCTGGAATCTTTGGGATTGCTTTAGCTTGAGAATTTGCATATCTCCTTAGTATCCTTTCCTCTCAGATTAACTACCACTTAATACCATTTCTGACCCTTCTCTATAACGTCTTGTACAGTCCCATCAATGGCTTTTTGATGGATCTCATTTATCATATAAAATTGGTTCTTCAAGTTTGGTAACTTAGTGACAAGTTTCTTTGGAGTCACTCCTCTCATTTAGCATATCAAACAGGTTCTTTGAGTCTGCTAACTCTTAATAACATGTTTTTTCTAAGTTGCTTACCTTTTTCTCTCTACTTAGTTTTGATCCACAATTGTGGTGATGATATGTCAAGGATCTGCACTAGATCATCGAACAGTTACTGTTCCAAACTACTTTAGGGGGGCAATCAGAGAATGGGGATATTCTGGCTGCCCTGTTGTTTGTAGGGAATGTCACAGGGACCGTTCCTAGGCAATAAATGGATGACCAGGGATGCTTTCTAGGTGTCTTCTTATCTCCAACGAAAATAAGGGTATTTGTTCCCTTCCATACAGGGGATGTGTTCCTTTTCATACTGGTGAATATGGATACTTCTTAATTCACTAACAATAAGTGTTTTAATGGCTTCAATTAATTACTGTAGGTGTGCCAATTTTCAGCTTTCACATTCGGACTAATTCTAACCTAAATAATGTCATGAACATAATGATTGTAGTATATCCAGAAAGAAATAATTTCTTCAAAATTGACGGTATATTTTTCTTCAATCATGCTTAGAAGGTTTCTATAATCATAATTTCTCGTTTGATGTATATTTCACCTTTTATTGGATCTACTAATGAATCATAATGATAGGGACAAATGACCTTTTTGTCTTTAGACTCTATTTTTTCTGCTATAAGGCTGTATCTAGTCTTTCAAAGTTTGGTTGAGATATTATTTGTTAACTGTTTAAAAGCACAGAACGTCCAGTAGAACTTTTTCATTAACTTATTTAATTAAGAACTGATAAATACTCAGCGTTATATGGTTAAAGAAAAGCAAGAAATATGACAAGGTTTTATTATATGTTAATTCATTTAAAATTTAAATTTTATGTGAACGGTTCTGTGCACATTTTAAGTGAGATGCAGAAAATATTGCCTGGAAAAAAATTGCTTATATATTGCCCATAATATCATTATGTAACTTGTGACTGCCCAATGGCACATTATCTAAAGACAAACTCTGAGTTAAGACTTTTTAAACCTCGTTTTATAATCTATTGGTATAAGTGATTGAAGATTTTGTTGTTTGAGCTATTGATGGTCATAATTTTTGTTTAATTATTTTATGATCATAAATTTTCTGTATTTTGACTCTCCTCTTTCCTTTGTATGTCCTTTTTATCTTCAACAAAAGAGATTTTCAATGTTTCATTTGATAGTCTCCTTTCTTTAAGAGAAGGAAAAAGAGATTAACTTGGACTATTATACTGTAAAGTCTTTTAGACCTCTTGTATTTAAGAATAAATAGTATTATTCTTTTGTCTGTTGTTTTACAAATTCCATGTTTCCAAAGGAGCTGGGCATTTCTGAATTTATGTAATATGCAGGGTGTGAATTTGGAGCAACAACACACCATGAGATGTTAACTTCTTTCTATGGCACCTCTGTGTTGAGAAATTCATGTCAGGTGCCAGATAATCACCTTTGCATGAACTTATGCCTTGGAAATGGCCACCTTTGCATGAACTTACACCTTGCAAATGGCCAAGATATCTGAAAGATAGCCATTTTCTTTTACAATCTTTTGATAAAATTAGGCAGCAATTTTTGTAAATCCACGTCATAGCTGTCAAACTTCAAGATTTTGGGTGCCCCAGAGGTTTCTGATCCTGCTAAATCCATTTCCATCATTAAAAACTCCATTCAAACATTCCTGCTGCTACATTTAACTCTGGCAGGAATTTTTGAAAATCCACTTTATAGTTGTCAAAATTCAAGATTTTGGATGCCCCAAATGTTTTTAATGGTGCTGAATCTATTTCCACCATTAAATATTGGATTCAAACATTTCCTATTGCTAATTTTTTTTTATTTTTTTTGTTAGATTGAAGCCATTTTTGTCAGTCAAGTCAAATTTGAAAACTAAATAAGCTACCAAAAAACAGTTTTCATTTTTTATTAATTTATTCTCACCTGGTTCCAACAACTGTGGTGTCAAGATGAGTTTTATCTTCAGCAAAGTATCTAATTAATCCAAAATCTACAATTTTGGGTTTTAAATGTTGGTCCAATAAAATATTGCTAACTTTTATGTCTCTATGGATAATGCAAATATCTGATTCTTGATCAAGATAAGCTAGCCCAGCAGCAACTCTTAATATAATTTCAAACCTCAGCTGCCACTCCAGAAATCTGCCCAGGTTTTCATCTATTACAAAATTACAATTCGGTCTCAAATAACTATATTAACTAACTAAACAATAGTGTTTGAAATGTCACATTGACTGGAGCTAAAATCAAGTTTTAGGGTGAAGAAAGATCACCAAATATGAATAGATCAAGACTCTTGTTGGGAAGGTATTCATAAACCAAGAGTCTATCTGTGGTATCCACACAACATCCAAGAATTTTGACGAGATTTCTATGTTGAACATTGCTTATCAGAGTCACTTCGTTGATGAAGTCATTCACACTCTGTTCTTTCTCTGTAAATAGTTTCTTCACCGCAACTTCGTTGCCATTTGCTAAAATTCCCTGTCAACATGTCCTCTATATTACTCAATTTATTCTTTGTATTTCATAACTCTTTGTATGGTAAAGGGAATTCGGATATCACCTTATAAACCGAACCAAAGCCTCCTTCCCCAATCTTGTTTGCTGGGTTAAAATTTTTGGTGGCAGCTCGTAGAGTACTGTATTTGTAATTTAATTTTGATTTGGATATAGCTGTTGACTGTTCAATTGATAGTTTGGAATGCCCTGCAAAATAACCATCACGTTGATGATTCAGGAAATCATATATAGAAATTGTAGTATTCTACTTCTAGGTTAATGAAACAATTAAATAATATATTGAAAATTCTATTTTAAGTTGTTATTTATGATTTATTTAATTTTTTAATTTTTATTTTTTTAAAATTTAAATATAAGAGGTTTTTTTAGTGCATTATATTAGATATTATTTTTGGAATTCTACTGAGTTAAGTAAGTTATTTATCTATGACCATTTCCATGAGAGGAATTCATCAGTAGAAGTTTATTATTTTGTATGGTCTTTGTAAGGTTAGCAACATGTCCAAGGAAAAAAATCTAGAAAAATATATAATAAGCCTAATAATGAAAAAAGTTGGAGGTGGCAGTTAATATAGATACAACTAAAAACAACAATTCTATGGGACCTCATAGTTGGTGGGTGGGATGTTTCCTATTGGCCAGAGTTTGTGCTACGTGCACAGGGAAGCTATTCAACTCTAATTGACAAGAACAGAAAGTTGCCTTCATCTTATAAGTCAATTTGCAATTCCTTCAAGGCATCAGAGGTAGGGAAGGTAGTTCTGAAAATATACAACTCCTCTTCAAACAAGAAGAAGGCTGCAACCTATAGATACATGGTAAAAAAGAACATATTCTAGGAGTTCGAGCCTCATAGTAGATTAGATGTACTTAGAAAGCTTTCTTACATTCAACAATTAGAAATGTTAGTAGATAAGAATGTGCCATCATGTTGGAGAAGCAAGTTTGTCTCTTTGGAAGCTGGAAATTTTATCTACATATGTGCTACTATATAAAAGTTAATATTGGTAATAATAAAGGTTGGTTGTGTTTCCAGAGCAGATCATCATTGTGAATTCCACAGCTTTTCATGTTTGTGATTGATAGGTATATGATATACATGGTAAAGCAAGTATAAATAAAATTTATAAATATTGACCACCCCAAGGCTAGTTAAATTTTTTATTTATTGTTTACCCCATACACAAATCTATATAAATAATATTTTTAGTTCGAAAAATGAATATTGTATTAAATTCCTCATCAATAAAAATTTTCTTCATGGAATGATCTACATTCAGAGGTTTACCTATATCTAAATGAAACCAGTTTGTTCCCTTTGGCTACATATTTTCTAAAAGGTCAAACTTATCTTAAAATAGAACCGATTTTTTTCTTTGTCTTTTTGGTTACTATATAGTAAGTATATCATGAATTCAGGACCAATGCAACCCCAAATGAAGGGGGAGAAAAACTATATTTGAGGGTGAAGCACTTTGTATTATACATATGAACATATTCTAATTTAAGATAATGCAACCAAGTGTATTTAAATGAATGGGATACGAAAGGTGATGGGTTTGGATAATAGATAGAAATTTGGTCAATTATGTTTTGATGTATATATTTGTTTAATTAAATTTTTTATTTTATTATATTAAAAAGCTGTGACCAATTTTATTTCATGGAAATGATTATATTAGATAAATATAAAAATTTTAAGATTAGGGAGGAGTTGAAGTTGTTCACTATCTTATACTTTCACTTTATTATATTTTAAACAAAGATTAATGCTCCTCTCACGAACTAGGTACATATTCCATAGAGGTCGTTGAATATGCATTTTGTGGATAGTTTTTTTGAAGGTTTCAGAGGTAGGCATGAAGAGAACAAAACAATTTTCAAGATAACTCACAAAAGTTGATAAACAAACCACCCATTCTTCCAAAACATTTTGTATTTCCTCTAACTTTATCACCTACATCACCTTTATCTCGCATGGAAGATGTATCCCCACTCCTCAACATTACTGTGCACCTCCCGGTGCAAATGCTAGTATTACTTGATTTTCCATGCTTATGTGGAACATGGTCAAGAGAAGGAACTATAACAACAATGGATTTGCATGAAAGCTTTATAATATTTTCAAACATGAAAGTTGTGATGCGTTACTAAGTTTCTTCATTATTTTATAGATCAATACATGTTAAACCAACTTTACTCCTTGAATGGCATTGCATTCAACATTGTGCACAAGTATGTTTTAAATATATCAATCAAAAGTATGATTTTATCTATATTTGATAATGCAAGTTGAATACATCATACAATACATAGGAGTGCTATGGCTATGAAGTTCAATATGAAATAATCTATTGATTTCTACTATTACTATTATATAAGGGGTGCTCTTCCAATGACCATTTATTAGCTATGTTAAGAAGGCTTTGTGGAATTTTTATTTACTATAAGATTATGTATAGTTGAGTTGCGGACAACTAAGTAGAATTTGGTAGGAAGTTTGGAGTATGTGTAATTCATAATGATCTTGTCTTCTCTTCATTGATGACTTTTCAATGTGTGAGTTTTGACCTAAGCCATTGCATTATCAATGTGTCAAGGCTCACAACTCGACCTATATGCCAGCTACTTATTATAATCGTTCCTAGGAACATGAATCCTAATTTTTGAAGGTTTAAAATTTATAAAAAGTTCTCTCTATTGTGGTCGAATTTGTGGTGGTTATCTCAAAATTTATTTAAGGTACCATGGATCTAAATTTATTATGAACTTTCAACACTATAAAAAACTTTGGTGAAAATTGTTCATCAATTCTCACTTGGTTAGGGTAATATATGTTAATGAAAATTTTGTGTGCGTGCATGAGAGTTGGGTGCAAATGCACAATGTTGTGTAGCATTAGTGTGATAAATATGGGATAGCGCAAAGGATATTTTTTAAGATTAGTCTAAGTTGACTCGTACCTAATCAACTTATTCAAGTTGATTGTTGGTTGAACGGTTAATTTTTGGTTCAATGGACATAAGATCTTGTAGGCACAAATACCAAAGGGAAAAATGGATCCCGTCATGGGGTACTCTTTGTAAATCTCCACCACTACTACCTTCCATGCTTCCTCAAACTCCCCTCCAACCTCAATATCAGTGCTAGTAGTAGCATGAGCAACAACACTATGCTTAGCAGAACTAGAAGGACGCATTTTCCAAATTGCACGAGAACTACTTCCCTTACGAGTCACCATATGCCATGCTTGGTCTCGGTGGTTCTCTTCCTTCAACTCCTAGTTCAACTACCATATCTTCATTGGAACCAACACCCTAAACTCCACTAGACAATGATTCACCATTTTGTAGTAGTGATTCGCCATGTTTTTACAAGATAATATAATCTCGTGAGAGATTCGCCAAAAAATTATATATACATATTATATTATTAATAAAATCACCTTCCATTTTTCCTATGTATCATGGGGATTCGCCAATTTATTATATATATAAATTTAGGGGGGTTCTTAAAATTTTCCCTGGCCCTACTCAATTGTTCTCCATTATTTTATTTTTGTATGAAGGACGATATTACATATATTGCAACTAAACTGTTTTTTTCTTCCAGCAAAAATACAACCAAGCCATTTTGCAGGAAAATCACGTAAGAGCCTGGACAAGGAGGGTTGTTGACATTCCATGGATGTAACACTGGTTGGCGGAGAGTTTGTTGATGATCTTCCATTGTCCATGGTAGATATTTTGATAGGAAAAAAGCCCATCGAAGTCATGAAAGTCGATGCCAGGACATCAAAGCTGCAAGGTAAGTGTATCCTAATTAAGTCGATGGAAGCTACTGAAGGGTGTTGATAAAATACAAGTCAATCATTACAGGAAGTTGCATCACCATGATTGCTTCTTGGGTGAGATTAGGTATCTGTAAAGGGGATCAAAACTGCAAGAAGGTGTTATGTTGGTTCAACCACTTCCACTCAATACAACAAATTACCCGAGTTATTGATCGGTAGTTATTTATGGTTAAGTTGTGTTGCACACACTCATAATGGTAATGCTAACTATAAATGTTAATCGTTGACATTATAATTTTCATATTGAATTGAGAAAATGACAGACAATACCCAGACGAGATTGTATGTAAACATTTTTTCCTGGTTGGAGGTATGCGTGTGGGCTCGATATGGTACCTGGTTGGAGGTCTGCACACGGTGGAAGGTCAAGCAAGGTGTAGCGCAATGCAGCAGAGGAGCCAAAGTGCGCAAGAGTTTTGATTTGAATAGAATGGAATTTCCACTGACCACCCGTAATGCATTAACCAGATGAACGGATCAGATTCAATAGATACATATTCTGTCAGGATCTTCTGACAGGTAAAAATCACATCAGAGTCGATCCGAGGTGTCAGAGGTTTGGAGGATTGGCCGGCCAGAGCTAGAAATTTTCTGTCTGGTGACAGAAGGCGGGAAATTCCTTCGCCTAGTTAGACTACTCCTAATATTTATAACTAATAAGGGTTTGAATTTGTCGTGTTGACCTTCTTAGAGGGTTAATACACTTTGGAGTACCTTCTCCTCTTCTTCTTCTATATGGAGTACCTTCTCCTCTTCTTCTTCTATATGGAGTACCTTCATCGCTTCTCTGTGGACATTGACTTCTTCAAATATCTTCTAGAATTTCCATGCTTTCTTGAGCTTGAGATTATCTTGCAACTTCTTCTGCTTCTTTAAAGTTTTCATAAAGAGGATGCCATACATTATGTTCATATTCCTTTATTTTTTTATCCACGTGCTCATGAAATATAACATCTATGATTGCAAAGACCTTGTGAGTACTTGGATCATACATTTTATATGGTTTTTTATCAGTAAAATATCCAATAAAAATGCATTTGATAGCTTTGGTGTCTAATTTATTCCTCTACTAATTAAGAATATGAGCAAAGGCCTTGCATCAAAATATCCTTAAATGATCAAATTTAGGTTTAAAACCATAAAATGCCTCAAATGATGTTTTGTGCTCAAGATATTTTGTAGGGCTTCTATTTTTTAGGTATACAATTGAATTAATGGTTTCGGCCCAATAACTATTAGAAATTCCTTTACTTTTTAAAATACTACGAGAACATTCAACTAATGTTCTATTCTTTCTCTCAGTTACTATGTTTTGTTGAGGTGTATTTGGTACTGTAAATTGTTGCATAATTCCATTTTTCTTGAAGTATTTGGAAAAAGCTCTCGAAGTGTACTCAGTACATTTATCTGATCGAAGAATTTTAATAATCTTTCATGTTTGTTTTTCAACCATGTTCTTGAATTTTTTAAAGCATTCAAACACATCACTTTTATTTTTTATAAATTACATAGAGGTGTATCTAGCAGTATCATTAATACAGATAATAAAGTAATTAATATGCTCCACCAAGTGACTTATTTTGCATTGGACCACATACAAAAATATGCACTAGTTCAATTATTTCACGTTTTCTTCTATCTTCATGCACCTGAAATTATTCCCTATGTTGTTTTCCTAGTGCACATTCTTCACATTAAAAGTGTTCCCACTTAATATTTGGAAGGCCTTCTACCATAATTTTCTTTTGTAGTAACATTAGGTCATTATGATTTAAGTGTCCATACCTTTCATTCGAAAGCTCTATATTTGACATGCCTATTGATGCCAAAGCTTAATGCCAATCTTCCTTACATTCAACCTCTATAATCCTCCAACTCTCATTCCTTTTGCAAAAATCTTGTAGTTGTTGTGCATATCATTTACCAAACAATTTTATTTCACAAATTAAAATTTTAAATCCTGATCTGTAATAATAGAGATTGAAATTAATTTATTCTTTAATCCTCAGACATACACTGCATTTTTAATTTTTCTTCCTCGTCCATTATGAATATTAACACTTATAGCATGATATCATTTAAGTTAATGTGATCTATTATCTCCTAAATGTATTTGTGCCCCATTATTGACTTCGTGATATGTATAAAACCAATATATTTTGCATGACCAAAATCTCTAAACCAAGCATTATCACCATCAATTTCTGCTGATAAAGAAACATTGGACACAAATAATTTAAGATTGATTAAATCATGACTGATTGCCTCATCTTTATCAACATAATTTCCTGTATGTCTTCTTTGTTTAAGTTTATTAGACCTTCTTTTCATGCAATTCCTAGAAAAATGATGAGGTTTTCCGCAACAATAACATACATAATCTCTACTTGATTTGGCATTTGACCTTGATGAAGGTGTACCTAGAAATTATTTTACTGATGAATTTTTAATTTTATTTATCTCCCACTCTTTTCCTTTGACAAACTTCTTCCCTTTAACCAGCAATGCTAAATTTGAATTTGAGGCTTTCTAATTAAGATTTCTTCTCGGGTATTCTTCATGCATAATTATACTTTCCAACTTATCGAACATAGGAGAATTATCTCTAGATGTAAGACTAGTGATAAACATTTGATATTCATCAAACATTCCATTTAATGTCACAATAACAAAATCTGTACTATATATTGTTTCACCAATGTCACCTAAATTATCCTTTAGATCCTTAATTCTAGAAATAAAATTAATGATACTCTCATTCTATTCCATCTTAATTGAAAGAAGTTTACACTTTAAATAAAATATTCGATTTGTAGCCTTCATCTCATACAATTTTTTTAGAGTGTTCCATGTGTCCTTGGATATTTGCACTCTCTAATGTGTGGAAAAATGTTGTTCATAACAGACATTCACAAAAGAACCTTAGATTTGTTTTCTCGTCACTCTGATTCTTGAATTGTTGCAACTCTGGCTTGAGGGGGAACTAGATTGACTCCAGCTCCATACACGATCATCCATATATTTTAGTCTTCCATCAAAGTCTATAGATTAAACTTCCAATTTGCATAGTTTTCGTCGTCTAGCTTGTTAGAGTCAGATGAATAAGATTCCACCAATACATTAGCCATGGTACTAAACTTATGAGTACTCAAATACCAACCACCCAAAATATCATTTTTCCACAACTTCAATAGCTAATTTCCTTACTCCTTCATCACAAATATAAACCCTCAAGCACAAGTCATAAAATTGTATTAAGCTTCACAACTCAAAAAATAATTAGAAAATATGGATCCCTTCTCTCCTTATATAATTTATTTTTCCATAATCACAAAAAAAAGCACAAATTGTGATCTCATCATGCCACCAACATCGACTTGAACACTTATATTTTTGTTTAGTTCAAAAACTAACAATTAAAAACACAACCACCAAACCTTTTTTCTTTATGCCATGTAGTGATGAACTAATAATACAACTGCACTGAAAATTTGTTTCATTTGTAGGCTATGATTTAAAAAGAAAAAACTATATAACATCCTGGTTAGCTGAACTCATATAAAAATAAAAGTTGTTTGTGCTATCACAACCTTTAGTTTTAACTAGAATTCTCTCGAACTAAAAACTCTAAGATGTAATAAAGTTGCCCAACAACATAACATGTAAAAAAAAAACTAACCAACATATTAAATTATAGAATATCTTTACTCATATGCAGTAGCTTCATTTCCTATATTTCTTTGTCGCAAATTATGAAAAAAAGAACAACACAACCAACAAACACTACAACATTCACATTAGACTCCAAGCACTGCATGTGGAGGATTTACCCAATTTTAACTTTGATAATATTAGGTTTACTCAGCCATTTATTTTCTTGGTTCCTCTATGTAGACTCCCTCCTCAAAAATTCCATTGAAAAATGTAGTTTTTACATCCATTTGGTGGATCTTCCACCCCATATATGCAGTCGGTGCAAGAATTAATCTAATGTATGAATACCTTGCTACGAGAGAAAAGGTTTAGGCATAGTCAATTCCATGGACCTGATATAATCCTTTGGCCACAAATCTAGCCCTATAATTCTCTATTCTTCCATATGTTGCATTCTTAACCATGAAGATCCATTTCGAATGCACAACTAATTTATCTGCTAGTATTAAGACCACTTCCCAAAATTTTTTCTTCATGATGAATTCATATTCTTCCACCATTGCATCAAGCCAAACTAGTTTCCCAACATATTCCAAAAAATTGGATGGCTCAATATTTTTAAGTTCAGTCATTAGAGCCATGTAGCTAGTGTACCTCTCAAGTAACCTCCTTTGCCTACGAAAATATGAAAGAGCTCCCACATTCTCCCTCACATCTTTCACCAATCTATCATCTCCCATGGATCATTTTATACCTTATATGGATGGTTCTACATGAGTGAATGTCTCCACTATGTATCCTCTTTGATCCTCCATTTTTTGTTGCTTCACAGCTTCTCGAGGCCCCTCTTATGGTGGCATATGAAGATCCCTATCAAGAGAGAACCACATCGCTTTCTCCTCATGAAACGTTACATCCCTTCCCACAACTTTCATTATGAAGGAAGGTAAGTACACATGATAACTGTGTCGAGTTTTTATGTAAACCATAAAAAATCCCAACTCTATTTTCAGATCTATCTTCTTCTTCGAATATTTGGAGACATGGTAGGAAAAAGATACTTAAAACATGATGAAATGAGACACATCTGGCTTCCTCGCTGAGAAATTGTCCTCTAGTGTAATTATACCAATAATTCAATGAGGAGTATGATTATGCAAGTATGTTGTTGTGTTACATGCCTCTATCCACAATTGTAGTGGCAGACCTTGATCATGTAGTATATCTCTCGTAGCTCCCACAATTCCCTTGTTCTTCCATTGAGCTACTAGCTCATTCTACTGTAGGTTGTGCGGTTCTTTAAGCCATATTCATATGAATTCTTTTGCATATAAATCCTTTGTCATTTAAAACATACTCACCTCCATTGACTCTCTTAAGAGCCTTCACCTTCTTCCCAGTCTCTTTCTCAACTAGTTCCTTGAATTGTAAAAATCTTGAGAATGTCTCATCCTTCTTCCACATGAAGAAGGTATAACACTTCCTTGAGAAGTCATAAATAAAATTAACATATTACTTATTTCTTGCACTGGAGGATGTTGAGGAGGGTCCACAAATATCATAGTGGACTCTCTCCAAGACTACATGTTCTCTATTGTCTCGATCATGCAATGTGGATTTTACATACTTCCCCAAGGTGGAACCTTTGCAGACATATTTCCACTCAATTGATCCTTTAGGGAGGCCAACTATTATTTGTTGTATAATATTTAAGGCATCATGATGGAAATGGTTGAATACCTAATGCCAAAGTACACCGAAATCATGACTATGCACTTTCTATGCCTTTCTACTTAATGCAACACAATATTCCACATCCATTTTATATAGGTTCTTCACACAAACCCAGATATTCTTCACTTTCCCAATATCTATGTTCCTCTTATGGGCTTTAGCTTCACTGAACATCACGTCATAAAGACAATATTCTAATTTTTTTTATAGAGATGATGTTCTTCTTCAAGCTTGGTATAAACATGACATCTTCGAGGCGAAGAGATCTTGATTCCCTCTTAAAGGTTACTGTACCAATCTTGGTATAGCTATATATTCCTTCGTCCCCAAGATAAACATGCATATGGATATATTTCTCCTCCGGGTCACTTAAAATCTCTCTACACCCTGTCATGTGGAAAGAGGCATCTGAGTCCAAGTACCACACACTCCCCATCATCATGTTGGCCATGTAGGAAATAAGGCTGAATTTAGCTTTAACTGTGAAGCCAATGCCTCACTTTCTACTCCTCATGAGTTCTTCTTGATAGAATTTATGTGTGGAAACTTTGTAGCATAGCCCGAGAATTCATGACAATTGAAGAATTTTATTTTGGACCAGTCTTTCTTCCTTCCCCCTTTGCTAGATTTTAGTTTGGATTGAGACTTCTTCCCTTTTCCCTTCTTTCCATTTCCAACCAATGCAAATTTTTCTTGCTCCTCTCCCTTGGATGAACTTCCATATTTGGTATTTTGCATGATCTCTTCTTGTACCAAATCAAACCATAAGCATTCACAATTCAATAATTTCTCCCTCCCATTTACTGAGTCCTAGTAGTTATGAAGAATTTTGGGAAGGCTTAGAAGAGCTCGGCTCAACAGGTCATCTTCCGCAACATTCATACCAACCACTCCAAGTTCATCTAGAAATTTTCTAAATCTGCTGAGATACTGCATAATAGTATCATTGTTCTACATCCTCAAATTTCAAAGTTTGTCTTTAAGGGCCAATTTTCTATGGTCTATGCTATTCTAGAATATCTCTTTGAGTGCCTTCCACATTGCTAAAGGAGTTTCTTTCCCATGGATATATGAGACATGTGGTCTCACACTCCCTTCAAGATAATCCTCCTCCGCTTGGCCACACATTTCTTCCATTGAAATAGGTTATGTGCATCAACTAATCCTAGTTTTGGAATGTCTGTCTTGAGATATTTCAACAATCCATTGTCATTAAGCAACGCCTCCATGCGATCCTTCCATGCAATGAAATTTGAGTTTCCTTCCAAGGCATACTCTAATCTTGGTCCATTGAAGTTCATCTTGCCAACTCTGAACTGATCCTACTACATTGAAGCTGCAAATTCGAACCTCCTAAGAAACAACTTCAAAATTTATGTTCTAATGTAAATTATGTTCTGATACCATGTAGAAATATGGTGACAGAATTGTAATTGCTCAAGAAAGTTAATTTAAATCAATGGACACAATTATACTCTATAACTCTGTAGAAATTAATTCACAATTCTGAACAACAATCGGAAACCTGCATCAATCACATACACAAGTACACATATTTATCTAGGCGAAAGAAACTGGTAAATACCTCTTAAGCTTGCTTGCATTAAGAAAATAAATATATAATGTATTACAATTTCTTACTCACTTTGAACACAACATGGAAGTTAATAACCTATATCTCTTTGCTCAACGAGAAGCTCTCACCCAAACTTAGTCAATTTCTACCTTTGCTTGAGCCCCTATTTCCTTGTACAAATCTTGAAGAATTTGGCCCCTATTTTTAAAAAAAATTCTCCAATTGATTGCGCAATTCCCAATTTTGATCATGTGGCTACATGCAACACTTGTACACTCAAGACTAGTCTACAAATGATGTTACACTACCTTGAAATCTCCACCACAGTTGGGGAACTCAAATTCTTTGCATGCACTAGTTATTTTGGTTGATTATCAGTTAACTGGATGATAATTGAGTTATACTACTATCACACTACTCAACTTACCGCCAAATAGTTCTATCAATAGTTGGAACTAGTTTAACTGAATGCAACTACAAATAACTGAACTTGATTGCTA
The DNA here is from genome assembly GCA_034641835.2 of Pinus albicaulis. NCBI lineage: Eukaryota > Viridiplantae > Streptophyta > Pinopsida > Pinales > Pinaceae > Pinus > Pinus albicaulis. The sequence goes on from CM076580.1 coordinate 95,362,332, forward strand.
CAAAATAGAAATCACGCATACATAACTGAAATCCAAGCCCTTAACTTGAATTTACTGAGCTAACTGAGTGAGAAGAGCCATGTCACCTCAATTAACTACTCCCAAGTTGTCGACTAATGTGGAAATTCGAATTTTCTCAATCTTAGGAAAGCAAAATCAAATGGAGACTTTCTTACTACACTTTTCAACATCTCATTGGTATAATCAACATAGTTAATTATGCTTCAAATACCCTCACACTAGTACAAGATATCATCATACTTGAATTGAAATTTAGTAGCTATATCTTTTCATTTTTAAAATAATAAAATAAAATTTGATAATGAAAAATAATATCCTTTCAATAAAAAATCTAAAAAGAAAAAAAATCATTTTTTTTCTTCACACACACATTTATATATTCTATATGAGAAATATAAATATTAAATCATACTTTCACATCAATTGCCAAATTGAACTTGAGTAGTAGGAAGGATCCCAATTCCTCTCAACCACTTAAAATAACCCCATTTCACAAATTAATTTAAAAATGAAAATTTCCAATTTTTTATTAACAAATTCAAACATTCTAAATCGCAAAAAAACAAATTTTATAATACAATGATTAAAAAATAATTAATAAAAAAATGATAATTTCCAATTTTTATTAACAAGTTCAAACATTCTATATCCCAAAGAAAAAAAACAAATTTTATAATACAATGATTAAAAAACAATTAATTTATATAAAGTAAAATGAAACGAAAAAAATAAAAATAATTAAATCCTATTACTATATGAATTGTAATATTATTTTAAAAAGCAATTTACCATATTGAAATTAATTTAAAAAATATTTTAAATTAAAAATATTTTTATAATAAGTTATAAATGTTAGATAGATAATTTACATAATTAGATTTTATTTTTACCTTTTCTAAATTAATATAAATTATAAATTTAATTTAATATATTTTTATGGATAGTTAAAAAAAAATAACATATTAATTAAAAACTTTGAATTGTTTTTAATACAATATATTATAATAAATAATTGTACACAATTCCTTACGATTTTAATTAACACGACCAAATCGCAAATCTTTTGAGTGAAGGGGAATCCACCTTGCTTAGTTAATCAATCTTTGGAAATCTGGTATGGCCAAGGGTCGAGGACGTCCGACGGGGCGATATTAGGTTGGATACTGTTAAAGAAATCATTGGTGTGAATTCAGGAAGGATATATGTCACCTTTTTATTTTTAGGACCTTCGAAACTGTGGATCAGAGTAGAAATTATTAAACTAAATTTAAAAATAATAAAAATTATAATTAAAAAATTATTATATGAGAATCATTATATAATTATTTATTTGATTTGATTTTTGTTTTTTCAAAATACTTGTCATACATTTATGACATTATTTTGGTAAAATTTACATGATATTGAGAGGATTGAAATTTCATATACTTTCAATATATTATTGATAATACTATAAACAAATAATCAAAATCAAAATTATAATAATAATAAAAATGTCTTGTATTAATTTTCATTTTCTTTTAGTTCTTATTTTATTATTTTTAACTTTTACATTTTTAGTTTCCTTATTAGACTTATGTTAGATCTCAATTTTTTTTTTATGGTTCAAATATTTAAGTAGAGTAGAGTCAAGCACGTGCTAGCTAATTTAGGGAGAAAAGTAACCAAAAACAATATAAATAAGGAGAAAAGTAGCCAAAAACGATATAAATAAGAGAAATAAAAGGCATTATTTTCCTTATTTATAGTAAATAAATTAAATACAAAGGAAACATAATAAGTATCCATTTATTGAAAATTTGTGTTAGATGGTTAGCTTAATAAGTTGTTGAGAAAGAACCATCCAATACATCCATGACAAACCATGTATATGAAAAGTTTGTGGAGCATCTCTCAAATAGCATAATTAAGAGTAGAGTAGAATGGTTATGTGTAAATGACAAAAAATAATACAAAATGCAATAGATAAATAATGGTTATTCATATGTGCTAGGCAAAAATAAAGAGATTGTGGATGGACAAGATGAGTTAAATAATATTTTTCATTCATTTCTCTACCTAAAGTATGTCTTTTGATTCTTTCATTTCAAAAAAGAACTTGCACAATTCCTATATTTTAATATTACAGTATTTCTTATCCCTTGGGGGAAGCTCAATTGGAAAGTGCCATGAAAATGAAGTGTTATGTGTCAAGATATTCGAGGTGAAAATCCCTTGACTTATTCGTGTCTGCAGAAGGGGCATGCATAGAAACCTAAGGGTTATAGTGATAGTGATCAAAATCGATCTCATGTCAGGTGACTATGAAACCGACCCAATTTTTTATTCCTCTAGTCGCAAAATATATATAGATGAGAAGTACTTGTTGGGATAAATTCATATGAAAGAGAATAATACATCATGCTCCACATGTAAAAGTAGAAAATATAGGTGGAGTAATCATTAGGTCATTTAGAATGGTATTGGGTTTGTATTTTGAAGCAAGCCATATATATCATGTGACTTCTCTGAAACAAGTACCTCTAACCTTTAAGAAAGTATTTTTTTTAAATGTTGAAGTATTATATTTTGTGAATTTAGCAATTTAGCCTTTGTGTTATGTACCACAACAATAAGAACTAAAATTTAGTTGTGTTGACATTCATCACTTTTGGAACATTTTTAGATCAATTTATCTTTTGAACACCATTTTCAAGAAAACCATGTACTGTTTATATTATATATAAAAAATATATTATTTTGTGAAAATATTGCCGCATAAATGTGATAGTTGTGAAAACATTGTGTGTCACACATCACTTCGTTGCTGAAAACTTACGCCAAATTTTCATTTTTTTCTAACAGAAGTCATGTTTTGTATTTTTTTAGAATGTTACTCATGATTTTTTTATAGCATTTTCAATGAATTGGAGTCTTATCCATAGTATCTCATCTAAGGAATTTTGAAATGGTTGAAATTAGTGATAACATAATTTGTAGTATCATCATGATGCTATTCATATAACTTTGATTTTTTAAAATGGTTTATCTTAGTCATATCATAAATTCGAAATATTATCTTGACAATGTTGACATGATTTTGGGTTGTATTATATTATATTTTTCTTGCATTTTTAGTTTTTTTTTAATTACATATACTATAAAATATATTCTGCATATATTTTGGGTTTGGGATATAATTATGCAATGAATGAATATCTACACTCAATCCATTTAACAATCGCATAAAAAATAATAAGAATAACTATTTTCTTCCTTTCCCACCAAATTTATCAATTATATTATTATAATTTTATGATTTTCCTCAGAACGCCCATTTATACCTCAAATTTCCCCTCATTATAAGGATAAATTAATAACAATTTGTTTTTTCAAACTCACACTAATTATCTAGGTTGAAAAAAAATTGGTTTTAGATTTCATTCTAGTGGTTTTGGAGTTCGTCTATAGCATATAAGAATTTTATATTTTAACCATTCCAAATGACAAAAATAGTAGCTTAGGGAGTGTTAGAGATTAATTTGAAACTCCTTGACATAATTTCAGAATCCTTGCAAAATGAGTTTGAGATGCTACATATATGATTCATGGAAAAGTCCTAAAAATAGGCTATACCAACCCTATAATTCTCTTAGGACACCTGCAAAAGGTGTCAAAATTCTCCTACTAGACCAGTAGAAAGTGATGAGTGCTCATAGCCTTTAGATAATAGTGTTGATGATGTAAATGTTAATAGACCAAGGGGATAAGGTTTGAAAAGGTTATAATAGTGATGAAAAAAATAATAAGGATGAAGGACCGTGTTATATGAATTGAAGAGTGTCTATATTCATCTCCTACAACTTCTCAAATATACTATGAAATGAGCATCCAATATGGAGAAATGAGAAAGGGATAAAGTAGTGATATGGTGTTGAATGAGTACAAAACTCTACCTTGCAACAAGTCTATCAATAGTGACCTTGATTGCAATTGTAGGTGAGACAAACAACCTCCTATCTAGGATATCTAAGGAAAAAAAAATTGTAACTGATTCATTAATATAATGGTATATTCCCCCCATATATTTATGTGGTTCTATGTGTGAATGGTTAGACATTTGTTTATTTATTTGTATTTGAATGATTAATAATACTAACCTTCAATTGGAAGATAGGATTTGTATATATCAATCCTTGTTTTTCGGTGATAGGTGTTGGAAACTAGGTTCAAGACTCCTACATAAGGGCATCAACTAGAAAAAAATAAGATCAACATTCAACAAAAGGTATGCAACAAACCCCTTCTTTTCATATTTAATGTTTCAAGAATTTAGATCATTAAGGGAAGTCTACTAGAAGCTACTATCTATAATAAATTAGTGGATATATTTGTGGGAAATACTCTCTCTCTCTCTCTCTCTCTCTCTCTCTCTCTCTCTCTCTCTCTATATATATATATATATATATATATATATTTGACAGAGTGGGCTGCTAGATTGTATTCCAAAAAAATAAGAGAGCAAAAGTTCTGAAATTACATGAAGATCTGCTTACTGTGCAGTGAGGAGAGCAGCTACAACTATGCTTTACATGCCCTTTGATTCTAGTATTCGAAAGGAGTAGAAATACTAAAAATTTATAGAAACGGACGAACTGAGAAAGGAGTAATACATATTTAAAAGACATGTTGAGGAGAGAGAGGAATATTAGTCAATATTTATGTGGTTGATTTGGCGCATAGTAGATTTCTCTGGATTTTCTTCATTCCCTGCGTTCCTTAAGTTTTTGGAGCTAGAACTAGGGGCAACGCATTTTTCAATCATGTATTTTAGGATTTGAATCGATTCTTTAGCATGAGCACACTTGTTCAAAATATCTTCGAATTGTGATTAAAGAGAAGAGACCCTTGAGACAAAGAAGTTAACATAAATCTGGTGCCTGTCCTCAAGGGATTTAACATCGTTCTTTAGCTTTGTGTCGATAATCTTCTGGTGAGCACGAATTTGCTCGAATTTTGTCTGCAAGTCAGCACAGTGAAAACAGTTTTCACTTCAAGCATGCTAATCGATGAGAGATGGGTCCAAAGGAGTTGAAGACAGAGCTGGAATACTGTGCCAACCTGCAAACAATAACAGGAGCTCTTGGATCCACCACTATAACTAAGAGCAAAGATTGGAAAGGGTGCAGAACACCACAAAGACGAGCCTATATGATCAAGGGAATTAACAGGATGATGCAGAAGGCGGGGGATAGGGGAATAAATAGAATCAAACAAGTGGGGAGGCACTTTGCTATGAGAAATCCGAGACGAAGGAGTCACAGGAATGGAGTGATAAGGAGTACAAGAGACACAAGTGAAGTCAGATATGCCAGGGTTGGGGTTTGAATAAAATCTTATAGTAGTGGAGTTCACGATTAAGGCAGGGAAGTTTGAAACAAAGACTTGTTGCACAACAACTGACCCGAAGGTCGAGCGCAGGCTCGATTTTCCAAAAGATCTGCTTCGCTATTATGGATTAGGAGGATGTGAAAGAATGAGGTTTCTGTCAATTCTTGTAAGAGGATATAGCTTCCGTTGACTATTTGGTTGCGGGCTACATTGGCGATAGAACGTTTGTGAATCATAAAATGAATTATGATTACTGAGTCACCCAGAGTCAAGGCATTTTGTATTTTGAGCTTCTTTAGTTGGGCTAAGCCTTGAAATAGAGCGAGAGCCTCTGCTCTGTTGTTGGACAGAGAGCCTAGACTCCATTCAAAGGTTAGAAGAGGATCCTCGCTTTCATTTCTTATGATGCCATCTGCCCCAACAATTCTCGGATTGGATTCGAAGCACCATCAAAAAAACGTGTGGGTCTGCCACTTGCCTTGTTCCAATCCCTAAATTCATTTTCTTTGAGTCAAATTTTCCAGATGATATCAGATCTGAATTAAGATTTATGGGAGGGGTTAGTGTTTCTGGACAATAGATCATGAAGGAAGATATTTTCCTCCACACATAGGTCATTGGTATCGATCTTGTAATTTCTTTTGGCAGAAATTGCTTCGAGAGTTAGGCTCCAAGTATTATTACAGAGTTTCCTGTAGGATCGCTCTTTTCCTCTGAATATCTTGTTGTTCTAGGAGAGCCATATATTCCACAAGGCCACAAATGGTATAGTGCTCCAAACCCTCCACGAGAGCTTGTTGTTCTTATTATTCCAAGGAAAACTATTTCTCCAAGCAAGAAGCAGCTCAGCTACAGAGCTTGGAGGAGTGCTATTGGGCTGAAAATAATTGGTGAGCCCTGTCCAATAGTGAAGGGCGAGGAGCACCAGAGGAAGAGATGTGAGATTGTTTCCTCTGCATTTTGACAGTTTGGGCAGATAGAAGGTCCTGTAACGCACCTTTTTTTGAGGTTTTTTGAGGTTAGAACTTTACCTCTCAATAGAATCCAGATAAAGAATTTTCTCATAAGAATAGCTTTAGACTGCCAGATAGTCTTCCATACTGGCCAGATTGGCAGTGGATAATGCTCTTTGCATAGGTACTGATATGCTGACTTGATGGTGAAGGCCTTACCTATAGGGTCCCAACAAAATCCATCGATGCTATATTTTTTAATAGGAGCTAGTCCATGAAGGATGGATTGCAAATTTTTGAGCTCATATTCAAGGTGAGGAGGAATGTTCGGGAAGTTCCATCTGATCCACATTTGGTTTTGTGCATCCCATTTCGAAAATTGGTTCAGAAATTTGAGTTCCATGTTGTTGTAGTAGTGGAGAATGTTCTAAATATCAGGCCTCTCCATGATGGGAATTTGTCCCATAATTCGATCCATTCCAATATTAATAGTGTTTCCTCCTTTGGGAACTTTTGAAAGATTTTGAGCTAGGAGGGGGATAGCTTTTTTACATGAAGACCAGATTTTGGTGCAGGGTCTATTGGGGATTTCTTGTTGCAGGAGCTGTTGCCTAGTGGAATTTAAATATTTTACTTCAAACACTTTTTTCCCATTGATGAATCTCCACACAATCTTCCCTCCAAAGGTTCTGTTCATGAGATTGGGAGAACGAACTCCAATGCCTCCATGTTCCTGATCTTGTATTACTTGATTCCATTTGAGTGGGAAATACTCTATATTAAAACAAGGATTTTCAAAGAAAAAAAATTGGTGCCTCCAGTAGGGAGTGAACACATGAATATTTAGCTCTTTAGTGTATTTTTTTATCTCTTTGGTTGTTTTATTTTAGGTCATTATTTATTTTCATTAATTTTGGGAACTTTTTAGGGTTTGTATAACTACTTGGTCTAGAATTTTATATTAAAAAAAAATTGTCTAGGAAAATTTCCCTAATCGATTCTCTTGTATAGTATAGAAAAAGTGTTGATACTTAGTCCAATTTTCTTATACAATGTTCTAGAGTGTTGCAATTATTTGATTACTCATAGAAAAAGTGTTTATACCTCTAATTAGAGGTTTTTAAAAGGATATTTTCTACTTCATATAAGATATTTTTCAAACCATGGCCACAGAGCCTATATAAGGTTTGTAATCAACTGATCTAGGCCTTTACAAGTCATCCCACCTCAAATACATTTGGATTTTTTGAAATTGTGATCATTTTGGTGGAATTTAGACTCGGTCTTAGGTTTCATTCCTTAAAAATACGTTGGGACTAGCTAGAGCTTTACTACCATTATGTAATACTATGTTTTATACCTGTTATTATCTAGTGTGATGAGTGTTCTATATACGTTTATTAATACTCAATTGCGTACTCAGTAGGTGGTCTTTTTCGGTTTTCAATTATTTTTATTTTATTTCCTTTGGAATGTTTTCTTGCATATTTTACTTCAAATTCCATTAAATGTATTTAAATGTTAAAATAGTAAAATAGATGGAATTGAGGATGGTAATTGCATAAATTCGAAAGAGAATCATCATATTCCCAATTATAGTATATTTTTCATCAAAATAAAAGTCTAAATTGTTCATGCATTTCACACATTTATTAAAAAATTATCATTCTACACATCATACAAACTATCACTCCATTACATTGAGATTAACAATAACCTTTAAAAGAAATACTTAATTAAAATTACTAAAAAATTTCCATTTCTTTCAGACACACATTAGCTAATGAGTTTAGGGACTTTGATCAGGCTAGGGACGACACTTTGCAATGCCACAAACATTCAAACTAGAATGTGAGCTAGGGATTGAAAATACGTTTGTGTCCAAACACACGTTAGTAACATCACTATAACATTAGGGTGAAGATTGAGGTCATGTTGGGGTCAATTGTGCAATATCCTTGCTTCATTGGATTTTTGTGATCACTAGCAAAAAATGATGAAATCAATGACTAGGCGACTAAAAAATTTAGTCAGAGTCATCATAGCTTTTCCAAGGGAAATACTACAAAAACTGAGAAACCTTAACTGATCCAACTAAAAATGACTATCATAAATGACTAATCTAGTCCCAGGTTAAAATATATCACTAGATAATAAGTAATACAACTAAAAATTACTAATGTGAATGACTAATTTAGTCTAGAAAAAAAATACAACTACCTAATAAGAACTACAATAATACAAATCAATCGTTTATGCTAGTTGTTTTAATTATGTCACTTCAATAATATAAAATAAAAGATTATAAGGGATTCAGATGCTATTATAGATTGGATGAAAGGTTATACTCACTTAAACACATATTTATTGGATTAGTGCATAATTAGAGTTGTGAATTTTATTAGAGTCTTGAGAGTTATATCCTGTTAGTCATCAGTATTTTGTACTTGATTGGTGATGACTAGTTGTAACAACCCAGTTTTCTAGCAGTTGATCTAAAAATTTGTCAAATTTGCCAGCTAGAAAACACCCATAAACATTTTTTTCCCTCCTACTTTTTCAATCTGCCCATAACGAGATGAACCTCATTATCAAGCCCTATCTAGCCTCAGCCATACTAGTTTTCCCATCAGCTCCAAAGAAATAATCCAAATCATTCCAAAGAAGTTTCCCCTAAGTTAGGTAGTGGCACTTTAGGCATTCCTCCCTTGGCAAACCACTCTAAAGCCAAAGAACCTCCCTCTGCTACAGACCAGTCATAACAAACCTTCCTATTCTGCAAATAAAGTTGGTTACAACCCTAGGTCGTGCCACTAATAAACCTTCAAGTCTCAGCAATACATGTACCATAGGTCAAACTGATTTTAGGTCTTTTTATAGTGTTTTAAATAGATATTTCAAGAACATAAGTATACCAGCATTCCCAGAAGACATTAGTTGTTTCCACATAAGAAGACAACTACTTCTCATGTGAATTTGAGCCTGGAATGCAGCTACAGGGTAGAGAGTTGTTTCATTAAGCTCCTGCGATCACAATCAAAGGTTAGTAATTATGAATGACAAGAAGCACTTTGAAAATACTAGCCAAAATTCTTATGATGCCTAAAGAAGCACAAAGACATTAGAAAATCAGATTTACATGTCTTAGAGAAATAGTCATCTTAACTATTATCAATTTGTCATTCTTCATTGGCTCAAGCATGACAAGACAGTGAAAGGAAAAATAACACTGTTAGCAGCTGATGGGATGACATGACTAAAAAACCTCCTTCATCTATAAGCAGAGGGTTTTTGAGGGCTGAGAGAACCTCCTTGATTTTATAAGTAGAGGGTTGAAGACTAAGAGAACCTCCTTCATCTATAAGCAGAGGGCCAAGGGTAAAGTTTAATTTTTAAAATAACAATGACTGTAAGGCAAATTTTTGGGATACAATGAGACAGCTACTGAGAGTTTCTGAAATAAAATGATAATTAAAGGGAGAGGCAAAGCAGTGGGTTTTAAAAATTATTTTCATAAGCTCCATTGTTATTGAGTTACAAGGAGAAGCTAATGGGCTGATCATCAATGAGGAAAGATTGTTAAGCTGATGGCCAAAGGAGCGAAAAGGGTCTTGGTCCCAAACTAACCTCTGCCATCATATATAAAGGAAACCACTAAGAGTGATGATTGATTTTCAAAAGGTACTGTTCTTCCTATTCATAAATAATTTTCTTTCAAAATTACTCATCATAGTAGATAGAAGGCAATTTGAGTATAATTCTCCCAAAAAGGCATTGCAAATAGATACACAAGCTCACAATTATGTAAGAAGGATTATGGCATGAGTTTCAAGATTCTGGAACAACATTCAAAGCCAATAATGTAGGCCACTGTCACAAATGAAGGCATTCTCCTTATGAAAATAGGTCAAAGGTACCTTGCTGATGTAGTTTAATTAGAGAAGAAGTTTTCAGAAGAAGTGCCCTCTTGATGGACAGATGATTGTAAAACTCAGGTGAATACAACTAGGCCTCAATCACAGCTAAAGAGAAACATCATTTAGAGGATACATCTATAGTCCCTATATGGATTCGAGACAGTTTCCCTCTCACAAGAAGATATGATCATAAGGAACAAAAGCTTTCAATCAATTTTTAAAGAGATAGGTCATCTCCTTGCAAAATGGCAAAAGAGGCTTCACCACTCATTGATATGTTTTGAGCAGATTTCCCATTTTGCAGGTGTCATTAAAGGGTTAGTAGTGACAGAGTTTCCTTTTCTAATATTAAAACACAGTGAAAAGAGTTTGACCCTTGGATGATTTTATTACAAGAGGAAAGAGTCATATCTACCAAAACTGGCCAGAATGCATGCACAACCTTTCTGCCAACATTATTTAAAGGTATGGGCCCCTTATATCACGTTCAAAATCACTGTGGTTTTGTTTTCAAATAAAAAAAGGCAGTAGGTTTTAAAGAAAGGAGCTTTCAAAACCCTCACAAATAAAACTTAAGGGTAGTTCGTATTTTGCGTTCAAAAGAGAGTAAGGATACCATTGCAAGCCATTTGACAGTCTCAAAACACAAGGCATCGATCCCCTCTTGCTATTCACTAGACCGAAGAACGCGTTTTTGGGCAAATCCATCGATTTTTCAAGCTTGAAGACTGTGCGGCACGCCTGTAGGGTTGAGCGGCGCGTTCAGGCGAAGTTTTTTCAAAGGGTTGCATTGTTGCGTGGCACGCCTATAGCGGCGTGTGACACGCCTGTAGGCGTCAGTCACGACTGCCCGTCAGTGACCCAACAACTCTTCTTTGCGCGGCGCCTTCCCTATCAAATGTACCGCGCATGTTTCACATGATCCAAATGCCTCCAACAAGCTTTGAAAATTTCTCAAACCCCTCAAGCAAAGCCCATCATCAATTTTAAAGGTATTTTATGTGCCTCCTTGCTTTTTTCAAGACTGTTAAGTGATGGTGAAAATATGAAACTCATGATATAGATCACAGTGTTGAGTATTTTAAGGAGGGTTGTGTTTTCTGTTTGAAGCTTGAAATTGCTGTGGTTTGTTTGCCCAACACTGACATGGTAAAAATTGTGTGTTCCTATTGATGTTTAAAAACCTAACAAACTGCCCTCAAAACAAGTTGAAAGGTGGAGGTGGTGTTTAAAGGGAGGAAAGACAGGGTTTGAAAGGTGAAATAGTGGGCCTGATTTCAAACAGCAGAGATCCTTCTATAAATGTTTTTTCATTTCAAAGTTTTCCTCGATGTGGTGAAGAGAAAAGTTAGGGCTACCTCTTTGACCATAAAAAAAACTTTAGTGTGTGAAGCTGTCATTGCCATTTGGAGGTGTTTGTCAAAATCTATGTGAGAAAATAGTGAAGACAAGAAGGGTGTTTTGATTGAGAGGATTATCTTGCCTCTCTCTAAATACTAGGCTACCTAGCTTACACCAAAACACCAACAGCCCTTTGACCTTACCCGAACACAGAAATCATTTTACTGTGTATACCTTTTATTTGACTGTGTGCATATTATTATAATTTACTTGTTGATTGGCATACAAAGGGGAAGAGTAGTGTTGTGGGAGGAGCAAAGACCTATATCAAAGAAAACATTTTACACAGCATTTGAGGTAGATTTGCCTTGATCAAACAGTGATTGAAAAAAAAGAAAGGGTTTTGTTTGAGAGAACATTTCAAAAAAAAAAACCATTTGAGGCAGTTTGATTTTGCAGAGAGCATCCAAGAAAAGATGCCTCCCAGGCAGGATAGTAGGAGTGGATTGCATAAGATATTTGAGCCTACTTCCACTGAAGAAGTGAATGCCCACCCATCATTATTGTTCAATTTCCATGAGGTCAGGTGTTTAGATTTTTGTCAAAGAGTGCAAGAGGTGAAGAGTTTCTCTCCTTTGACACATCTTTGCGCTTTGAGGTTTCAAGACAAGAATTTCCAGTTGGCAGGCCTTGACTTCAAATTCTCCCCAAGATCCATCTCCAAGGCCACTAAAATCCCCTATATTGGTGAGAAATGGTTTAAACAAAGCCATTTGGACTCAGATGATTACAGGCCCTTTCTAAAGTCTGAGTACAGAGAGTCATGTCCTTTGATTTTCCCTTTCTCATATCTTTTAGCCAGCTACGCCCCTCTCATGAAGATTATCATGAAGTACTTCACTTGTGAGGCAAGATTCTCCTGAATCTATGCCTATCACATTTGACTGCTCATACATTTCACAAGGACCAAGCTGCTAAATCTTCCTTTCTTCTTACACAAGAGCTTTGAGAAAATGGCCTCCACTATTCAGAAGAAGCCTTCTTCACAGAAAATAGCCTGTCTCTTCCATCACTCTCTCATCAAAATCATCATTCTTCATCAGCTTGAAAAGAGAGAGGTATCGTGGGATACTTTCATCACTCATCCGAATTTCTCCACTGTCCTTCTAGACCATAAATCCCCTACACCTCCTACTCATCATCCTTCACCTTCCTCTAGCAGACCCATTCCTAAAAAACTAAAGTTTACCACAGAGCAAGCAAAAGAGCCTGAAGAGGGAGAAGAGAATGACCATGATGATGAGGAGGATGATGAAGGGCAGTAGCATGAAGAACAACAGACTGTTGATGAAGGGCAACAGCATGAAGAACAATAGATTGATGATGAAGGGTAGTAGCATGAAGAACATCAGACTCATGATGAGGGTGAGCAGACCTTTCATGATACACAATAGACTTTTGATGAGGGTGAGACAGAGCAGCAAGGGCAGCCAAAGGAGACCAAACAGGGGCAACATGATAGTGCTAAACAGAAGCAGCATGAAAGTGATGAATAGGGGCAGTCAAAAGATGTCACACAGCAACTACATCCTGATGAACAGGGGCAGCATGAGAGTGCTAAATAGGAGTAGCATGAGAGTGATAAACAAGGGCAACCACAACATGTTACACATCAGCCACAGCATGAGGAACAATAGCCTCAAGAAGAAAAGGGGCAAAGTGACAAGGGTAAAGAACCCATGGAGCATGTGCTAGCTGCCTCTCCGAGGCAAGGAGCCATGCTCTCTTCCCTGAAAGTCACCAAGCCCCAAACAACAAAGAAAAGTGTGCCTATAGTTGTCACTCCAAATGTGACAAGGGCCCTCCAAAGTAAAGGAAAATTGCCAAAGAAGCCCATGATTGATTTGCCTAGGAGGAAGAGCACTAGAATAGCCACCCAAAGCAAAGGGAAGGGTAAGGAAGAAGGCAGTCATGAACAAGAGAGTGCATTCGATGTCATCCAAATCCAAAGCGATGATAGTGATAATGAGGCCCGGATTCTAGAAAGCCTCTTGATCCATAGAGAAAGCCAAATTGATGCATTGAAGGATGATCTTCATAGATCTAGGAAATTCAATCAATTTTTGCAAATCCAAAACAAGAAAATGAGTGTCCATATGGCTGTTTATGAGACACAGGGGACTAAATACAAGAAGGAGGCCTCCAAATCCCAAGCGAGGTTGGAAGAACTCTTGGGTGAATTCGATGAAAGTGAAGGCGAAGATCATCCTAGGCGAAAGAGGCCAAGAACCATGGGGCTTAAAAGGGCCCTTGAGAAGCAAAAAGAAGAGGAAAAAGCCCTTCTCCAATCTACCCCTCTCACTGCATTATTCGAACAAGAGATAGAGAACAATAGGGAGGCATGGCTTGAGAGAGTAAATGACCACTTGGAGAAGAAATTGGAGAAGGAAAATAGGGATTTATACCTTCAAAGGAGAATGACGGGGAATTATAAAAAGTTAAATCAGTTTGCCCGACACAAGTTGAAGGTTGCTCAAGAAAAGCTCAAGGAGGCTAAAGGGAAGCGCCCGGCATAGAAAGTGAGGAAAGACACCTCAGGACTTCATATTTTGGCCTTTTCTTCACAACATTTTGCTGAGAACCCTTGAGGGTGATGCTCACCGATTTTGGGCATTTTTCGACATATTTTGGTTTTTTGTCATTTTTGGGTTTTTGGCCAAAACTCATGGGCTTCTCCATTTCAGTTTGGGGGATCATCAAAGGATGAGAATGGTATCATTGGATGCCATAATTTTAGGAGCACATAATTAGTGATTTTTAGGACATTTAAAGATCATTTTATCCCCCGAAATTGTGAAAAATGCTTGCTTTTTCTACACTCTGCCCGGTCTATCAGCAAAGCTTATTTTCTGGTTTTTACACGCAGGCCTATTTTTGGAAGCCTTCTAAGAACTATATTGGGAAATTTCAAGTTTTTCCATAAATTAGACATTCATAGCTTTCCAACGAGCTATCATGGGCCTCATTTCGACATTGGGAAGGCTGACAAAAGTTGCCGGCAAGTTAGGGGACCTTTTGCTGATGTATTTTTTGAGAATTTTTGTAAAAATTGAACCTTTAAAAACTGCTTTTTCCTCATGTGCGTTTAGCTATTTTTGCACATGAGAAGTTATGAAAATTCAATTTATTTCCCTGTTTTAGCATTTTTTAGATGTTTTATGAGATATTTTGTGCCTTGGGCTTTGCAAAGCCTCAAGGACAAGATAAGATATTTTGGATAGGCCAATGAGATTGCAAATTGAACTAAGAGGTTTTCCTTACTTGGGCCTATATATTGCAAATGATTTCATTGTAAACAAGGCTAAAATTGATGAATACAAGCAATATATGGTCATATAAGCTTTGGAAGAAATACTTGTCTCATGCTTTTGGATAGTTTCTTGGATGCTCTTGGGTGATGAAAGAGGATTGTTGTTGGATTCCATGACTTGGTAGAATGGTATAGTGTCTCTCTCCTTGTTTTTCTTCGTAGTTTTCATTCATAAATCGATGTTTCTTGCTTACTATGGGAAAGTAGAGAACAAATTTGAGACATGCCCTTGAAGGCACCTCAAATTTCATGTTTCTTCATAGCTTCCATGTTTTCTTCATTCTTAGTCACATTAAAGAATTCTTGATTGCTCTTTAATAACTTAAGGATATTTTTTCTTGTTTCATTCATAGTCTTATGCATGCTAAGTATGATTTATGGTGTGCACTGCTTACTCATGGCTAGCCATAGCTCCATCCATGAAATTTCTCTTTGACTGATTAGATTGTCATTTGTTGAACCAAGGAGGTCTTGTTCTGATCTTTCCCTTTTTGTAAGATTATGCAATCTTGTTTTCAAAGTGCCCAATAACTTGAAGTACTGTGTTTAGGCATTCTGGCATAGTGATTTGAGTTGTTTGTCAGTCTTAAGTGTATTTTCCCAAAGTCTGATAGCCATTTCCCAAATTTAGAGAGTTATATATCTCTATGCATGGCTTGAATGTTTATTTCTATGTATTGATTAGCTTATAGTTACATTTCTCATGATTAATGGTTTTCCCTACCATGTTTATGTCAGCTATTAAACTAGTTATGCTTGAAATCCCTTGTTTTTCACAAACTTGATGTCCATTTTACTCCATTTTTCCCAAAGTTCCTTCATACCTCGAATCAAATCGGCCCTTCAACAGCCTTGTATCACCATCTGAAAGTGTTCTTGACCTTTCCGACCCCATAGCCTAGTTGATCAGACATATTTTTACCTATCTTATATCTTTGACCAGTTTCATCCCTCACAACCTAAAAACCAAAACCAAAAAAACCTACTTCATAACTAGCTTAAAATCAGAATACAATAACCATACACATAGATATCCCTTACACAAATAGAGAGAGCCCTCTCTGAGTCCAGGAAGGCTAGGTCCTTGGGCTCCAAAGATTGGTTTGATGTTACACTGTCATTTGGCTTGCCAATCAGCCAAATCACGGGACCCTAACATAATGGTGATCACGGTGAGACTAACTGAGTACATAACACTCTATCAAACTCTTGTAGATTCATTATTCTTAAAAAATTAAATAGGGAAGCAGTCCATAAAATCATTTAGAGTAAACTCTTTATTTCACCATCTTAGCAAAATGATGACTCAGCTATAGGACACTCTTACAAACTTTAGGAATACATAAAGAACTCAGAAAAACCCCAAAAAACTCCCTTAGATTGGTTTTTTTCAGTACTGGTGGTGGACCATACACATATACCTCAAAACAACCAAGTTCCACCTGGCGACTCGACTAGCCTCTAGTAGGCTGAAAAACTTCATAAAAGACCAAAAAATTCATAAACCATACCTTTATGCTAAATCATCCTTCCAAAAACTTAAACTTAGGCTGGAAACTCTATAATCAGTGACAAACTAAGTATAACTTAGCGATTCAGAAAACCTCACCTAAAAACATAGGAGATACGCAGAAGCCTTCTTGCCAAGAGAACCATTAGCCTATCCATACAGCTTAGAAAACTGTTGAAACCAAGTGAATCACTCTTCTTTGCAAGTTGTCCATCTCAAAGTGTGATATACAACTTTTTCCATTAGCATCTTTGATAAGTATCGGTGGTAGACCATAGTTCTCTTAGAAATCCACCTAGCGACTCCACTAGTCCATCCTTTTTGTTTTTGACCACCCTTCACATTAGTAGAACCTTAGAGAGGCCATTCATCTAAAAAATTCACAAATACCATCCTCTCTAGAACTCCAGACCCGAAATCTGGCTTCCTGAAGAATCAACACCAGATCTCATCCAGACCCAAATCCCCCTATCATAGTAGATGACCCAGAGAAGATTCTGTGGAAATCTTCCGAAACTGGAAATTTAGCTACCGATAGGTCCATCCGTAAAACAATATCAGCACCTGAACATCTCACTGCTTTACCGGATTCCCCCTTTGACTTAGAATCAGCAAAAACCCTTTTTAGAAGTAAGTCGCAAAGTAAGATAGACTTTGATGATATTGAACCCCTAGATCTGCCACAGAGTCCTAGTAGAGAAACCTCACCTACCACACCTCCCGACTCTCAGCTTCTCCATCACTTTGGCTCCTACCATCCCAGATCTACTCAAAATAGGATCACTAGTCCAAGTACATCCGCCACACCCATCCAAACCACTACTGTTCAAACCACCTCAGCTCATCCCGCAAGCCCTCATTTTGTACATCATCCATCAGCTCTCGTCATGGCAGCCTAGTATGCACCT
Organism: Pinus albicaulis; assembly: GCA_034641835.2. NCBI lineage: Eukaryota > Viridiplantae > Streptophyta > Pinopsida > Pinales > Pinaceae > Pinus > Pinus albicaulis. The sequence continues at coordinate 95,379,722 of CM076580.1, forward strand.
TTGGTGTTGCCACAGCCTTTGGCTCCCTTAAAAAATGACTATCAACCCAAAATACCACACTTTACCAGAGATGAGACTACTACAGGTCAACAACATGTAGATAGGATTAGTGATGCCTTTGAATACATGGAAATAGAAGGCAAGACCATTAGAATGAGGATGTTCGCCAAAAGCCTGGGTGGAGAACCCAAAAAATGGTTTAAGAGCTTAACTCCAAACAGCATCCACAACCTCCCAGAACTCTACCAAGTCTTCATAAACAAGTGGGAAATCCGAAAGAACCCCATTCAAATCTTGTCAGAATATAACAATCTAAAACGGGAAAATGGGGAAAGTGTCCAGGGATACTGCACTAGGTTCAACAGTGTGTATAATGCCCTCCCACCTCACTTCAAAACCCCACTTGGTTCAGCCTTGGCAAAGTTCCTCGAGGGTTTTGACCCAAACATGACTTATCAGCTAAGAGACAAGGACCCCCTTACCTTAGAGGAAATGAAAAAAGTAGCCATAAGATCAGAAGCCAACTTAGCAGAAAAAAGAGCTAGGACTAGATCAGAAAGGAAAGTCACATACCAAGATGAGGTCTCCACTTCATCCCCTTCCCTAGATCCTAGAATAGATGACTTGGTTAGGTCCATGGCCAAAATGTGGGAAAATATAAGTGAAAAGACCCCTCTTAGGGACAACCAGCCAATCCCTCCAAACAGAAACCGGAATCAAATTTTAGGAGGGAACAACCTCAAAACAAACCAAGGTAAAATGACCAACAAATTAGGCCACCATTTAATGAAAATTATGTGGAAGAAGATGATAGGGATACATAAGCGATTGATGAAAATCATTTGAACCTCATAGGGTCTGATAATGAGAGTAAGGTATACCTCACGGAAGAAGAACATCCATTATTCTCTCCGAATCAGGATGAAACCAACTATGAAGATCCCGAGGATCCTGCCATAGGTTTTTAGAATGCCATAATAGAATCTCACAGGTAGTATGACCTTAGAAGTAGGAAAAACTAAGACAACTCCAAGAAATACAACTTAGGCACTGCTAAAAACCCCGATATCATCCTTAAAAAAGTAGTGGACAACAACAAAATTGTGGTCAAGAAATTTTAGCAAAACAAAGATAAAGCTATTAAATCAAGTCTTGGCTCAGATGCTCCTAGTACTTCCGCACATATTCCCAAGGTGGCTGTGTCAAACAAGATCCCAAAACAAAGCCAACAAACTCAGAACATAGAGAAAGTCATGGCTGAAAAAGCTGAAGTGGACCTGTCTAAACTACAAGTACCCTTCAGTTTCGAGGGAGAAGTTTCCAAAATAAAGATGACCATGCCACTCACTAAACTTACTGCAGAAGGATCTTATAAATCCCAAGTGTTAAAGGTCCTAAATATAGAAAATGATGTGAACACCCTTAATCTAGTTGACGACACTCCTGAAGTGTTTTTTGGTCCAAAAATAGAAGGAAAATTCCAAGAAGGAACCACTCTTCTCTTTTACATCAGTCTAAATATCCATGACCAAATACTTCACAATGCCATGCTAGATTCTAGAGCCTCGCATAATCTTATGCCAAAGGTTGTAATGGAAAGATTAGGCCTAGAAATCACAAGACCATACAAATACTTATATTCATTTGATTCTAGCTAGAGTCAAATGTCTAGGCTTGATCAAAGATATTTGTTTTAGTTTGGCCCAAATACCTGCAAAACACCTGATCATGGACATAGTGGTAGCAAACATTCCCCCCAAGTACGGAATGCTTCTATCTAGATCTTGGGGAGCCAAGCTCCAAGGGAATATTCAACTTGATATGTCTTACGCCACTATTCCTGTGTTTGACCAAACAAGAATACTCTATCGAGAGTCACACATGAAATACATGATCAGTAGCCAATAGAGGCTAGATAATATCCCAATGTATTCCTTGCATTCTGACCTGAACTCTTTTATGCTGCACAATGATGAGGACATTGAAGAATAGTCAGAATAAATTGAAACAAACTTAGACCCACCACATCAGCTGCCCCTAGTTCTCTATGACGAACTAGACACTCAAAACTACCATGATCATGAATAGCTATGTCTTGAGGAAAGTAAGTATGTTCCTTTTGAAATAGGAATAGAGCAAGAAGCAAAAACCATTATGTACTATCAAGCGAATTGCTCAAACCTTAGTCAAACATCAGCAGTAACATCAGGAAACTTTTTCAGAATAGAGGCATTAGAAGACTTACATATCACAAACCTTTTCGGAACTCAGGAGCAGGGAAGCTTAATGTTTTTACCATACCTCAAGGATTTACCATCACATAACTCTTCCACTGCAAGTGCAACCTTGACTATAGCCATAACAGCTCAAAATCCAGAAAAAATGCCTAATAAACTCCTTATGAGCGAACATGATAACTGTAGTCCAAGCATACCTGAGTTACTTGAATTGGCTAATATCCTGTCATTCCATCAAAGACTTAGAACTGCTAGAATTGGAAATCTCATGTAGAATATTACCTCATGTAGAGAAAACAATGAGAAACACTATTCCACTACCATCACTCCAAGAAACAACTTCGAGAAAATAAAATACAAAAATCTGAACCAATCAGTAATAATCAAAGACAAAATAGTTGGTCATAGGATCTGTTTTGCTTTTAGAAACACTAATGCACATCCCTATGACAGAAATTTTATCCTTCCTGCCCAAGACCATGATATGCCAACGATAAGTGCTTTTAATCATATGCCTTTGCAAGATGATGTTTCAGGTTATAGCCAAACGATTCCCTTGCAAAGTAGACAGCTCAAAGATTTTTTCCAGTATGCTGGAAGTAATTCCAGTTTCAGACTCAGAATTGCAAAACCACCGGATATAAAAAATATGCTCATGAAAGCCATGTTTGTAGTCTTGAATTTCTACATTTTAACATACCTTGATGATGTCATTATTTATTTCAAAAATGACAAAGATATATGCATTACTTAAAGAAGATGTATATTAAAGGAATGAGCGGAAATCAGAGGTATAAAGAGGTACAGCGGGAAGATACAGGTTTATTCAGAGATTCTTGCATGAATCCTTATGTCATGCTGGAAAGAGAAAATTTTCCAAATTTCTCTTTTCAGGAGTTGAGTGGACCAAGAGTGGTAGGAGATCCTTACGAGGATAAGATGCTTAAGTTTTGCCATTTCCAAGATTTCTGAGTTTACAACATTTTTAATCATTGTATATACCACTGTTTGAAAAATAGATAAAACAGAAAATTCAAAAACAATAGAAAAATAGAAAAGAGGGCAGTTTGAAAAATAGAAAGAAGGCCCCATGTTAAAGAAAAAAAATAGTCATTCAGAAAGCGCGCAAGTCTAAATGCCGCTACTAGTACTCAAATGTCTTGTTCAGTTAGCTAGCCTAATCATAGCTGAACATGTTTTAAATTTATTTTCTGATAAGTTAGTGAGTGAAAAAGATGGTCAACATTGTGTAAGCTTGACTTATCAAAGAGAGTAGATTAGGAAAAGATACTGGTCCCACATGCTCAAAACAGAACCAAAGAAGGAAGCGGGGATGAAAAACAAATTGTGCATCCTACCCCCATTTTTCCTAGTTTCCATTTTATTCAAAATAATATTTGTGTGAAGCTTGTCTTTCATGCCATAAGTAAGTGACAAATCAGAGTGTCTAACCCTGGTTTGATCATTTTTCAATTTCATGTTTTAGATTAGAGAACAAAATCCTGTCAAACAACTTAACGTTGACATTTGATCTAGCATAGGTAGAGTAATGAAGGAGTTCATCAGTTTAATATGAACTCCCAACAGATATAAGTGTAGAAATAGATAGGTTCATTTTTCAAAAATATATATATTATCAAAAGGGTTGCTAGTCCAAATGCACCTAAAAGAAGATAAAATCTTAGGAAAGATAGTCGGGTAGGTAGAAATATCATTGATGATAATCATGCTGTCTCTTTTCAGAAGTAGCATCAAGGAAGAATGAAATTTGCACCAATGGGTAAGGCACTGGTCTTCATAAGCCAAAGATCTGAAATTCTGGACACCTCCTGAAAAGGAGCTTCCCTCCCCAAATGGAGCCACTGTTAGTCATCAATATTTTTTACTTGATTGGTGATGACTAGTTGTAACAGCCCATTTTTCTAGCAGCTGATCTAAAAATTTGTCAAATTTGCCAACTGGAAAACACCCATAAAATTTGTTTTCCCTCCTTCTTTTTCAATCCACCCATGACGAGATGAACCTCATTATCAAGCCCTATCTAGCCTCAGCCATACTAGTTTTCCCATCAGCTCCAAAGAAACAATCCAAATCTGTCCAAAGATGTTTCCCCTAAGTTAGGTATAGGGAAAATTTTAGGGGCGAATTTTAGCCCAAAGGCGAATTTTAAGGGATTTTAAATTTTATAAGGGCGAATTTTTTATATAAAACCCATTTTTTATAGTTTAATAAAGTTAGCCCAAAAAATATTTTAAAAATAATTAATTATTTAATATTAGCCCACCAAAAAAAGGGCGCACAAAACTGGAAACATGAAATTCGCCCCCGATTTTCCAGATTTCCATGGCATTCGCCCCATTTTTTCAACCGATTTTCCAGATTTCCATGGAATTTGCCCCATTTTTTTAGTGGTTCGGAAAGGTGGCTGGGATTTTTGCACACCGATCTTCTAATTTCTTGCTGGCTGAGTGAGGCCGAGTCGGAAAAAAAATTCATAGGAATCCCATCTGTTAAGAATTACTGTAGAAATAAAATATTTACCGAGAGAATAATACACATGCAAAACCCAGCAACAAATCACATAAACATAAACACAATCTTTAACCAGGAAAACCCCAAATCTGGGTAAAAACCCATCCTAATGAAATTTCATTAACCATTGGCCAAAACCCTGACCAATCCGTCCAAGTGAGCCTTCACCGCTCACCTCCAGGCCTACCTTACAATGAAGTATTCCCAGCCTCTTATAGGCTCCATTACATGCAATACCATGGGCCAAAACCATGGGTGTACAAAACCATGTGCCCCAAAACCACTACTATCTACCCTAGTCAACATTGACTCTACCCCGAGTCATGTTTACCTAACAATTCCCCCCTGAAACTTGACTTGGGGATTATTGACTAAATCCAGCCAAACCTACTAAATGAGACAACACCGCTCACTCTAGCTCTTCCCCCCTCAAATTTTTACCCAGGGTAATTGTAAACTTGACATCCCCCCTATCACCTAGGTCTAACCAAGACTTTACCAGAGATTACCCAGGGGTACGCATGCCATACCAGGTCTTACATAAGTATGCCCATTTACATGTAAAAAGTTAACTCCATTATAATAATATTTTTATTTATTTATTTTTTGTTTCATTGTTGCTCTTTGTACATATGAAATCAATGTCCATATATAAATAACCCATCTACCAGATTACATGGGTCACCAGCCTTTGTAACCGCCAGTCCTCTAGGAGTTCTCTTCAGATACATGGTTCATCAATTAATTAATCCACGTGCAAACATCCTCTCATCTCTGAATTTCTCGAACCAACTTCTTATCACTGCTAGTCGCCAGATCTCAGTTGTGGTAGCACCATTGTTCTCTTTATCCATTGAGAAACCCTCCATGGAATTCCCCATGGAATCAATCAATTGGATATTTCCTATTTCCTAGAAACACCATGCTCCGTATGGCCACATTTGCAAAAGGCTGCATTGATTTCTCCATTCACAGGTCAATAAACCCCTTGGCTACAAAAGCGTCCCTTTGAAGCCAAATATGGCTCTGATACCATTTGTTAAGAATTACTATAGAAATAAAATATTTACCGAGAGAATAATACACATAAAAAACCCAGCAACAAATCACATAAACATAAACACAATGTTTAACCAGGAAAACCCCAAATCTAGGGAAAAACCCATCGTAATGAAATTTCATTAACCATTGGCCAAAACCCTGACCAATCCAGCCAAGTGAGCCTTCACCGCTCACCTCTAGGCCTACCTTACAATGAAGTATTCCCAGCCTCTTATAGGCTCCATTACATGTAATACCATGGGCCAAAACCATGGGTGCACAAAACCATGTGCCCCAAAACCACTACTATCTACCCTAGTCAACATTGACTCTACCCCGAGTCATGTTAGGGCCTGGCCGACTCTCTCTGGTCCGTCCCTCTCTGGTCCAGACTCCGTTAGGGCCTCCCATAGTTCGTATATAGCAGAGAATCGAGATACACTTCGAAGAGATGGTGTTGTGGGAGATAACATCGCCATAGCCTACGTGCTCGGCCTCAAGCGCATTTACAAGCTTGCTTTCAGACTCCAACGTCGACTAATAACACAGAGGCACCGCGCTTTTCACTAGTTTGTTCAAGGGTATGCACCTTCCTTCCCTTTCTCGATTTCAATATCTCTATTTCAAGATGACGTTGGTAAGTATTTCAGGCCTTTCAGTTATTATAAGAGCTAGTAGAGTTTCAAGGATATGATAAAGGGGAATCTTTCCATGCTTGGATTTCCCACTCTTGTATCCTTAATCGTATCTGGGATGATATTGGTGACTTTTATCGTATGCATGTATATCCTGAAACCCTCTATGGTGGTTTACTCTCTATCGACACTGCTAAATATTAAACAGGAGAGTAATCAAGCCTCCTTTCTTAGTGGTATGCTTGCTTACTTTGGGTGACCATTTAATTTCTATTCCTATTCAGATGAGGTGTTTGTCGGAGTTATTACTAGATAATTTGAAACTCCAGTTGAGAACATAGATGTTAAAATTTCTGGTGATTTTGATTTTTCCCATTGAAAATTTATGTGGTTTACCTAACTTCTTTTTTTATCGGAGATCACATTCTAGCAATCTATTTTGGGAAGGTGGCGCAGTATGGCATTTTATGAGTGATGGTCCTTACATGTTTCTGTTAATTTTTTTTCTCTTGCTTTATTTGTGTTTGGATGGATGGTGTGAGGTTCTTTGTACTGTTTGATCCGATTTAGAAATATGGTGATATGAATGATCCTCTTGGTTGGGGAGGGGTGAATTTTGGTAGGTAAGGGGAGCCATGACATCCTAGATACAGATGAGCGCCTATAGGTGGTGGATGTTGCAAAGAAAAATTACTTGAATAAACAAAAGGTGATGGGTGGTGGTTTTCACACTTCCAAATGGAATTCCCTATTTCCTCCTTCTTTGGATGTCGAGGTTACTTGTAGGAAAACCTATGGCTATTATCTCAGAAATCACATTCCCTTTCCAAAGGAAAAAAATATAAGGCAACAAAGGTGTATGTGGAGGTCAAGGAACTGATTTTCTGCAGACATTATGTCTGGTCGGGTGGTTGGATTATCAGAGAGAGAATTGGTCGAAATATGAGATTATGTAGCAGGGAACCTTAAGTAAACAAATTCTTGGGGGATGGAATTTTGGAAGCCAAATTTAGATTATTGTCATAAAGTAAACATGCTTATGAATAATTGGTATGTGATTCATTTCCTACAATATATGGATGCAAATAATATTCTCCATCGGACCTAGGTCTGGGGTCATAGTTCTTTACATTTGTAGAGATTGCATGTTGGCTTCGATCCCTTCACTGAGATGTTGAGAACAAATTTTGTCTGGGTGGAGCTCCCTAGTTTACCTATTGAGCTTTGGTCTGGGAATTATTTGAGTCATATTAGCAATAATATTGGAAAATTCATTTTCCTATATAACCATAGTTTTGGTGGATTCTAACAAGCAGGTGGCATGGATTTTAGTTGAGGTTGAATTTGGTTTTTGGGTGAAGGTAGAGGTTGATTTAAAATGGGAATGTGGATCACACAGAAAACTATTGGATTATTGGAGGATTCATTTCATTGTATAGGGTGCCATGAACTAGACAACTCCTTCAAAAGTGTCCTATGAGACTTTCTCAAAGATATTTTTTTTAGAACTAATTTAAGAGTGGACCTTCGAGGTCTAGCTGATTGTTCCATGGAATGGAAGTGAGATTTTATCTCATCCTAGGTTGCCTCAGTACTGAGCACACATCTTTTTTATTTTTCTTTGATTATTGATTTGAATTCATCAACTCAGTTTGAGGTTGGAAAACATTAGGGACCTACTCTAGTCTCTAGGGGGATGGATTCATCAAAATACTTGAGCCTTGATACTTGCATCAATCTCTTTATTAAATCCAGAGATTTGGCGTGTTCCTCTTTGTTTACTTGTAATACCTTGCTAAAATATTGTCCCCCTTATTTTGGTCATTCGACTTTTATTTTAGCTGATGATGGTCCCTCTCTTATTTGTTTTCCCCCGTAAAAGAATTTGTTTATTCTTCTTTCCTCTCATATTAAATTTGGGTCCATCCCTGATACATACCTTCCAGAATCTGTGATCTATTCACCTCCATCTCTAGTTATAGATAGAATTTTTTTTCACCTAATGAGATTAAGGGTTATCAATTGACTCTAGATCCTCTGACAATTTATTATACCGCTTACTCCCTGAACCCCATCCCTCCTACCTTGGATGAATCAAGAAACGTAATAATTAGGAAGAAACAAGGGTTAAACAAGAGAAACGATTTTTTTTCTAAGATTCAGGATTCCACATCCCTTCCCATCCATCCTCTGGATTTTGTAGATGAATCCAAGGCCCTTAGAGATATGCCTTCAAATTCACCCCCGAAATGATTTTCTTGTCCCTTAACATATAAATTTTGGGGAATGTATCGAAGAATAATTACTTGAGATACCTTATTTAGAGTTGTAAGCCTTTTTTTATTCTATTGCAAGGCACTATGGTGCTTGTTTCCAATGCACAACCATATTTTTTTTAGCTTGTGCCCTGGTTCGATTTTTTGTGGCTTATATGCTCTTGTGCTTTTTGCGGGTTTGGCTACTCTATGGGACCCCTGAGAGTAGCTCAGTTTGATTCTTATAAATCATGTGCATGCATTTATATTTCAGGTTAGATCAATTTTTTTTTAAAAAGGGATCCAAATGATAAATTTCTATGCCCCTTATGTGGAGAGACAAACCTTTTGGGATCAAATGAATCAGAGTGGGATAATTTTGGTTGATGGTATAATCTTGGGTGGTTATTTAAATCTTACCTTGTCTTCAAAATAATGTTGTAGGGAGGTGGGGGGAAAGTGCATATCAGAACCTTTGGAAAAATATCTTTTGAATGTGTTTTATACCTTCAAGTTAAGAGATATTCCCTTTCTCCTATACAACCTACTTAGAAAAATTGTAAGTTGGGGATGAAAGAGTTGGAAAAAACCTATATCATTTTCTCATAAAAGAGGAGCTTCCAAATTTTTTGGGTAATGTGAGAACTTGGATCCAACAAGCTTACATCTCGGACCATTGTCCCATTTTGTTGCAATGGAAAGGTGACCCTGCCCCATTGTTCCTTCCTTTCAAATTTAATCATGCTTGGTTGTCGGATGTGGATTTTCAGAAGATTGTTAGAGATGTTTGGTTGAAATAACATAAATTGCAAATTTTTTCACATATGGAAGGGTTTTTTATAGGCTAAAAAGACTAAAAGTAGTGGTAAAAAGGTGGGAAAGAGATATGAATAAAAATAACTATGAATAACCCATAGAGATTGATTAAAAAATGGATATGTTGGAAAATCCCAATCACTCAGGTTTTTTTTTAGAATAACAAAAAGAAAATGTTGCTTCTAGAGGATAGAAATTTCCACGTCCTTCATCTGCAAGAGGAGGAATGGTGGCTAAAAAGTAGGGCTATTTGGGTTACTTTTGGAGGCAATAATACTAAATTGTTCCACAAGTTTGCTTCTCATAGAAGGAAGGTGAATTCCATTTGGGAACTAAGGGATGATGATAGTAACACCTTACAATAATGGGATCAACTATAGATAGGGGATGTCCAATATTTTAGTAGGTTTTATACTATTAGGGATGATCTAGAGGTGGGTGCTTGGTTAAATTTTTTGGATTCATATCCTACTTTTTTCTCTCCTGAAGATTGATGTTTTAGAAAAGCGTACCTGTAAGGAGGAAGTGGAATATGTTTTAAGATCCTTCGTTAAGGACAAGAGCCTAGGTCCTGATGGTTGGACCATGGAGATTTTCCTTTATTTCTTTGACCTTATGGGGGAGGACCTGGTTAATATGGTGGAGTGTAGAGTTCAACAGAGGATTTCAAGATCCTTGAACTCCATTTTCATAGCCTTCATTCCTAAATATTTAAAGTTTGTCACTTTTCAAGATTATTGCTCTAAGGATCAAAGATAAACTTTCAAATAAAATATCACTTCAATAGTTTGGTTTTCTCAAAGGGAGGTAGATACATGATGTCATTATTATAGCACAAGAGTTTCTACATGTGACTAAACACAAAAACTTGAGAATTTTGATTCTTAAATTGGATCTAAAGAAAGAATTTATTGCATTGATTGGAGTTTTATTTGATTGGTTCTTACAAAGATATGGCTCTCATATAATATGGTGTAGTGGATTATGGCATGTGTGAATATTGTTTAATTTAATTTTCTTATTAATGATGTTCCTTCCAGATTCTTCAAGGTGGCTCAATGATTTGGGCGGTGTTCCTTTATTTCTCCCATTCTACTCATAATTTTTATTTAGAGCCTCAATCATTTCATTATCAAAGTAAATTGTTTGGGTCATATTTTTGGCATTAGAGTCTTGAGACACCTTTCTATCACCTATCTATTTTTTTTAACAGTGTTTTATTATTTTGGATGGGGTCTCTTATGGAATGAAGAAGGTAATTCAATGTGATAGATAGTTTTAGCAAGGCTACAAGTTTAATGCCTATCAAGGATAAATAATTTTTTATTGAATTTGGAGTGGATCATTCTGTTCTTCAAGATATTTTGGAAATTTCTGAGTTCATATTTAAGTTCAAAAATATTATATATGTTGCTCACAAGAGACGTGATCCTTAAATGCAAAGAGAGTATGACAGAATGGTTGCATTGCTAATATTGGATCTTCATATATTAGATTGATGGGCTCAAAACTAGATGATAAAATCTATTGGGTTCAAACAGTAACATTTACACTGTTGATAGTATGCTTTGATGCATTAGATGAGACCTATTTGGGCACACTCTCTTGCAATGATGCTAGAAACCAAAGATTTCAACCAAATTATCCTCATCACTGTCAAGGCCAAACAGATAAGGTTAGGATCTACAAATAAAATGTGCTCTGCCATGTATATATAACAGGTTGAGTATATAGAGCCTCCAGGTAATGAGAACACTGTTATGCCTATATGAGAAGAATTAGGTGATCTTTCTGTGATCTAGTCCAATGGGTTTTGGCTTAGGAAGAGAGGGATCACCACACTGATAAAATTGCTAAGGGATACAATGAAGATCAAAGAGAACCCATAACACATGCCATACATCATGGAAGTAGGTATGCTATTGGATCTAAAGAAAATAAACAAGTTTAATATGCAATTGAGAGTAAGAACCTAAACCTAAATTCCACTGTTATCTACAGTACCAAAGTTTTGTTTTTCCATAAAAATGAAAACAAAAACCAGTCAATATTTGAGAGACTACTAAAATATTTTTGTTGGAAGGGAACTTACAGTAGGTATGGCCAATGCTAAACCTACATTGGTACCTCTCCATAGGTGAGAGAAGCCTTCCTACAAATGTCAATGCAACACAATTAGAATTCTTTGTAGAAGCATATGCCTTCTGAAGTGGCACGGAAGAGAGAACATTAGTCTGTGATAAAAAAAGAAAAATTTCAAAATTGGTAACGAACAAAAAAAACACACCTGTCGAATGATCTTGTAAAAAACATCTAGAGTTCCTTTATAATGAAAACAACCAGGAGGAAAAAGTGGAGTCATCCCAAATGCACCTCCCCAAGGACAAACAAGAGGACACTTCACTTCAGCGAACACCTGAAGAAACAATTTGGTAAAGGAATGAATCTTGAAGAATTATATATTCTATCATAGTGCAACATAAAGTAAGGGTAAGAAATAAAACAAAAGACCAGTGAAATAATTACAACATGTGCACATTGTAAATTCCAAGCTAAGTTCACAGGTTAAAACATGAACAAAGAAAATAATAATGAGTTTCATAGAATAAGAAGACTAATAAAGCTTTGATCAATCCACCAAACTACATGGGTCAAGAGATTTAAGATTTAAACTTGGGTTAATGGAAATAAATTTCCCTAACATTAGATGGTGAAGCCATCAACACTTATTGTTTTCACTTTTTTTCACTGTTGTAGCTGAAGCAAGGCTCCATGACTTTTTGCAGATAGAATTGCAGCTTCGAGCTGGTCATCTTGGTGATGTAGTTCAAAGCAGGCAGTGCAAGGGCTTTCGAGAGAGAACAAATGAACAAAAGACTGTGAAAGGACATTTGCAATTTTTCTACCATGATCACTAAATAGTGGAGCCATTTGGATATGCAACCATCACAATGTAATAACATTTTAAACAATGAATGCTTGAAATAAAATTTAGCATTAACACTTAACATAAAATTCATCTCACACTTTCCATTTTTTTCATTTTTCAGAGTGGAAAAAACAATATTTAGCTTTAACACTAAATGCGAAAGACATCTCAGACCTGCCAATTATTCCATTTGTCACTATGGCAGCTGCTGCAATTCTCTAATCCCACATGAAAATCATGTTGAAGCTCAAAACTGGTCATGTTGGACTCATGACACAGGTTAGACTCCAGAGCAGGCTATGGAGCTCAAGTCATAGAGAATGTATCCACTGTAGTAAGATGTTTGTTTTTCAGTTGAGGTAACTTGGCAGTAGAATCATGGAAGCCTATTCCATGATACTTTGTTGTTTTCCTCTCTTACTAACGAATGTGGGTATGATACTATGAAGATAGACTTTATTGTACATGCTTGCGTAGTATTATGAAATTCTTTTCAACTTTTTGACAATCATTAATTTCTTTAGGAATATTTTCTTATCACAAGAAAACTCCAAATTGTGCATGGTGACATAGATGCTAACATCTAACGAAACATGAAAAAGATAGGTAAATGAGATCAGGTGAAAAATAAGAAAACTGACAATTGCAGATGATACGATAGTTCTCTCAGTGATGTTAATACAAAACTCTAATTCCTAGAACTTTACAATGCTTTTAGATGTACGAATATATTGAAAGAACCTAAACCTTTATATGGTGGTTCAGAAGGGCTTATGCAACCTAAACTACCTGGGTTTAGCCTATGTGTCATTAAGGCCTCCCTTGCAGTAGACCTGTAGATGCACCAAGGGTGCTGGTGATAAGAAAGCTTGGTGGATATTCATTGACAAATATTGTGCAAGCTGGGAAACTCGCAAGCATCCATGTTGGTCTAGCTACTATTCAGCTCTGCATACACATGTTATATATGTGGATATCCGATATGCAATCAGGATAGGAGCCTTTTCACCTGAAATTAAAATAGCTTAAGTTTCAGGTCTCTGTTCCTGCCCAGGATAACATACATAGAACAGATTTAGAATAAATTTGGATGCTTATCCTTGGCCAGAATATGGGCCTTATCCATTCCTCAATGCTATGGTAAAAACCAGGCATGAAAGCCTCTATTCAAGCCCTTGTGCCCTCTAGATTTTTCAAAAAGGAATACTGTGGTACTCTGCCCTCAAAATCCATCAACTTGTCTTCGAGCAGGACAATTCTTGAAATTGGTTCTATACAATATTAAGGTTAGGATAGCTACCCCAATGAACAGAAATTGAACAAGTGCAGGAGAAAAGAAGAAGAGAAATAAAACACCCTGCACCATGGGGGAACGTCCCATTCACCAAAAATAGTAACAAAAACCCCTTCATTGCTCTCTCAATGATCTGGATACTCAACATCTTAATTAACAGTGCATAGTATCTGAGAGACAAATTTAAAGTAACCTTGAACCATCTAAACCTGGGTTAAATCTCATGGTTACAAAGCTGGAAGCTGAATATATTAAGTTTTAACTTCACAACCTCAACCTCCAGATGCATATCAGAGAAGAGTTTAGCTGGGTTTGAGAGTGTTCGAATTCAATGAACCCAATTCACCATCTAGATTCAAACTAATATTACATAGACACAAAAAAGAGTTGATTGCACTGAGAGAAGCAAGATGCTCCTACAGCCTAGGATGGGAGAGAGTTTCAATTCTTTAACAGTGCATACAATTCAACTAAGATGATAAAAATTTGTACAAACCCAGACCCATCTAAACATGGGTTTGTTATGGAGCTTGCAATGCTGAAGGTTGCATATATCAAGTTCCAACTTTACAACATCAAGGTGATATCAGAGAAAGGTTTACATGGTTTTATAACAGTATCTACATTCAATGCACACAATCCATCATTTATATGCAATGCATTGTTACTTGCACAAACAAAGAATTGATTGCACCAAGAGAAACAAGGTACTCTACAGCTTTGGGAGTGTAGATCTTCAAAACTGTGTCCATGAATATAAAACTGAAAAATAAGCTAATTAAAATTGTAAAAAGTTAAACATCATATGTATTTCACGTATTTAAAAGAAAACAATAAAAATTACATATTAAAAATAGAAATAAATGAATTGCATATTTAAATAACAAGGTTTTTATATTGACAAATCAATGAAAAGCTTAACTCTGCATTAAGGGAGTATAAATACTCATTTGACATGGAGAGAGAATACCAACTTTAATATGAAGAAAGAGATTCATACATGAAAAAGCCTAAAGGGGACATGAAAGATTTATGCACTCTACCAATTGTTCATGAGCTAACCCACTGCATAGTTAACAAATAGTAAATGAACTAGTAACATAAATGAGAGGGAATTGGTAGTTTTTCATTTCAGGGTTTAATATATACACGATTAACATGGATCTATGCTAGTGGATCCCCCACCCTAAAACTGATATTTTAAATAAGGGAAAGATAAAATGCAAGGAGATTATGTATCTAATTTAATAGGTAAAGATTTAAGATGGGGATCCTCCACCCAAAATCTTATATCTTATATTCCTATATCTAATGTAATAGGTAAAGGTTTAAGATAGGATTTATGTCAGTGGATCACCCCAAGCAGAAAACAGTCACAAACCCTACAAAACCATATGGAGAATCAACCAATAAGAAATCTAATTGAAAAATTACAATCATAACCCATAATTACAAACATGGAGTTTTTCATTTCAGGGTTTAATAGATACCATGAGTTGGGAATGTGTATCCAGTAAAATTACAAACATGGCATTTTGCAATTCAAGGTTTAATAGATAGAAGAGTAAGATGGATCCAAGATAGTGGATCATCCCCCCAAATGGGCCATGCTAGTAAATCACCCTCCCTAAAACTGATATCTTAAATACAGGAGAGATAAAATACAGAGAGATTTCCATCTCTAACTTAATAGGATGGATTTAGTTGGCGGATCTCCCTACGGGAAAAAACCCAAACCCTACAAAAACATATGGAGATTCAATCAATAAGAAAAGTAATTGAAAATTTATAATCATAACCAGTAATTGAAGGCAATACAGAGAGGGAAAAGATGGACTTAAACCCAAACTCTACAAAACATATGGAGATTCAATCAATAATCAAATTTATCAAAGTTATTGTCAAAGATTTTAGCAGGAATTTTGAATCCTCCTTCAAGAGTTACAGTGTCTTCCGCAATACTGCCAACATCATCCATATCTTCCTCACAACCTTCAACTTTGCAATCATAGTCTACTAAATCTGAACCTTCCTGCTGTTTATTCCTATCATTCTTTTTTTGCAAGATGTCTTCTACCAAAATAGTAAAACCATTAACTATTAGGAAAAGATGGATTTCTAAAGGACAAAAAAGTCTCAAAATATTTTCAACTTTAGTAAGATAAAGTGGTAATCCTGAGAAGATTGATATGTATAATTTTGTTCTAGGTTTCACTCACAGTTTACATTGCAATATTCCCTATAACTACATAGAACTGTCATATCCCAGAGTCACCAATAAAAATAAGGGAGGAAACAAAGAACTTGCAAAGCATGGTGATCAACCACTTCAAGCACATCTTCCAGACAAATATAGGACATTAACCCAGATGACAGGATTGTTATCTCTTGTTTTGTAGTGTTATCCCAGTACAGGCAATACTTTTCTCTGCTGGATTGTTTATCATCTTTTATTTGATATCAATGTTCTGAGCACCTTTAGAAGGTAACTTTCTTCTTGAATATAAATCTACAGTTTTTTCCTTGGAAAAAAGAATACCAAGACATCCATACACACAACACACACCATGTGCAATTAAATACATTTATTTTTATATTGATACTTATCATAAATATACTTGTGTAATCTATTTATAATATGTATTTATAAATATATACAGCTGAAAATATCTACAATATATATATATATATTAAAACTTAATTAAAATATATCAATGTAAACAACCAAGATAGCATTTTTTTGGTTAAGTTATTGTTATTGGTTTGTTTCCTTCTTTTCTTCCACTGGATACTATGTGAGATTTGATTGAGGATTTATCTAGAATATAGCCCATATGTATCCAACCAATTTCCAAAATGAATGCATATTCCAGCTGGATTCAGAATATATCCAAGTTGTATCAGTGTCAGGGTCTAGACAGATCCAAGGGCCTGGTACCCAGATCCAGTAATGTAGATTTGAATATGTGAACATGAAAAAGGGCATGGATCTATATGTTTGCCACATAAGCACACCTACAACATTATAAGAATGTGATTATGAACTCAATTTGATATAAGTATCAAGTTTCAAAATACCATAGTATCATCTAGATGATTTCCTACATGATTTTAAATAAACAAAAGATTTATGATCTTCTTGCCATAGCTTTCATGGTGATTAGAATCATTCCATGTCTCATCATCACTTGATGCAGCTTTCCTCTAGTATTGATCAGGTATAGGTCATCTTATTTTATTTCTTAAATGGTTTGTTTGATCCTTTGGAAGTTTCTCAACCTCGTTGGATTCTGAATATTGATAGGCCTTCTAAGCCTTCAAAATTCATGCGTGGGAGGATTCAATTTAGGTAAATATGCTGCATCAAGCAACTTTGTTGAATGTCGAGCTATTGAGAGTGCAGAAAATGATCTCGAAGCTTTTGAGACAGAATTTAAAGAAAACTTGTCCCCATCATCCTCTGTTGGGCGAGACCTTTGAACATGGCATTCAAAACCTTTGACTTGGTGAAAAGGTGTCAACACTCCTTTACGGATAAGGTTATCACGTTCCTGCCAAAGCAAATAATCGCCAGGTGTCTCATTCAAAGATTCAAAATTATGTTATCTATAGTACAAAACTATCTTCAAGATGCGTGATATAACACAGAAAACATAGAACTTTGCTTACTGCCCCTAAATTTTACTCTTTTAAAATAAAGTTCAAAAGTATTTGTATTGCATTTAAGACATATGATACTAATACAGGACTAAAGGGCAATGAAAATTACAGTTTCAATGAGCCCTGACGTTGTCACATCAAACTCATCATCCTCCTGCAATGAAAAATTATTCCTTTTCCCTCTTGTTGGCTTATCCAACAGACAACCAGTTCTATTGATCACTGTTTCTTCTTTATTCTTCACTAAATTCAGAAGCACCTTTTGTTCCTCAAGTTCTCATGTCTTTCCATCTCTCTCAAAAGCTTCCAGTTGTTCCTTAAGATGTCCTCTTTTCTGCTTAAGGCTTCTAAGCCTTTCAGTAGCCAATGCTCGTTGAAGCACTCCTCCATCCACTACAAAAGGCTTGTGTTCACTTAAGTCTTGATCATTTTCATACTTTTCGCCTTCTAAACTCTCTGAATCTTTGCCTGCAATGCTTTGAACTATTTCAAGGCCAACTGAAACTGCAACTATTTCAGCCTCCACTACCCTTAATTGAGCATGAATTTGGACCTTTGTAAGCAAACTTTATTGATAACCTTCTTCTCTTTCAGATGTTTTTTCACCATCGCTTACCTGTGCAGGTTGACTAATGTTTTCATGAGCTCCGTTCTCATCCTATCATACCAATAAGTACAATGAAAAGTGGGAAGAAATACAGGAAAATGAGCTACATTTAACAAAAAAATAAAATTCATGTGTTACACTCTAGAAGACTAAGTACATATCAATTACAAGATATAAGATCATCCTATAAGCTTATTAAGCTAATTTCACAAGAAGGGATACCTTGGCAAGTAGCTGGTGCTCAATGTCATCTAGGTCAGCGGATACAACACTTAAGCTAGCCAGCAAAAGTCTGTCCTCCTCTTTCATGCTATTTTATGTGGTACTCGATTTCACTATAAAAAGACTAAATTGGAAAAACATTAAAAGGCATTCATTTGTCATGCAAAGCATATAGGGAATAAACACTTAATTCTATCCTAAAAGTATTAAACAATAATAGAACTAACTACATTTTAGATCTCTAGTTGCACCGACAGAAAGTGAGGTGCATTAAAGCTTGGGTGGCAGAGACATCATTCTAATAGACATGGACACTGATAAAATAACATGGAAATTATTTCATATTCGATGTTTAATGTTACAAATATATATAAACTAGCATAGATCCACTTGACCCTATATTTTTTTAAGCTTGAGAAGTTATTTGATATTTATCCATTTTTTTGCTTAATAGATCTAGAGTTACAGAGAATCTATACTAGTATTTGCATCATTTCTTCCCTAGCAAAGATCTATAGGCAATGGGACCATTGTTCTATGAGATTTTATGTTTTTTGTAACAGGATTTTTATGTGTATAAACCCCAAACACTTCCGTCTAACACTTCATCTAACATCTAAGGCTACATATTCACATCTCCTCCAACACGAAGATGCTATTTCCTTAACTCTTTCACTTGATATTTTTGTTTCTTGTATCATGATGATTGTTTTATTTTCCTTTTTAATTCGATCTTTGAGATATCTCTTCTTAATCTAGTTCCTTGACATTTTGTAAATGGCATGTATACTCTGGCAATGATGGCAGTTATACAATTGTCATTCATATTCTTCATTTCTCGAAAAGTAAAAAGCATTTGTTTGATGCACTTAGTTTCTTTTCTGCATTCATAACATTAAAAGAACTGAAAAGAAAAACTTGCATTTGCATGTAGGATCGTGTTTTTTTGCAAAAAAGGAACATTAGGAAATCTTCATTTAGTTTTGTGCTCAATGTTTTCTTTTGCTCATTGATTTGTTTGCTCACAAAATTATTTTCTCTCTTCCCTTTGTAGCTAGGTCTTTCATTGAAAAACTAAAAGTGAAAAGTTTTCTTATCATTCTTAGTTTTCATTTAGGAATTTCTACATACATCATCGTGGTACCATTGAAAGGAAAATTGTTAAGCAATATCAACATAAAATTAATCTCAATTTATCTAAAAACGCATTGGAACCATAACGATAACATTTAGAAGGTCTAGGCTAGAGATGTGTTCCGACATCATAAAACATAGAAGATGTCGTTAACTTGTCTGCGATACATTCCGAGTGTGATATCTCACCCCACGTATGTAAGTATATCGTAGCACGTCCCTCGGGGCGGTGTTACAGTATGATAAGTATATAGGTGGTGCTCTCACTGTGCAGTTTCGCATTAGACAACGCTATTACAGACTTGGGCCTCCACGTACCTTCGGGTATATTTTGGAGGACAACTTTTAGGTGCTATCCATCCATAGTGAACTGAGTCAGCCACCTTTAAATTGTGATACACCGAACACAGCATTCGGGGAGATTTCCTGCCCGTATTTCTTGGCTTGCCAGGAGGTATTCTGCAGTTCACAGTTTACTGGTAAACCCTTTTGCCTAGCATTACCCTCTTTTTGTTTATTTATTTTTGGTTAAAATTAATCAAAAATCGTGGAAGAACATAATCCTACCCCCCGTCGTTCACATATATTAGCTTTAAAACCACCTTTACCACCAGAAGTTACTTCTAGTAGGCGAAGGCGATCAAAATCTGCCCAACAATGATGTTGATGTTGTGGATGATATTACTTGATGCTTCATGATGGGTGTTCTTTCTCACTTTCACATAATATTGTTATAGCCTCTGCTTGATGCTTTTGTTGCTATGTTCATGTCAGGCATTAATTAATTGTCTTCAATGTTCAATGTGTGAAGAGTGCAAATGTTCCCTTGATGCGGTTTAAATTCAAGCACAATAGACTACTGTTATGCACCATGTTTCCCTGGCTCCTACATATTGGAATATGCCCAAAATGATTTTGGAGAGTGATTTCCACTCATGGAAGGATATTTGCACTCATATTTCATGTAATTTTATTTGCACTCGTCTTTCATTCTCTCATGAACCAAGTGAAATTTCTTGGGGAATTTCTAATCAACAAGTTTTAGGAGTTTGTGTCAGATTTGGGTAGACTCGTAGAATGATTAGCTTGTGGCTGCTATAAACTATTTTTGTCAACCCATGGATGCATGGGTTAAATTTGCACTTGATTTTCAGTTTCCAATGATTTGACACTAAGAATCATTGGTTGACTATGGTGATTCGCTGACTTCTTTTCTTCTTTTTTGCCTTTTTCCTTTAGATGGTCATTCATGGGAGGGGAAGTTCCAATGAATGTATGATTTGTGGTGTGCATTTATCTATTGGTTAACTCTTTGGTAGCATCCCATGATTGTTATTTCAATGGAACTTGGTTAAATAACAAACACTAAGTGCTAATTAGGAGTTTTAAATGTTTGATACAATAACTAATTTTGGTTTATAGGATCCCACATGTGTTTTTTTGGGCTTGAAACTTTACATGGCACCCGTGTGTTTACAAATCATGGAAAAAATTTGAGTCTTTTTAGGTTATTTCACGGCCATACTGGACGTGTTTCACTATGGAAAGGAAACTATGGTCAACAGGAGGACAATGTCTTAAGGGATTTCTTTCCATTGATAAGTAAAAGAATCACTAGTAACTGATTAGTTTCCTTCCTCACTTTTATCATGGAAAATGATAGAGGATATGTTTCAACTTCTTATAACCAATTCTTTACAACTTAAGGGACAAGTGTTTTGGAAAGGATGATTAAAGTTATTGTAATATTTTTTTGTTTTGTTTAAAGCTTTCAAGTGTTCATTAGGTGATTTGGAGATATGATTTAATTTAGTGGAAATTTTTTTATATTTTATATTTGAATGATGTTCTTTGTTTTATAGATGATGACTCATGATGTTAGTGTTTTGTGTATAATGATTTATTTTTGCTTTTGGGCTTGGGCCTTGGCACAACATTTTAATAAAAAATTGCATAATGGTTTTTGTGAACATTACACTTATTTTACTTTGAAAGCTACTTACAAATCTAGTAATTCTCAACTCTTGGAAACTATTGATGCAGGTTTCTAGATCGATTTGAAATTTTACTTCTAGAATATTCAGTGAGATGTCAAAATCTAATCCTAGGAAGAAACTATCAAGGAAAATTGATGTATTATCATACTTTAAAAAGTCTCAATCCGAGAATACACATTCTCTTCATGCTTCAAGCTCCTTTGAACAATCTGTTACTGAGAGAGATGTTAAATGTTGTGAAAATGCATCTGATATCCATATCATGGATGAAATAATAGGTTCCTCAAGTGATCAGGGTGAGATAAATGCAGTTTCAACAGAAATTAATGATGAAAATGTTAAATATATTTCCTTGGAAGGTGACACAAGCCATTCATGGAAAAGGAAAAAAGGCCAGTGGACCATAGGGAGAAAATTCCAAGATGATTGGCTCTCAAGTTTTCCATTTATTGAAGAAATACCTTCTACAAATGAGGATTTATGAGAAGTTAAATGTCTTGCGTGTAGTTGGAAAAGTTGCAAGGTAGTGAAATTTCAGATGAAGCTAGATACAATACAAAAGCATGCAGGAAAGGTTCATGAAAATAAAATTGTAAATGGTAAAGAGAAATCTATTGTCAGATGGAAATATTTGGAGGAATTTTGACATAGCCAATGTGTGGAAGAATACAAAAAATATTTAATAAATAAGAAGAAACTTGAGGCAAGTGGAGGAACCATCATATCTCAATTTGAAAAGACGATGGAAAGAAGTTTTTTATCCAAGACGATACAATTGAGCACTTTATTTCACATCTTATGTAAAGGTCGTCCTATGATAGATTATCCAAATAAGATGAAATTTCTATCTTTTCTTCACGTGCCAAAATTTCCATCTTCTCATTGGTCCGTAACTAGTGGTTGGGAATGGGCAAGATATCTAGCTCAAGTAGAAATTGATGATTTGAAACAGGAGATTGCAAATGCTAGGTTTTTGGCATTGTCTTTGGATGAGGTTACAACTATTGATAATACTTCATGGATCTGCATGAGCATTTATATGGTTAATGAACATATTAGACATTCCTATCTACTTGGGATTAAAAAGATGAGAGAGACTTCTACAGCTGAAAATATTTATGAACTTGTTCTTAATACTTTGAAGGAAAGTGGTATGGATCATTTAATGATTGCAAAAAATTTGGTATGTGTTGGAGCAGATGGAGCATCGGTAATGCAAGGACAAAGGAATGGTCTTTATGTTAGACTAAAACTATCAACTTCTCCATATATGATTAATATTCATTGTATGGCTCATAGGATGAATCTTCCATTTAAAATAGTAAGCAAGTTTCCATTAGTTTCAAAAGTTGAAGATATTGTACGTGAGACACATGCATAATTTTCTCGTAGTCCCAAACGATATTTAGAGTTTCAACAATTTGCAGATGGTGTTACGGATGGAAAAAAGCTACTGAAAGATGTTGATACAAGATGGATCTCATTAAATGGACCAGCTCAAAGACTATTTAGTGAGTTCAAATCTTTGGTAGGGTTGATGTATGAAAATCGCTACAATGTAGACAAAGCTCAAGATCTTCTTTTTCGACTAACTGATATAGAAACATTATTGACATTAGTTGGAACTCTTCCTATGCTACATGAAATGAATCTCCTCGTGAAAATGTCTCAAAATCGCACAATGTATATTGCCGAATACACAAATACGAGAAAGTCAGCATGCCTTGCATTGGATAATTTGTATATGATGCCGGACTCTTTTACTGGTCCAGAGTTTACAAGTTGGACTAAGATCATCAATATAGAAAATACTGAAAAAATTTTGACGTTTGATGAAAAAGGGATACTATGTATCACAATGCGTGGGTATATGGTCCCCTTTCATTATATTAGTAAGATGGGACAAATCACGAAAGATTGTCCCGTGTCAAGAGACCAATTTGATAATATTGTGATCTAAGTGAGACAAAATTTGATAGAAATTGAAAGATCACTATCATCAGAGATAAGAGAACGATTTCCTTGAGATGAATTGTTGGAGGCCATTTGTGTGGTATACCCTCAATATTGGAAAAATTGTCAATGTCCAAGAAATTTAAAAGCTCATTTTCAAAAGAGATTAAAATGTTTCGTAGACCACTTTTGCAAGAAAGTCTCGATACATGGAGAACAGATTGAAGGTATTTTAGATTCATCAAAATTGTCTCAACAAGGTGGACGCTTTGCTGAAAAAATGTGGAAGCAATATCCTTTTTTGGAGAACCATAATGTGTTAGTATGAATCCTTTGTCGAAGTGTACGAAAAAGGACCACTTTAGCTACGCATAACTAATAGCCCTAACAACAAAAGTGGTTGCCAATATCTTCAGATCTGCGGTTAGTTAGACATAAAAGAGCTGCAAAAACCAGATCTATGCATGGAAGGACATTAAGCAGAAAAAATAAGGGTTTTCTCCATATACCAATAGACAAGACAAGAACAATTTTTGAAAGAATTTTTATATTAATGGGGCACCTGGGAGGAAAACAAGAAGGCGTATCCAATTCTCCTTAGTGGGATGGGTTCTTGGAAGTCCTCAGCACTTCAGATCTAAGATTTCTCTCTCTTGTTGGTGTAGAAAACCCACACAAAGAATGGAACTCAAAGGGAGCTCACACAGCAAATGGCAGAAAAGGGTGACCAAGTGTATAGATCCCGAGTGATCTAATAGGAAACAAAAGGTGAAGAATGGTAGGAAAAACCCTCCTATTTATAACAAAATATTGGGTCATTCTAGATCTTGGTGCATGGGTTAACCAGATCTAGATCCACTTTTTATGGAATATTTTATTATATTTGTTGGAGGAAAAGGTATTTGACTTGGGTCAAATCCCTTAATTTGTCAAAAATAAATAAATAAATGATTTATTTATCTTTTTAAGGAAGTGGTTAGAAGATAATCAAATAAATAATGGTTTATTTAATTATTTAAGGAAGTGGTTGAAAGATAATTAAATAAATAATGATTTATTTAATTATTTGTGGGTGATTTGGTCATATTTAACAAGGAATATTATCTAAATAAGGTTTAAATAATTATTCCTAGAAAATAATAAGATAAATAAAGGTTTATCTAATTAATTTCTTTGATTTTGGGTTAAACATGATTGGAAATAATAATTAAATTATGGTTTAATTAATTATTCCATGAGAAAAATCAAACAAATATAGGTTTGTTTAATATTTCCTTTTGGGGTTTCCTATTTTAACATAGTGAAAGCAGTTTTACTTAGGGTAAAACTGGTCTTACATGGTGTACTTGGGTCCATCTAATGATAATGAGTTAGATGACCAAAAAATGGTGTAACAGATTGCCCCCCAGCGTGCGAGTGTCAGGAGCAAATCGTATGACCGAAGTACGTTGTAAGAACACAATCACTAGACAAAAAAAGGGATGTCAGAGAGAGAAATGTAAGGTAGATAGTGTGCTGAAGGACTAGACCCTGAGGAGACGAGACTCGCAGGTGCAACAAGTCTCTTTTTATGAGAGGGTACCTGTGCTGAAGGCGGCGGGGGAGGCATACCTATGCCCGCCGAGAAAAAGTACAAAAGAATAGTGTGTCTAGTAAACAAGGGACCGAACCATAAAGTACAGCTGGCATAATCATGAGCCAGATAAAAATACAATGAGGAATCCCATATACATGTTGTGCCTGGGATAACAGCCAGGACTTGTACAATAATATCTGAGTACATGAGATACAAACACAACCCAAATGCCCCCTGTAAATGGGGAAGGGCTCAGAAAATCTGACTGATACATGCAAGTCAAAGAGGCGCTGCAAGTGGCTATGGCCATCATCATCAAATATCTGGAGCTGCATCAAAGGCTGCAAGGAATAGGTCATCCGGGCATGTGGGGGGCTACCTACAGGGCCACCCCCTCAGGAGGGTTGAGACATCTCACACACACACCCGGGAATCATCAAGAGCTGTTGCTGGATCACTGGACCATCAAGTATACGGATCTCGATCATGCTGAAAGGAGCTGGAGAAACAATCAAGTCAAAGGGAAACGAGAGGTCCCTTTGCCTGATTCGAGGCACCGAACAAGAGTAGAAGCTGGAACCAAGGTACATCGCCCTCTAGACTTGGCTTCTGGAAGGAATGAGCTGATGTCGACAGAAGGAGGTCCGCCATAGGTGAGGCAATGAGTCATCCTCAACTAAGGCACGAGAGAAAGTAGTGGAGCGACGAACAGACTGACACTAATGACGATGGTGAAAATGGGAAGGACTGAGTAGCGAATGGACGACTTCCCTTGTTAGAGCATAAAGGGCATGAATGACATGGCAGCAACTGACACGATATCATAAGGGATAGGGGACAGTGGAACTGAAGGTCATAATGTGCGACACAAGAGAGAGACCAAGCAATGAAGGATGGAGGGCTATAGTGGGGTACAAAGGGACTCGGTATAGACTCCATGGAAGGAATGATGACTCAACTTGGATGCTCTAAACAAGGGCGACTCGATGGTGCTGCCACACAGTAAAGGCCCCAATGGGGGACCGTGGAAACATGAGTACAAGATGGGAACTCATGACGAAAATCGACACGAACAAAGACAAGTAAGGAGGCAAGATGGTGCCCCAAGTACAAGTGTCGTAAGTGAGGAAATTCAATTTTAAGGAGAGGTGAAGTGACCCTTCTTGGACAAAATGTGTCCTGGTGAAGTATCAGATCACAAAAAAATAACAGATACCCATTTGAGGGCTCGGTGAGAGCTTTCCAACGGTGTAGACGGTTTGTCAAACGGGGCTACGGTGTGGTCGCAGCAATCGAAAGAAGAAACAGGGGTTCTCTTTTAATAAGGCAGTTTTCCCTCCAAAATTACTCATTTGCTATTGTTGCTGTGGTGAATGTAGCGAGGAGAGAAGGCCCTAAATCTTGCGGCGAACGTAGTGGACAAATCGACCGTTGGAATCGTGATATGTCAGTTGCAGGTAAGAGGCCTAACCTTTCTCTTGCATTTTGATGGATTAAATTTTCAGTTTAGGGCCCAGAATCCCAGAAACAGCCCCTCCTTCATCTCTATGGCCGGGTCACACTTTTTGGGCCAAAAAGTGCGACCTGGGAAGTAGGCTTCAGGAAAAAAAGTGTGACCTGTCCCAGAAATGGGCAAAAAACTGTGACCTGGGAGATGAGGGGGTTTTGGTGCTGTTTTATGGCTGGAAGTTGGGTTTTGGTGTTTGGTTATGGTTTTCCCGATCTGTAAGCTGACAAAAGTGATGTGTTTGTGCAGGTATGGTAGATTTACGGGTTAACTGGAGAGAAAGAGACCTGGGGACACTACGGGCAGAGATCCAGGCGGATCAGAGCGTCCGTTGTGTATTGGCCAGGTTTGGGGTTCTCAAGTTTTTGGAGAACCCTTTGATGAGGGCAGGAGAACCATTATTGGCCCGGGTATCGGCCTGAGACAAATCCGGATCGGGAGGTTTTCATAGTGCGGGGGCACGGGATTAGGCGACGGTCCGGGATGTGTGTTTCTTGAGCCGTCTCTAGCCAGAGGGATGGTGAGCCTGACCAGTGTGAGTGAGGCGGCATAATATGGAGTTTGTGGAGCGATGTTATAGACCAGGGTCTCCAGTCAAGGGGCTTCGAATCTGGGTTGGGGGTCTAGAGAGGCTAGAAACCCGTGCAGTGGCCGCAGCTGTGCTGCGAATCCTGGGCACCCAGGCGTTCCATCACATCACCGGTGGGTAGATGATGATAGTGGAGAGTGTGTTGAGTGGGACCTACTTTGGGTGGGCCCAAATGATGTTGGTGTCGCTAAAGCGACAGTTGTCGCTATGCAAGCGGCAGGTGAAACATGATTGCTCATATGGGACTTTGTTGTGCGCCTTCTTCTTTGAGAAGATCCCGACCTTGAGGCCTCGCGTGCAGCTTCCAGATGGGGCCCCGAGAGAACCTAGGGATCTTGGATTTCAGGACGACTCTGTGCAAAGGAGGAGGAGGGGCGGTCGGGCGAGTGTTTCGACCAGAGTTTTTTGCCCATTGGGATCAGATGCCTTTGTACATAGACAACTATCCCTATAGTGGGATGAGCTACTGTGGAGATCCGGATCTGCCACTTCCGCCTGGTCGAGTCTGGGGCCCGATGGTAAGTGACAGATTGCTATTCTTGTGTGGGCATGTTAAATTTTTGAATAGTAATTAATGGTACTGATTCAGGTACTTTTGGTATGCAGATATAGCACCGGTAAAACCGGCCGGATATATGGGACGACCGGCAGCGTCTGGAGCTACAGGTCCAAGTGGATCGAGAGCGGCGCAAAACGAGGATGCAGCCGCCCTGCTGGAGGACATCCGCCGTAGATGTGAAAGGTTGTTGACCGGAGTATCGGAGCGCGGGTGGTAGGACTTAGACAACCAATTCATAGAGCCATGTGTTGGTCTACCCTCTGAGTGGCGAGGTGTCATGCGGCGCATGGCGATGGTCGGTCAGGCTATGCACGATCTACATGCTGCAGGGGCAGAGCCATTGGCCCGGGAGCCTCCAGATAGTGATTAGGGGTGGGGCATGTGGTGCCCCTTATGATGTATGTAGGGGCAAGTGGTGCCCCCAGTTTTGAGTTTTTTGTAACATGTTGTGGGCATGTCATATGTATCAATAGTAGATGGACTCTAAACACATGTTTTGGCTTATATTATGGATATGCATCGTTTTTTGATGGTTATGAATGTTGTGTCTTGTATGAAATGTGTGATAATGCCAATTTGAACATGGTTCGCAATACCTATCTACATAGTGATTACGTTCTCGAGGTACATAGTTGAAAGTTATGGTAAATAATGCACGTATCCAAGAGTTTCACTCGTAAATAACATCTAAAACGGCCACGGGGTTATTACACATGATAGACACCATTTAGTTGCATGACAAGAAGTAGGGAATCTAAACGAACATGCAGATGGAGGATGCGATGAGAGAGGGCATCGGCTAAGAGACCACACACTGCATCATATTTGGCCTGATTGTTGGTGGCAGTACCAATGCAGACCCCGTTTGAGAGAACAAGGGCATGCAAGGGGGTAAAAATGGCCCAACCTGCCGAGGCTAGATTCCAGGAGTAACGACTTGCACCATCGGCGTAACCGATATAGGGTAGGGACGGGAGGTCCTGCGGAATAGTGTGACAAGACAAAAAATGGGGGGAGGAAGGCAATGGAAGCATGAGGTGCGAGAGGGAGGCATCGAGGGCGGTAAGCTGCAGGAGGGAGTGCAAGGAGCAGGATGACCATGACTCATATAGGGTGGTATATGAGGGCTATCGGAAGTATGGTGGGGACTCGGGCTGCAGAGGTCAACAAAGACACGGGTGGAGTGGTCTCATGTATGGGTAGGAGAGGGGTGGTCAAGGGACACAATAGGGGAGGATGCATATGGGCTAGGCTCCAAGTGTCTCATAGAGGAGGATAGGTAAAGAATGGTTATAGTAGACTCCGTCATCTGAACATCAGGAGGGGGAATGTCGATGGGAGCGGGGGGATCCTCAGGCTGGCCTGAAGCATACTGTGCGAGGATGGGAGAGGCAGATTGATTTTTTTCAACCTCATACTCTCGGATTACCTCTAAAGAGGAGCGATAATGCGTCAGGTGAGGAAAATGGTGGGAGTAATGGCCATGAACGCCACACAAAGCACAGGGCTTGTTGGCGCGGAGAGTCTTGGGGTTCTTGGTTATGGACGAAGAAGGAATAGAGGCTTCAGGGACCATAGACTCGGGGAACGCGACTTTAACCATGGGCTGAATACGGGGCAACTCGAGACAAGCATGGGTGGCATGACCGGTGCCATCACATAAGGCACAAGGCTTTGCGAGTGGAGAAGGGGTCGGGTCAGTCGTGGTGGTCTTGTCTTTGGTGGCCCCTTTGCGGGCTTTGCCTTTCTTCCCGGGAGCCGTCACAACAGGAGAAGGGTCCTGTGGAGGTGCTGGGGGCACAGTGGCTATGGAGGAAGCGAGGGGGACCGGGTGAACCGGGGTCAAAGCCATGTAAGGTTTGGGGTGACCAGGGGGGGTGGCGGCTGGGGGGTCAGTGCAGGGCAGATATGCAAGGTCAGGATTATGGAGAGAGAGGGTGGCCATGACGGGGACGAGTATGCCTCGGGAGGGAGCTAGGAAGGGATCTGCCCAGCGGGGGAAGTAATGACCCGCAAGGAGGATGGCTTTGAGATGGTTAAGGCCGGAGGAACGAGTCAGGAGAGATGAGGTTCGGGGATACCATACGCGGGGAGGGCCGGAAAGGAGGAGGTCGTGCATTTGAGATGAATAGCTAGGAGCGCGAGAGCTGCGGAGGAGGGCGGGGGAGAGGATGGCGACTAGCGAGGCAAACCGCTTGAGGCAGCACGAGACGATTGCATCATGCAAACATTGAATCATTTGGATCGGTAGGAGGAGGGGAAGGTTAGGGAAAGTTCCAAGTAGGGAGGAATATTTGTAAATGCTGGGGGAGACACTGGTCAAAGAATCAACAGTTTGCTTGTTGGCTACAGAAGAGATAGTCGTCTCAGGAGAGGTCTGAGATTTTGGCTCATGATATGTCAACTGGTCAATGGTGACTATCTTTCCATTATGGGGGAAAGACATCTTGCGAAAGACCGCGGATGGGACACCAGACATAGCATAGGTGTAGCTTCACCCCAATAGAATGTTGTAATCTAGCGGGGCGTCGATGACTTCGACGTCAACGCAAACAGTCTTACCGGCGAGGGTGATAGGACAATTATGAAAGCAATTGTGGGTGGAGGCATGGCCGTCCGACGCTCGAGGTGATCGTGGAAGGGGCCAACTCGGGGAATCAGTTGCTTCAACGAGCCGGGCATCACGCAGGTGGATGCCCCCTCATCAATTATGCACCGGGAAACGTTGGCATTCCAGATTTTGACTGGGATTTGGAAGGAGATGGAAGGAGGGAGAGGAGGATGGTCCGATTGAGTGGCGTCGAAAACAATCATTTGGTCAACAACAGGATCTACAGTGCCCACAGTAGATAGTAGAGCCTTCTTTTGGGAAGGGTACGACTGGAGGAGTTCCAGTGTGGAAATGACGGCAGGATATTGCGCCAAATCATCTACTATGCTATACGAATGAGCAGCTCGACCGGAAGCAGCGTTTCGATGTAATGGTCCCTTAGGAATCTTGGTATGAACCTCAACTTTGGGTTGAGGGATATGTAAGGGGCCATTCGGTGTCGAAAGAGGCTCTGTAGAACCTGAAGAAGGAGGCTCGGAAGCAGACTGAGCAGGAGGTTGGGGGTACTAGCGAGACCGAGTTTGAAGGTGAAGGTCGACGGTCGGGGAAGGATCAGAGTGCATCATAAGGATCTGGTAATCAGAGGAACCAGAAAGGGAAGGGGGAGTGGCGACCTGGCTGTCAGGCGGTTGGGTAGCCATGAATCCTTACTGAGGGAAAGGATCAGTAAACACACTCGGTTGGGTAGTGGCCACATTAGGAGGAGCATGAGGGGAGGCGTGTTGACCACGCAATGTGGCTTGAGACTCCCACATATGCCGTATCTAGGGTAAGAGGGGACAATCGTGGGTGTAATGACCATAAACACGGCAACACGAACAAGGCTTATTTGTGTGAAGCGGCCTGTCCGGCTTGGGCTGAGTGCCCTGTTGCTGGTACGAAAAAGGACCACTTTAGCTACGCATAACTAATAGCCCTAACAATAAAAGTGGCTGCCAATATCTTCGTATTTGTGGTTAGTTGAACAAGAAAAAGCGCTGCAAAAACTAGATCTATGCATGGAAAGACATTAAGCAGTAAAAACAAGGGTTTGCTCCATATACCAATAGACAAGACAAGAACAATTTTTGAAAGAATTTTTGTATTAAGGGCACCTGGGAGGAAAACAAGAAGGCGTATCCAATTCTCCTCAGTGGGATGGGTTCTTGGAAGTCCTCAGCACTTAAGATCTAGAATCTCTCTCTCTTGTTGGTGTAGAAAACCCAGACAAAGAATGGAACTCAAAGGGAGCTCACACAGAAAATAGTGGAAAAATGTGACCAAGTGTATAGATCCCGAGTGATCTAATAGGCAACAAAAGGTGAAGAATGGTAGGAAAAACCCTCCTATTTATAACAAAATATTGGGTCATTCTAGATCTTGGTGCATGGGTTAACCAGATCTAGATCCACTTTTTATGGAATATTTTATTATATTTGTTGGAGGGAAAAGGTGTTTGACTTGGGTCAAATCCCTTGATTTGTCAAAAATAAATAAATAAATAATTTATTTATCTTTTTAAGGAAGTGGTTAGAAGATAATCAAATAAATAATGATTTGTTTAATTATTTAAGGAAGTGGTTGAAAGATAATTAAATAAATAATGATTTATTTAATTATTTGTGGGTGATTTGGTCATATTTAACAAGGAATATTATCTAAATAAGGTTTAAATAATTATTCCTAGAAAATAATAAGATAAATAAACGTTTATCTAATTAATTTCTTTGATTTTGGGTTAAACATGACTGGGAATAATAATTAAATTATGGTTTAATTAATTATTCCATGAGGAAAATCAAACAAATATAGGTTTGTTTAATATTTCCTTTTGGGGTTTCCTGTTTTAACATAGTGAAGGCAATTTTACTTAGGGTAAAATTGGTCTTACATGGTGTACTTGGGTCCATCTAATGATAATAGGTTAGATGACCAAAAAATGGTGTAACATAATGAAAACGGTGCTATAACAAGATTATGGAATACTTTAAGTGCTAGCCAATACCCGCAAGAAAACATATCAGAATATTTTAAATTAGTAGATTTGTGTCAAACCATGATTTTGGGATCAGTGGAGGATGAGAGAATGTTTAGTGCACTATCATTTTTGAAGTCAAAGTTGAGGAACAAGCTTGATAAACATGTGGATACATGTTTAAGATTATATGTAACAAAGTATGACGTTGACAATTTTCCATATGAAAGAGCACTAGCGCTTTCGCGATCATATTGTGATAGAAGGGGAGAAA
Organism: Pinus albicaulis; assembly: GCA_034641835.2. Lineage (NCBI taxonomy): Eukaryota > Viridiplantae > Streptophyta > Pinopsida > Pinales > Pinaceae > Pinus > Pinus albicaulis. The sequence goes on from CM076580.1 coordinate 95,412,104, forward strand.
ACAATATAACAAATTTATCTAATGAACTTGATACATAACATAATTTTTTGGAGGCTCATAATGACAGTACATCTGGAGAAGATCATTTTCACAATGTAGAAAATGATGACCAAGATGAGAACTAGGAAATTGAAATACCCTAGGACTCTTATTTTGGTATACATGTTCCGTTGATCATGCAAGATTACTACATGTCAAATTCAGGTAAAAATGGGTTCTATATTTTGTATGTTTCATTGTAACATTGCAGCTACATTTCTTTCATGTGTGTTATTTTAAGATTGATGTTTCATATTTAATCTTTACATTGTTTGTTTCTTATTTGTGACAGGAAATGAAGCTGGATTTGATGATTTTGGGACCTATTTCTTTTCACATAGATAGTGTTTGACTAGTATTAAATGATAAATAACTAATTTAACAAGACTAATGCAAAGCATCAATGGGCTCATTCAAGTACATGAAACTACCTTGATGTCTAGCTTTGACATCTTGGAAAATTTTAATGGTATATATGTTGCTTGTGTTTGGGGAATTTTGCCGAGTTTCGAGTTTTATATTTTCTTGGAAAATAATTATTGATATTTGGAAAATGTGTGATTTTATATTGGTATTGGAAATGAAGCTAGTTTTGATCTTTGATTGGAAATGAAGTCGGATTTGATGAAGTTGGGACCTATTTATTTTCACATAGATAGTGTCCTAGTATTAAATGATAAATAAATAATTTAAGAATTCTAACGCTAAGCAACAATGGGCTTATTCAAGTACATGAAATTGTGTTAATGTCTAGCCTTGATATCTTTGAAAATTTTAGTGGTTTGTTTGTTGCTTTTTTAGAGGATTTTGTTGAGTTTGAAATTAGTCTCTTGAATGCTTATGGTTCTCATATCATGCATAGATCGATAGATTGATAGATCTAGTTCTATTATTATAATAATTATTGTTTTCTTTATATATTTGGTGGTTTGAGGAAAGATATTTTATTTCCTTTCACTTTGTGGCATGATTTTGACATCTTCACCTTTTAGAATATGTTAAAATATTTTTCTTATTATAGATTTTTCTTGGAAAAGAATTATTGAGAGTTAGGTGCAAATGCACAATGTTGTGTAGCATTAGTGTGATAAATATGGGATAGTGCAAAGCATAGTTTTGAAGATTAGTCTAAGTTGACTCGTACCTAATCAACTCAGTCAAGTTGATTGTTGGTTGAATGGCTAATTGTTGGTTCAATGGACAGAAGGTCTTACAGGCACAAATACCAAAGGGAAAAATGGAGCCCATCATGGGGTACTCTTTGTAATTCTCCACCACTGCTACCTTCCATTCTTCCTCAAACTCCTCTCCAACCTCAATATCAGTGTTAGTAGTAGCATGAGAAACAACACTACGCTTAGCAAAACTAGAAGAACGCGTTTTCCAAACTACACGAGAACTACTTCCCTCATGAGTCACCATGTGCCATGCTTGGTCTCGGTGGTTCTCTTCCTTCTACTCCTGGTTCAATTACCATATCTTCATTGGAACCAACACCTTGAAATCCACTAGACAATGATTCACCATTTTGTAGTAGTGATTCGCCATTTGTACTAGTGATTCGCCATGATTTTTTAGGATAATATAATCTCGTAAGAGATTCGCCAAAAAATTATATATACATATTATATTATTAATAAAATTGCCTTCCATTTTTGCTATGTATCATGGGGATTTGCCTATTTATTATATATATAAATTTAGGGGGGTTCTTAAAATTTTCCCTGGTTAGGTAGTGGCGCTTTAGGCATTCCTTCCTTGGAAAACCACTCTAAAGCCAAAGAACCTCTCTCTGCTACAGACCAGTCATAATATACCTTCCTATCCTGCAAATAAAGTTGGTTACAACCCTAGGTCGCGCCACTAATAAACCTTCAAGTCTCAGCAATACATGTACCATAGGTCAAACTGATTTTAGGTCCTTTTATAGTGTTTTAAATAGATCTTTCAAGAACAAAAGTATACCAGCATTCCTAGAAGACAATAGTTATTTCCACATGAGAAGACAACTACTTCTCATGTGACTTTGAGCCTGGAATGCAGCTACAAGGCAGAGAGTTGTTTCATTAAGCTCCCGCGATCACAGTCAAAGGTTAGTAAATTATGAATGACAAGAAGCACTTTGCAAATACTAGCCAAACTGCTTATGATGCCTAAAGAAGCACAGAGACATTAGAAAAGCAGATTTACATGTCTCAGAGAAATGGTCATCTTAACTATTATCAATTTGTCATTCTTCATTGGCTCAAGCATGACAAGACAGTGATAGGAAAAATAACACTGTTAATAGCTGATGGGATGACATGACTAAAAAACCTCCTTTATCTACAGGCAGAGGGTTTTTAAGGACTGAGAGAACCTCCTTCATTTTATAAGTAGAGGGTTGAAGACTAAGAGTGTCTCCTTCATCTATAAGCAGAGGGCCAAGGGTAAAGTTTAATTTTTAGAATAACAATGACTGTAAGGCAAATTTTTGGGATATAGTGAGACAGCTACTCAGACTTTCGGAAATAAAATGATGATTAAAGGCAGAGGCAAAGTAGTGGGTTTTAAAAATGATTTGCATAATCTCCATTGTTATTGAGTTACAAGGAGAAGCTAATGGGTTGATCATCAATGAGGAAATATTGTTAAGCTGATGGTTAAAGGCCCCAAAAGGGTCTTGGTCCCAAAATGACCTCTGCCATCATATACAAAGGAAACCACTAAGAGTGTTGATTTATTTTCAAAAGGTACTGTTCTTCCTATTCATAAAGAATTTTCTTTCAAAATTACTCATCATAGTAGATAGAAGGTAATTTGAGTTTAATTCTCCCAAAAAGGCATTGCAAATAGATACACAAGCTCACAAACATGTAAGAAGGATTATGGCATGAGCTTCAATATTATGGAACAACATTCAAAGCCAATAATGTAGGCCACTGTCACAAATGAAGGCATTATCCTGATGAAAATAGGTCAAAGGTACCTTGCTGATGCAGTTTAAGTAGAGAAGAAGTTTTCAGAAGAAGTGCCCTCTTGATGGACAGATGATTGTAAAACTCAGGTGAATACAACTAGGCCTCAATCATAGTTAAAGAGAAACATCATTTGGAGGATACATCTATAGTCCCTATATGGATTCGAGACAGTTTCCCTCTCACAAGTAGATATGATCATAAGGAACAGAAGCTTTCGTTCAAGTTTTAAAGAGATAGGTCATCTCCTTGCAAAATGGCAAACGAGGCTTCACCACTCATTGATTTGTTTTGAGAATATTTCCCATTTTGAAGGTGTCATTAAAGGGTCAACAGTGGCAGAGTTTCCTTTTATAATATTAAAACACAGTGAAAAGAGTTTGACTCTTGGATGATTTTATTACAAGAGGAAAGAGTCATATCTACCAAAACTGGCCAGAATGCATGCACAACCTTTCTGCCAACATTATTTAAAGGTATGGGCCCCTTATAGCACGTTCAAAATCACTGTGGTTTTGTTTTCAAATAAACAAAGTAGGTTTTAAAGAAAGGAGCTTTCAAAACCCTCACAAATCAAACTCAAGGGTAGTTGGTTTTTTGTGTTCAAAAGAGAGTAAGAATACTGTTGCAAGCCATTTGACAGTCTCAAAACGCAAGGCATCGATCCCCTCTTGCTATTCACTAGACCGGAGAATGAGTTTTTGGGCAAATTCATCAATTTTTCGGGCTTGAAGACTACGCGGCGTGCCTGTAGGGTTGCGCGGCGCGTTCAGGCGAAGTTTTTTCAAAGGGTTGCACTGTTGTGTAGCACGCCTATAGCGGCGCGCCTGTAGGCGCCAGTCACGACTACCCGTCAGTGACCCAACAACTCGTCTTTGCATGTCGCCTTCCCTATCAAATGTACCGCGCATGTTTCACACGATCCAAACGCCTCCAACAAACTTTGAAAATTGCTCAAACCCCTCAAGGAAAGCCCGTGATCGATTTTAAAGGTATTTTATGTGCCTCCTTGCTTTTTTCAAGACTGTTAAGTGATGGTGAAAAGATGAAACGCATGATGTAGATCACAGTGTTGAGTATTTTAAGGAGGGTTGTGTTTTCTCTTTGAAGCTAGAAATTGTTGTGGTTTGTTTGCCCAACACTGACATGGTAAAAATGGTGGGTTCCTATTGATGTTTAAAAACCTAATAAACTACCCTCAAAACAAGTTGAAAGGTGGAGGTAGTGTTTAAAGGGAGGAAAGATAGGGTTTGAAAGGTGAAACAGTGGGCCTGATTTCAAACAGCAGCGATCCTTCTGTAAATGTTTTGTCATTTCAAATTTTTCCTTGGTGTGGTGAAGAGCAAAGTCAGGGCTACCTCTTTGACCATAAAACAAAATTTAGTGTGTGAAGTTGTCATTTCCATTTGGAGGTGTTTGTCAAAATCTGTGTGAGAAAATAGTGAAGACAAGAGGGTGTTTTGAGGAGTATCTTGCCTCTCTCTAAATACTAGGCTGCCTAGCTTACACTAAAACACCAAGAGCCCTTTGACCTTACCCGAACATAGAAATCATTTGATTGTGTATATATTTTATTTGATTGTGTGAATATTATTATAATTTACTTATTGATTGGCATACAAAGGGGAAGAGAAGTGTTGTGGGAGGAGCAGAGACCTATATCAAAGAAAACATTTTACATAGCATTTGAGGCAGATTTTCCTTGATCAAATAGTGATTCACAAAAAAGACAGAGTTGTGTTTGAGAGAAAATTTAAAAAAAAAAACCATTTGAGGCAGTTTGATTTTGTAGAGAGCATCCAAGACAAGATGCCTCCCAGGCAAGATAGTAGGAGTGGATTGCATAAGATATTTGAGCCTACTTCCACTGAAGAAGTGAATGCCCATCCGTCAGTCTTGCTTAATTTCCATGAGGTCAGGTGTTTAGATTTTTGTCAAAGAGTGCAAGAGGTGAAGAGTTTCTCTCCTTTGACACATATTTTTGCTTTGAGGTTTCGAGACAATAATTTCCAGTTCGTAGGCCTTGACTTCAAATTCTCCCCAAGATCCATCTCCAAGGCCACTAAAATCCCCTATATTGGTGAGAAATGGTTTAAAAAAATCTATTTGGACTCAGATGATTACAAGCCCTTTCTAAAGCTTGAGCACATAGAGTAATGTCCTTCTGTTTTCCTTTTCTCATATCTTTTAGCCAGCTAAGCCCCTCTCATGAAGATTATCATGAAGTACTTCACTTGTGAGGGAAGATTCTCCCAAATCTATGCCTATCTCATTCGACTGCTCATACATTTCAAAAGGACCAAGTTGCTAAATCTTCCTTTATTCTTACACAAGAGCATTGAGAAAATGGCCTCCACTGTTCAGAAGAAGCCTCCTTCACAGCAAATAGCATGTCTCTTCCATCACTCTCTCATCAAAATCATCATTCTTCATCAGCTTGAAAAGAGAGAGGTATCGTGGGATACTTTCATCACTCATCTGGATTTCTCCACTGTCCCTCCAGTCCATACATCCCCTACACCTCCTACTCATCATCCTTCACCTTCCTCTAGCAGACCCATTCCTAAAAAACTCAAATTTACCACAGAGAAAGCAGAAGAGCCTGAAGAGGGAGAAGAGCATGGCCATGATGATGAGGAGGATGATGAAGGAAAACAACATGAAGAACAACAGACTGATGATGAAAGGGAGCAGCATGAATAATAGCAGACTGATGATGAAGGGTAGCAGCATGAACAACAACAGACTCATGATGAGGGTGAGTAGACCTTTGATGATACACAACAGAATTTTGAAGAGGGTGAGATAGTGTAGCAAGTGCATCCAAAGGAGACTGAACAGGGGCAGCATGATCGTGCTGAACAAGAGTAGCATGAAAGTGATGAACAGGGGCAGTCAAAAGATGTCACACAGCAGCTACATCCTGATGAACAGGGGCAGCATGAGAGTGCTGAATAGGAGCAGCATGAGAGTGATAAACAAGGGCAGCCACAACATGAGGAACAACAGCCTCAAGAAGAAAAGGGGCAAAGTGACAAGGGTAAAGAACCTGTGGAGCATGTGCTAGCTGCCTCTCTGAGGAAAGGGTCCATGCTCTCTTCCTCGAAAGTCGCCAAGCCCCGGACAAAAAAGAAAAGAGTGCCTATAGTTGTCACTCCAAATGTGACAAGGGCCCTTCGAAGTAAAGAAAAATTTCCAAAGAAGCCCATGATTGATTTTCCTAGGAGGAAGAGCACTAGAATAGCCACCCAAAGCAAAGGGAAGGGTAAGGAAGAAGGCAGTCATGAACAGGAGAGTGCATTTGACATCATCCAAATCCAAAGTGATGATAGTGATAATGAGGCCCGAATTCTAGAAAGCCTCTTGATCCATAGAGAAAGCCAAATTGATACATTGAAGGATGATCTTCATAGATCTAGGAATTTCAATCAATTTTTGCAAATCCAAGACAAGCAAATGAGTGTCCATATGGCTGTTTATGAGACACGGGCGACCAAATACAAGAAGGAGGCCTCTAAAGCCCAAGCAAGGTTGGAATAACTCATGGGTGAGTTCAATGAAAGTGAAGGCAAAGATTAGCCTAGGAAAAAGAGGCCAAGAACCATGGGGCTTAAAAGGGCCCTTAAGAAGCAAAAAGAAGAGGAAAAAGCCCTTCTCCAATCTACCCCTCTCACTGCATTGTTCAAACAAGAGATAGAGAAAAATAGGGAGGCATGGCTTGAGAGAGTAAATGACCACTTGGAGAAGAAATTGGAGAAGGCAAACGGGGATTTATACCTTCAAAGAAGAATTACGGGGCATTATAAAAAGTTAAATTAGTTTGCCCGGCACAAGTTGAAGGCTGCTCAAGAAAAGCTCAAGGAGGCTAAAGGGAAGCGCTTGGCACAGAAAGTGAGGAAGGACACCTTAGGACTTCATATTTTGGCCTCTTCTTCACAACATGTTTCTAAGAACCCTTGAGGGTCATATTCACCAATTTTGGGCATTTTTTGACATATTTTGGTTTTTTGTCATTTTTGGGTTTCTGGCCAAAACTCATGGGCTTCGCCATTTCAGTTTGGGGGATCATCAAAGGATGAGAATGGTATCATTGGATGCCATAATTTTAGGATAACATACTCAGCGATTTTCAAGACATTTGAAGATCATTTTCTCCCCTGAAATGGCGAAAAATGCCTGCTTTTTCTACACTCTGCCCAGTCTATTAGCAAAGCTTATTTTCTGGTTTTTTACACATAGGAATATTTTTGGAGGACTTCTAGGAATCATATTGGGAAATTTCAAGTTGTTTCGGAAATTATACACTTAGATATTTCCAATGAGCTATCATGAGCCTCATTTCAACATCGGGAAGGCTGCCAAAAGTTGCCGGCAAGTCCGGGGACCTTTTGTTGATATATTTTTTGAGTATTTTTGTAAAAATTGAACCTTTAAAAATTTCTTTTTCCTCATATGCGTTTAGCTATTTTTGCACATGAGAAGTTATGAAAAGTCAATTTATTTCCCTCTTTTAGCATTTTTTAGATATTTTATGAGATATTTTGTGCCTTGTGCTTTGCAAAGCCTCAAGGACAAGATAAGATATTTTGGATAGGCCAATGAGATTGCAAATTGAACTAAGAGGTTTTCCTCACTTGGGCCTATATATTACAAATGATTTCATTGTAAACAAGGCTAAAATTGATGAATAGAAGCAATATATGGTCATATAAGCTTTGGAAGAAATACTTGTCTCATGCTTTTGGATAGTCTCTTGGATGTTCTTGGATGATGAAAGAGGATTGTTGTTGGATTCCATGACTTGGTAGAATGGTATAGTTTCTCTCTCTTTGTTTTGTTTCCTACTTTTCATTCATAAATCCATGTTTCTTGCTTGCTATAGGATAGTAGAAAACAAATTTGAGACATGCCCTTGGAGGCACCTCAAATTTCCTGTTTCTTCATAGCTTCCATGTTTTCTTCATTCTTAGTCACATTAAAGAATTCTTGATCGCTCTTTAATAACTTAAGGATATTGTTGCTTGTTTCATTCATGGTCTTATGCATGATAAGTATGATTTACGGTATGCCATGCTTACTCATGGCTAGCCATAGCTCCATCCATGAAATTTTTCTTTCACTGATTAGATTGTCATTTGTTGAACCAAGCAGGTCTTGTTCTGATCTTGCCCTTTGTCTAAGACTATGCAATCTTGTTTTCAAAGTGCCCAATAACTTCAAGTACTATATTTAGGCATTCCGGCATAGTGATTTGAGTTTTTTTTCCGTCTTAAGTGTATTTTCCCAAATTCTGATAGCCATTTCCCAAAGTTAGAGAGTTATATATCTCTATGCATGGCTTGAATGTTTAGTTTTATGTATTGATTAGCTTATAGTTACATTTCTCATGATTAACGGTTTTCCCTACCATGTTTATGTCAGCTATTAAACTAGTTATGCTTGAAATCCCTTGTTGTTCACAAACTTGAGGTCCATTTTACTCCATTTTTCCCAAAGATCCTTTCTACCTCGAATCAAATTGGCCCTTCAACAGCCTTATATCACCATCTGAAAGTTTTCTTGACCTTTTGGACCCCATAGCCCAGTTGATCTGACATATTTTTACCTATCTTATATCCTTGATTAGTTTCATCCCTCACAACCTAAAAACCAAAACCAAAAAAACCTACTTCATAACTAGCCTAAAATCAGAATACAATAACCATATACACAGATATCCCTTACAAAAATAGAGAGAGCCGTCTCTGAGTCCAGGAAGGCTAGGTCCTTGGGCTCCAAAGACTGGTTTGATGTTACACTGTCATTTGGCTTGCCAATCAACCAAATCACGGGACCCTAACATATCCTTTGATCACATTCACACGAAATTAAATTCAAACGTTGACAGAGTATTGAAAATGAGAGTTGGATTATGGCTAGGTCAAATACATTATGAAAAATACATACAAGGAGAAGTGTTAGTTAATTAGTAGAGGAAACATTTCCTTTAGTAATGAGAAAACTATAAAGAACTATAAAAAATATAACCATACACTGAGATTTCACTCACATTTAACAACAAATAGACCAACAAATCTAACTTTAAATGCAGAAGTATCCGTAAATAATACTAAATTAATTTATCACAAACATACCAAATAATAGAGGAAATTTAAATCTCAATACTCTTCTCTTATCTTAATTACCAAAATTCAATGACATGTGGAGCAAACACATACACACACAGATATATATATATATATATATATATATATATATATATATATATATATATATATATATTTATATATATATATATATATATATATTAAAATATACATAGAAGTAAAAATCAAAATAAAGCTATCCATAAACACCTTGCAAATTCGAACTTGCTATCTTGGACAATGAGTCATGTCTAGATAGATTTATTTTGGTTTACGTAGGATTCATTTACAAGGATTTTAGGTGAAGTTCTTTGCAATGGTTGGGGTCGGTGGTTTTTTGGGATTTTATTTTCTTCTATACAAAATTTCTTTCCTCATTTACATGTGAATGAAAAATAAAAAATATCACACATCGTTTTCATAACTTTTAAAAAATAGGGGAATGCAGTGAATGAAAGGGCTTGGGTTAGTGCATGCAAGAAGCCTACAATCTAGAGGATTTTTTGGGTGGAGTTTGTAGAAGGTTTGTTGGAAGATTTATTTTGGATGAAAGAATATGAGATTGTATTTGTTGGAACAAATTTAAATATTCAAATCCAAAACTATTAAAATGAGAGGGAGGAAGTGATTTCCAAAATCCTTAGAATTGGAGTGGGAGAAGATGATTTTGAAATGCGTCAAAGATCCCAAAGGAAATTGATTTAGAGCACAAAGTAAATTTCTCACGGGGTTTTTGTATTGTAAACCATGAAAACATAGTGATAAGAGAATTTTTTCTTTCAAATGCTAAAAACGATGTGAATTTATTAATCAGAGGAAATTGAAGAGGATGAGAAAAAATTGTAGAAGAAAAGGAAGTTACTGGTCAAAATTTTGCTTTTTAAACCAACGGTTGTAAATTATTATATGGATTTTTTTTAGTTTTTTGAAGAAACATTTATTTATTATAAAACTAGAAGGTTTGAAATTTGTGTAATGTTTCTAGGCTAAGTCAATGTTCAATAAGAGTGATATCATGGTGCAACAATAATAAGTTCCATAATTAACTGAACTACAATAGCATAATGATTTAGAGGAAAACCGAAGGGTTACCCAAAATGTATTATGTGAAAAAAAAATAATGGGATCTAACAGAAGCCCCATAGCTTAGAAGTTATTTCAAGGTACAAGTAGAGGATTTAAGTGTTGATACCCAAATTTGTTATAAGATTCAAGGTTCGTAATGTTAGTTGCAATTATGTTGATATGTGTTTCTTTGCGGGGTTGTTCTTGGAAAGCACTAATCACACCAACCAATACACAATATCCATGTATATGACACTTTGAATATTCTCAATGTTCATGGATACCATGGATGTCGAGCTTTCATCTTTAATGGTTTTGTGAGGAACTCAAGTTATTTGAACTAGCGTATTTATCATGGATATATTTATGTTCAACACCTTCATTTTATAAGGTTAGATTATAGTTGGTATATTTTCTTATACTTTCCATCTCACCAATCACCTAAAGACATTGATGCTTCAAATGGATAATTTTATTTCAATAATATCCTTATTTTTTGGACACCCCATTCACGAGGAATATGAAAGCATTATTGTTTTTCCATGGAGAGATTATAGCACCATCATATTCATCACTTCAAAATAAGTCCTTATAGCCAGTCCATTTTTTCACAACTCTTTTTTCCTCCTTAATATCCCACTTAACTTTTGTTTCCTATGTAAAAATACTATTATGCTTTATATTCTCCAATATCTCAGGCTTAGGAATTCTCCTTAGGAGATCATGTTTCCCTCCTAGTGACCCTCCTTGTTCCTTTAAAAAATTCCTTGTTCTATCTATGACCACTTTTGAAAAGATTTGGAATTTGTTTATCCCTTGGATTCGATTTTTGGTATCTTTACCCTTACTAATAAGCGCTTGATATTTTTTAGTATAAGCTTCCTCTTTAGAATTATGCAGCACCTTATGAAACTCTGGTGAATATTTTGTTTTAGGATTATGATTACCTTGTTTAATTCCATTTCCCCATAAAAAAATTCCTATACTTTATTCAGATTGGTTGTGTTTTTCAACCTATTCATTTTTCTTAGATGTTGTATCTCTTCTCTCCAACTCCTCTAATTTTACAAGAGCCCTTTCACTCCATTATTCCAATCTTTTAATAGTTTTTGCTTCTTGCTCTTCCAATTTCCACAAATATTTTTCATACTCCTTTCCAAAATTGCTTCCAGTAGTTCCATATTTAAACACCCTCTAGGCTAGAAAAAGAGCCAACTCTAATACCAATGTAGTCATCTAGGGTAGTTTTCCAGCCTAGGATTTCTTTTTTAAACTAGGGTTTCCAATAGAAATACTGCAAAATTTATTTCTTCATACATTAACAATTATTATCTTCATATAAATTAACTACAATAAAAAGGTGCCATTAATATAAAAAACAATCATAGGAGCTTCCACAAATCCACATTATTTGGACTGATTGTCTAATAACCAAATTATACATGGTCAAATAATATTGTTGCTCAATCAAAATAGATCTAACTACAAGTAAAATTTATCTAAGTGTTGTAACAATTAATTTACCCTACTTTCCTACCAAACCTAGAATGTATCTATTAACTTGTTGGGCAAAGAGGATAATATACTCATTATCTAGAGTATAATTTTGTCCCTAAGGCCCTATATCCCTACAATCCTTGACCTTGCGACCCTAGGCCCTATGGCTTCTACAACCATGCGACCCCACGGTTTTTAGTATTGAAATACATGGCCTCAATCCGTAGCTCCTGTTCCTCTTTCTTTAACAACCTTATTAGAGGAAATTTCAGCCTAAAAGTGACTATGAAATTTTCCCACACATAATATGTAAACTAATAAAAATCCTTAAAATTTAAAAAGCGGTACATGTAGATATTTTGGAAGGAAAAAAAAAAAAAAAACTACTTTTTTTAATTGTATTTTTTTCTCATTTCCTTATAAGCTTACTCAAATTTCAAGTGTAGGCACTCATTGGATGCAGAATTAAATTCTGCATCTAATGAGTACCCATATGCATAATTTTGAGAAGACCCATATTAAAAAAGTGTGTTAAAAAAAAATAGTTTTCTTCTTTTCCCTCCAAAATTTACAACTCTTATTTTATTATTTTTCCTTAGGAGGCCACTTTTAGGTTGAAATTTCCTCAAATGAATTTTTACTTTTTTCCTTAGCTGCCTCAAATGATTCTCTTTTGTGATAAGCGATATTCGTAAGAGGTTCAATATACTAATAATGCTAACTCCAAATCATTGTCTTAGATACCACCAAATATGTGTTTTAATTTTTTGTGAGAAATTCTAGCGAGATCCCTCAAGGTTTCTACTAAATTACTTGAGGTTGTCCTTCAAAAAGACCCAGGTTAGATTCCCTTACTTAAATAGGAAGCGTCTCAGATGAGCCAAACAAATCAATATTCTTCAAGGGATGTTGTTTGAGAAGATAGTAATATATTTAATTCTTAAACTGAACCAAATGACTCGAATGACCTGTGCAAGAAAAAGAGAAAGGATGAATAGGTAGGGTGGGATCTGTTGGATTGTGGGGTCCTGTTGTCCTCTACAACAACCCCCCATTTCATATAATTTTTATTCACAACACTATAATATGAAATGGGTCCCTTTTATTTTTAATTGGTATCAATTTTGTATTATTCAAAAAAGGTCCGAAAATGAAATAAAGAACATTACAAAAAAACCTTTTTGACAAACCAATAATGGCCTTGGGATATAAATAATTAAATCTTTTATCATTGCGATAAAGAAATCGCAAGATCGCATATCGCAATGACAAAGGAGACATAACTTAAGGAACCTTTGGTTTGCTTCGACGCGATAACACGCAATAAGCGATCGGCGATATACCATGCATGCTTTTAAAAGAGTCCCAGTTAAACGCTCCCGATGCGATGCGATATCGCTATCGGTGAACGAGGATTCCAAGAGATGACAATATAAGAAAAGCGCCTTTTCGCCCCGATGCGATGCGATAAAGCCAAAACACAAACTTCAAGAAAGTTGTTAAAACGGGGATATTACGATTAATTCGTATTTAAGGCCTTATCTTTCTAATAGAGATTCACCTGCGCTCAACCGCCAAAACGGCCAAGGCACGCTTAAACAAATCATTCCACCAATAAACGACGTGATGGACATTTAAAAGATTGACAGGTTTTTACGGCCATTTAATGAAATGGTAAGTCTAAAATCTTTTCACGGATTGGATCCACGGCCACCTTAAGTTAATTCTTCATCATGCATTAATCAATATATTTCGCCCATATTTGGTTTTCACTGTCAATTCTCTATGTTACGCTTATTTTTACTCCTGTGCAGAATTCTTCCAAGCTAATAGACACAAGCAAAATGGGGAAGAAGTCCAAGAAAACTGGAAACGCTTCCGCTTCGCCAGCCATAATACAAGCCATCGCTGATCCAGGAAATAAAAAGAAAGGATTGATATCTGATACTACATGTTCAGGTCCCGGCAAAACTTCTTGGCAAAGTACCTATAATTTGATAGAAGCTGAAGAACCTGAAGTGACAACAGTAGAAGCCACAGTAGATACGACTCAAAAATCCGAAGGTACTTTAAAGGACTTAGCCGACTCTTTCCTTCATCGGATAGCAGCTCGGGAACAAATTCTCCCATATACGGATGTAGTAAGGTGGGCAATTGAGGAACTCCTAATCACAGACAGAACCTTCTGCACCAGAGATGGAAGAATCTTCGGTTCATTTCAAGCTAACGATTTGAGGCAAATGTATCATTTGCCTGAGCCAGAGAAGAAGTACAACAAGGCATTTCTGGAGAAATTCCGAAATGAGAACGAAACTGAATCCGAACCCATTCGGGATTGGAGGCAGAATCCGGCAACACACAAGCATAAATCTTCCGGTAAGTATTCTGTTGATTCTCTATGTTCTCCTTATTGTTATGTTGGGATCATGATGTGTAGATTATGGGGGTTGCACGACTCCTCTAATTTCACTATAGAAATGGTTCCTTTAATGGAGGCAGCGTGTAATAGTGAAATCATGGATTGGGGAACTATACTGTCCGATAAGTTAGCTACCGCAGTTCTTGATTTCAGAAACAAGACCCGCATTACTGAAAGGCTTATTCCCCCATTCTACTACAGCGCTTATATCCTGGACACCCTGTGTTTTAATTCTGAATTTCCCGTGCTCGGCTGGAGGTGGACTCCACAAGACCCTATGCCCATTCACATATACTATCAGAAATTATGGAAAACCTCCCATAGGCACCATTTATACCAAATCTGCAATGGCTTCATGTTACCCATTCATTACTCTATTTTTGATAAACCTGCTCCCAAGATTTCCTACCAAGCAGGGATTGATTTAACTGGCCTAGGGAGATGGTTTGCTGAGGAAAAATTTACTTATATAAGAATTTTTGGTAGCCAAGCCAAGCCTCATGTTCTTCCTCTGTACATACCTGATAAACTGCTGGCAAGGGAGATAGCCTATCAGATTATTTCCGAGGGTGTTACACAAACTCTAAAGAGAAATAAGAAGCAGGTCTGGCCTTCTTTTCCTCTTAGATGTGGTGTCTACACCTTGAATGATCTCAAACATGCAGAGAAAGAAGCTACAAAGATGAAATCATTAACTCTAGAAACTCTCCCTAATAGGCAATTTGATCCTGACAAAGTTGCCTATAATGCCCTTGAACAGGCCAAATTGGCAAAGTTTGATCATAAAGAAGATATGTTTGATGACCTGTTCTCCACAGCCGAGTCAATGTCCCAAGTTAGATCGCTGGCCAGAATGAAATATCAAGATGAAGGGTTAATTGAATTCGACAGACTTAGAGCACAGAGGTTGCAAACTCTGCCCCTAGATCTGTTAGCAACAAGCCCAGCAGCAGGATCAAGCGAGCCTGAACAACGACATACTAAGGAACCTCTGGTTATAACAAATGAACAGGAGAAAGTGCAAGAGGAAACCCAGATGAAAGAACAGGAACAGAGCACCATAAAGGTAAATCAAGATACTCAAATTGATCCCGAATTGCTCCAGGAATGGCAGCAATTCGATTCAATTATCAACAATCCTGAGGGTTCAAAAGAAGCCCAAACATCAAGAGTAGCAGACACACAGGAGACCATTTCAAAACAAGTTCCAGGTGAAACCAGCGGCCTACCCAGTTCTAAAGGAGTAGAGATAATCTCAAAGGATCCCTCCGATCAAATTATTTTGCAGATAGAAGAAATTCCTCCCTTGGATGTCTTCTATAGCCCGAAACACAAAGCTGTGGTAAAACAACAAAGGAAGAGGAGAAGGACTGATCAGCCTTCCCTATTCCCAGAACATACAGTGACGGGCAATGTAGTTTGGAAGGAGGAATTTGACCCCTCTGAGGACCTAACAAAACTATCACAATTTGCTGGAGCCTATTCGGCAGCAACAATAGATAAGGCATTGGAGGTGAGTCTTTTATTAAAAACAAAAGACCAGGATATTTTCTCATTACAAGCGCAACTATCAGAAGCACGGCAGAAGGCAGAGCAGGCAGAACTGCAATTGTTAACACAACAGCAAACCAATAATCAATTAACTCAACAATTGCAGGAAGAAAAGCAAAAAGAGTTATCAGAGGCATTGGCACAACTCAAGACAGCAAATGAACAAATGCTGAAGATAAAAGATGAGCAGATTGCTCAACTATCAGCCCAGCTTGAGAAAACAAAGAATCTTCCACAGGTAGCTGAATTCAGGGCAGAGGCAGTACAAATAAACAAAGCATTATTAACACAGATAAAGTTGTTATGTCAAAAAATCGCCCAGGCAGAACCTTTATGTGACTTAACAACATCTCTAAATGATAAATCAGCTGATGCTAGAACAGACTTCGAGCAGGCCGATGAGACATTGACCAATTATCTTGAGTGGCAAGGTACTAGGGAAGGACAGTCAGCTAAATTTCCAAAGATCCTAGAATCGCATAAAGAGATATTATTCATGGAATGGCAATCTCAGTTAATGAAAGCAGAGAGGGCAGTTTCCAAATGCAAATTAACCACAAGTAATTTGGTTGAATTGATTAATGACACTCTCTACTTATCTAACATGATTTCCCAATGTACCCCAGGTAAATTGACATCAGCTAAAACATTGGAGCAGTCATGTTACTCAGAGCTGGAGAGAACTGGCAGATTAATCGCAAGAATTAACAGTTTGACATGGGACACCTATTGGATGTTCTTAGTCAAACCTTACAGCCAGAGAGCCGCCCTCAAATGCCTCTCAGATGCAATCGGATGCATCATTCCCGAAATGTAGGATGCCACCTATGATGCCCAACTCAATTCTCGCCTTAACCGACCACCAGAAGTGGAGCCGATGCTTGAAATATGCCAGCTCAGGACTAAAGACGAACAGCCTAAGTGATGATTCATGCCGCCGACTGCCAGATCGCCGTGAAGGAGATATTCAAGATTGTTTAATACCAATTAAGTAGGATTTTTCAGTTTCATAGATATTTAGATAAATTTAGTATTTATAGACCCTTTCATGTATTTAGAAAGGGTCGTAAAGTTTTGTATATGACTTAAAACCTGAAGTTGCACTACTGTACTTCAGGTGTATTCTTTTATAAAACTGGACCAATTATTCTAATTTTGACAAGGAAGCTTTTATGCAAATGTGCACTACTGTCCTTGTGTGAAAGTATTTTTGCGTTGAAAGAAGAATCTCAAATAGCGATTGATATTGGGGAATGACTTGCAGCTCATATGGTACTATTATCTATGTCTGAATCCATTCTTTTTATATAAATTGTTGTTTGATTACTTTTGCTATTATTGAATATATGTATGTGTTTTAACAGTATTTTTGTATTCCTTCCACTATTGGATGTTTATGGTATGCTTTTCTTTCAATCATATATATGTCAATGATATAAATTGAGATAAGTGTAACAATGTTTTATCAATTACTTCATTCAACTAATTGAATGAAGTAATTATTATTTAAATAAATATCTTTGTTTATTAAATAGTGTCATCTATATGCCTATTGACAAACATAGATCATCAAACATTGCACTTAATAATAGAAACTTCCCGGGATATAATAGTCATTTATATTTGTTGTTTATAGATTAAGTACTCCATTCATTATCACTTATTATCACTCATTCACCCATTTCTATTCTTTATCGGGAAACTGGTCCCATTATATCCAGTCGGAGCCACCATCTCAAACGGAAAAGGAGCTGTATTAAGGTCCGGACCGGGTGGTTATCCCCCAATGTTGTTGCAGCGATTTTCGAGGCATCAACATTTTTGGCGCTAGAAGGAGGGCCATCAACTGTGAATGGCAAGCAAACCCAAATCTGCAAACCATTCTAAGAGTAATTCTCCCTCCGCATCACCTCGTACTTCCCAATTGCATGCTGGTTCTCCAGCATCCAAGCAAGAAGAAGAGGTATCCACTATCACTGCTCAAACCCACCATACTCCAGAACAATTAAGTCTTGAATCTCCTGAAGTTCAGTCTCTCATCCAAAAACTTCAGAGTGTCTCGATTTCACCACAGAAATCTGAGCTATCTCAAAGCAGTGAGACTTCGCAATTCAATCTACCTCACCCTCTCACTATACTTCAGAGTGGGAAGCTCGATATTGAACCTACTGAGTTCCCTTTACCTAAAAGGAAAAGGGCAAAGAAAAACACTGAAGATTCTGACAGTGAAGCACTTTCATCCACATCCTCCATCTCATCCTCCCCGGTGCGAAGTCAACCATCCACTCCCTCATTACATATTGTTGTTCACCAGGAATTTGGAACTTCAACATCTCAACCTGCTCACTCCTCAACATCAATTCCTTCCCAGACATCTGGAATCTCAACAACAGTATCATCCACCACTGGTATTACAATGGCAGATCCATGGACCAGACCTGGTGCAGTCCATATGCCCGCACCATTACATGCATTACCAGATGCTCCTGAAAAATGGCTACCCAAGTTTAATCCGGAAGATGGAACCCAAGCTGAGGAACATATCAATAACTTCATGTTAGCGGTTAATTTGAAGGGAGTAACAGAGCAAGATGTCGTTGTTAGGCTTTTCCCTTATACGTTGCAAGGATCAGCAGGATCCTGGTATTTTTCCCTGCCTTCTAGTTCTATTACCAGTTGGAACATTTGCCAAGAACAGTTTCTCACTAAGTATGGAGATGACGGATCTTTAGCTACACTAATAAATGATCTCTCCAATCTTAGGATAGAGCATAGGGAACCAATTAAAGAATTTAATGCTCGTTTCAATAAACTTTTGAATAAAATCCCAACGACCTCCAAACCAAGTGAACAAATCAGAAGTGAGTGGTATATTACTGCCCTACCTGCCAATATAGCTATTTTTGTAGACAGGGCCGCAAAACCAACACTCGCTGAAAACATGAAAGAAGCACTTGTTGTGGAGAAACGTATCAATGCTCTAGAAAAGAAAGCGGCTCTTGAGGAAAGAAAAACCAAAAAAGTTTCGTTCAAAGATGACTCAAAGAAGAAAACCTCGAAAGATCCATATGACATGGAGGGCCTCCAAAAGGTCCTCAAGACCATGTCAAATGAAATGGTTGAAATAAAGAAACAAATCACTGAAACTTCAACCAAAAGGCCTTTTAAAAATTACAAGAAAACCGAATCAAAACCACCAAATGTCATATCTAATGTAGATTCAGATCAAGAAGAAGAGGAAGAGGAAACAATCTCACCAACTGATGATGAAGAGGAAGTTGTTGAAT
The DNA here is from genome assembly GCA_034641835.2 of Pinus albicaulis. Classification (NCBI taxonomy): domain Eukaryota; kingdom Viridiplantae; phylum Streptophyta; class Pinopsida; order Pinales; family Pinaceae; genus Pinus; species Pinus albicaulis. The sequence continues at coordinate 95,431,065 of CM076580.1, forward strand.
GCCATGGAATGTGGGATTTCATACTGCCCAACTCCGATACAGATAATGATGAAGAAGCTTTTCCTGTCTCTACTAGGAGTAAAAGTACCTCCGAACCTGTTCAGGCAATTTCAAAGAAACGGAGTGCAGGTGCTGCTACAACAAAGGAAAAAGTACCTACAAAGAAGTCACCTGCAGCAGTTCCCCAAAACCAACCTTCAACTTCAAGTACTCCTTCAACATCTAAAACATTAGTAGTATCCGATTCAATGGATTACAATATTGTTGATGATATGAAGAAAACTAAGGCAAACATTACTATGTTTGAACTTAGCAAATTAAAACATCGGCAGAAATTGCTTCTCAAAGAATTGAATGTTGTTCCCTCTTCACCTCTTCCCAGTGCTAAAGCTGCAAATGATTCTGGTCAACCACCTTCTGGTATGATAGAAGCTACTGATTCAATCCTGATTGGAGATAGATCGAATTCTCATACTCCACCCTTCCTTTTGACCTTTGAGATCTACAACAAAAACCTACACAACTGTTTGATTGACTCAGGGGCATCATCCAATATAATGCCAGCTTCAGTTTGTTCCAAACTGAACATAGAACCCCAAAAGTCTTCCATACACATTGTACAGTTAGACAGAACCAAGGTTCAGGTTTTAGGAGAGATTAACTCTGTAACTATCAGGTTATCAGCTGATCCACGGGTAGTTCAACGAATTGATATCTTAATAGCTGATATACCTGAATTTTATGGGTTGATCTTGAGTAGGGATTGGTCTGAAAAGCTCCATGGGTATATTTCTACCGATTGGTCTCACATGTGGTTACCCTATAGGGGAAATCCAAATCAAATAAAAATCAATCGAGAGAAACACATGACTCACACTGTAACAGATTTTGAATAGGAAAATCAACCAATTGCATTTAATAACAACATTTTGGGAAATTATTCATCAGAGTCATTTTTTGGAAATCTCACTGCCCAACCATCTCCTTTCTCAGTAAACAATTTAACATCACAGATTGAAAACTATTCACAAACTGATAGGTCAAGATGTTTTAATGATACTGGGGAAACTGTAAATAAGATTGTTAATACTTCTTTATTTTGGTCTTTATATTTTGATGGCTCCAAATCTAACGAAGGTTCAGGAGCAGGGTGTATCTTGGTTAGCCAGCAAGGAGAAAAAACAATGTTGTCCTGTAGGTTAGAATTTGAATGCACAAACAACACATCCGAGTATGAAGCCTTAGTCCAAGGTCTGTATAAAGCAATTGGCCTTAAAGTGAAATATTTGAAGGTATTCGGCGATTCTGAAATTATTGTCAAACAGGTGAGAAATACAATTCATTGTCTTTCAAATCACCTCAAACATTATCAGTCGCTGGTACAAGAACTCACCACGCACTTTTCTGCATTCAATATTTATTCTATCCCTAGGTCTCAAAATTCAGCAGCAGACTTGCTAGCCAATGTTGCCTCCAGACTCATACCCTCCGAAGATTATAGCCCAGATAGATTTTCAATAGAATTACTTTTTAGGCCATCAATTCCTGACAATGTCACTAATTGGAGAGTATTTAATCACGATGAAGACATTTTACAATTTTTGACTTCAGAAAAGTCCTATGATGACCAGATCATTGAGGAAAGCAAACATGACCTTCAAATGAGAGGTAAATACGAGGAAAATTCAATTCCAAAGCCCGTGGTGAAGCTTGAGGATCTTTATGATATTAAAGACAGATTTAAACCTGTGACCAATCCAAAGCTCCAAAGCTCTACTTTAAGGTTTGAATTGATAAACCTTGGCACTGAACAAAATCCTCAAAACGTTAATCTAGGATTAGGACTTTCAGTAGAAGAAAAGGAAGCATTCATTAAACTCTTAAAGAAACATAAACATGTTTTTGCTTGGAAATATGACGATTTAAAGACATATGATACAACTATTATCCAGCATACTATTCCAATGCTTCCCGATCAAAAACCAGTTCAGCAGAAATTAAGGAAAATACATCCGAACTTAGAGAGTCAAATAAAATCAGAACTCAATAAACTCTTGAAAGCTAAGATTATTTTTCCCGTTCGACAATCAAACTGGGTCTCTAATATGGTGCCTGTCAGAAAGAAAAATGGCGACATTAGGATTTGTATAGATTTCAGAAATCTGAATAAAGCAAGCCTTAAAGATAACTTCCCATTACCTACTATGGAGCAGATACTCCAATCAGTAGCAGGCTCTGAATTAATGTCCTTTTTAGACGGTTTTTCAGGATACAACCAAGTTTTGGTTCATCCTGATGACAGACTTAAAACCACATTCAGAACAAAATGGGGAACTTATGCTTATCAGAAAATGCCTTTCGGACTTATTAATGCGGGAGCCACATTCCAAAGAGCGATGGATATCGCTTTCAAAGGATTGATTAATAAAACAGTAGTTGTCTACCTAGACGATATTACTGTATTTTCTAGAAAGAGATCCAATCATTTGTGTGACTTAAATCAAATTTTTCAACGCTGCAAAAGGTATGGTATCTCACTCAATCCTAAAAAATCCTTCTTCGCTCTTGATCAAGGAAAGCTCCTGGGTTTTATTGTTTCCAAAGATGGTATTTATATTGATCTTGACAGGATTAAAGAAATTTCTGAAATCCCATTTCCTCATAATAAAAAATCCATGCAGTCTTTTTTAGGTCAGATCAACTTTGTCAAAAGATTTGTTCCTGATTTTTCTGAGATCATTTTACCATTACAAAGCATGATTAAGAAAAATTCACCGTTTAAATGGGGATCTGTGGAAAAAGAAGCATTTGATTTAATCAAACAATCAATAATCAATGCCCCCGCTTTAAACACTCCCAATTTTTCTAATCATTTCACATTGTATACTATTGCATCCGATTCATCTTATGCAGCAGTACTCACTCAGATTAATTATCATGACCTGGAAGCACCAATTTCATTTTTCAGTTCAAATTTCCAGGGTGCAGAACTAAATTACTCCGAAGTTGAAAAACAAGCCTTTGCTGTGTATAAAGCCATTAAACACTATAGGCCCTTCCTTTTAAAAGTTCATACAAAGGTTATAGTTCCTTTTTCTGCAGTAAGACAATTACTGATCCAAAGGGAATTAGGTGAGAAAAGGGCCAATTGGGTTACAGCACTTCAAGAGTATGACTTGGAAATCAAGCCAGCAAAGATTGTGAGGGGTCAAGGTTTTTGCAGGTTGTTAGCAGGAGCATCCAATATTCCAGAATCAGGTGATACAGAACATATGGAAGAAATCAATCAGATAAGTATTACCAATTCTGAATCTCAATACGAAGATTTAATCTTTTATTTGAAAAATGGATATGCACCTCCTAATCTTTCTTATAAAAACAAACGGGCCATTAGATTAAAAGCAAAAAACTTCATAATCATTGATGATGTACTTTTTAGACAAAACTATGATTCGGTTTTATTAAGATTCCTAGAAAAACCTGAAGCACAAAAGGTTTTGCAGGAGCTACATGATGGACCAGCCGGAGGACATTTTGGAGCTGACACAACAGCTCACAAAATCATTCATGCTGGGTATTATTGGCCCACTTTATTCAGAGATACTCACAAATATGTAAGGAAATGCCAAAGTTGTCAAACCTCCAGTGGAAGACAAAGAAAATCAGCTTTCCCTTTGCAACCAGTCAACATTGAGCAACCTTTTGAACAATGGGGATTGGATATCGTTGGAGAAATTTCTCCACAGTCTTCCAAACAACATAAGTATATCCTTACTGCTACTGATTACTTTACCAAGTGGGTTGAAGCAATTCCATTAAAAACAACAAAATCTGAAGGAATTATAGAATTTATAGATCAATTCATCATTACCAGTTTTGGTGTCCCAAATGATCTTGTTTTTGATAATGCATCTTATTTCTCTGGTAATTCCATGTTTGAGTTCGCTATTAAAAGAGGTTTTAAACTAAAATATTCTGCAAATTATTATCCCCAGGGTAATGGTCTAGCAGAGTCTACCAATAAAAATCTCCTTAAAATCATTAAGCGAACTATTGAACAGAATCATAAAAATTGGCATAAATCTTTAATATTCGCACTATGGGCAGATAGAATAACATAGAAGGCCTCCATAGGTACTTCTCCATTCAATCTTGTATATGGGAAAGAAGCAATACTACCAACCAATCTAGCACTTCCTTCTCTAGCCCTAGTGCAGTTTATTGAAGAAAGCCCCTCTTCTTCTATCCAACTTAGACATGATCAAATTTTAAAATTAGAAGAAGAAAGAGAAAAGGCTAAAATTACTCATGCAAAACATCAGCAGATAATCAAAAAATCATTTGATTCAGCTTCATCTAGTTCTAAACAGTTGCAGGTTGGTGATCTAGTTCTGAGATGGGATAAAGCCCATGAGGATAAAGGTAAACACACCAAGTTCCAAAAGATGTGGCTTGGACCATTTCAGATCAGCGAGAAGATAGGCCATTCGACATTCATGTTACAAGATCTAACAGGAAAGAGGGATTATCTTCCTGTTAATGGCCTCATCTTAAAGAAATTCTTCAATTGAGAAGGTAATCCCTTCTCCTTTAGTTCTAAGTAGGATTTATTTTTTTAGGATCATTAGGAAATAAAGTTGTAAGGTATCTTCCAATGACCTTTGCTAAATTTAAAAGTTGCTCAAAAGAAAGGATTGTTGATATTTACTTTTAAATAAATAGAAGTCTTAAACAAGAGGAACAATTTCTAGGAAACTAAGTATAATTGCATTCTGAAGCCACCCTTCAATTTTTGCGAACTCTTCTCAAAGTTTAGAAGTATTGAAAAATCATTTTATGTTTTTAAATTGGTCAACAAAAAGGTTATCAATATCAAAACAGAAACTAATCCAATTTCAGCATCTTCAACTCTTACCCTGTCATCCATTTACTCTTAAGGAGAAAATTGTCCATCCCATTCACCAAAATTTTATGATTACTCAGAGTGTAATTCTAAAAATTTTGATATAAAAGATAAGAGGTCTTATTACAAGCCTGCTTACCATGATCATAGGGAAATAGTTTAACCGACATTACCAATACTGCATACCAAAACAGGGTAATGGCTTATAATTATAAGACAAGGGGTCTCATCACGAGCCAGCTTGTTCGGTTAGATTACTACTAGTGAATGGCATTGTCAAAACAGCTGGCCACCAAACCAGGACAATGGCTTTTTATCTTAGAAATAACAGAAAAAGTAAAAGGAAATACAAAATATGAAAGCATATTTTGAATTCATTATGTTAATCATACTCTCAAATGGATGGGATAATGGACAATAACATGGTTAAAAGGTATCCCTGTCGGAACTATGAACGTTCGCTGGCAGCAGAGGCTCTACCTATGACAGACGAGTTAACCAAAAATCTGCTTTGGAAAAGTTTTCTGTTTTATCATTATAAACCAATAGAGGCCTATTTAAAACTTAGAATGTATCTAATTTTAAACAAAGAGAGGAAATTAGCAAGAAATAGTTTCATTTTATTTGGAATGCATATATACTTAGTTATATTAGAATTTTCCCTTTTGATTGAAACTCTATTTTGAAAAAGTTTAAGTATTTCCATACTTTTCAGAGATAACTGTTTCTTCCAGCGAATCGCCAATTGTTTTCCTCTACAACAACCCCCCATTTCATATAATTTTTATTCACAACACTATAATATGAAATGGGTCCCTTTTATTTTTAATTGGTATCAATTTTGTATTATTCAAAAAGGTCCGAAAATGAAATAAAAAACATTACAAAAAACCTTTTTGACAAATCAATAATGGCCTTGAGATATAAATAATTAAATCTTTTATCATTGCGATAAAGCGATCGCAAGATCGCATATCGCAATGACAAAGGAAACATAACTTAAGGAACTTTTGGTTTGCTCCGAAGCGATATACCATGCATGCTTTTAAGCGATCGGCGATATACCATACGATATACCAGTTAAATGCTCCCGATGCGATGTGATATCGCTATCGGCGAACGAGGATTTCAAGAGATGCCAGTATAAGAAAAGCGCCTTTTCGTCCCGATGCGATGCGATAAAGCCAAAACACGAACTTCAAAAAAGTTGTTAAAACGGGGATATTACGATTAATTTGTATTAAAAGCCTTATCTTTATAATGGAGATTCACCTGCGCTCAACCGCCAAAACGGCCAAGGCACGCTTAAACAAATCATTTCACCAATAAACGACGTGATGGACATTTAAATGATTGACGGGTTTTTGCGGCCATTTAATGAAATATTAAGTCTAAATCTTTTTAAGGATTGGATCCATGGCAACATTAAGTTAATTCTTCATCACGCATTAATCAATATATTTCCCCCGTATTTGGTTTTTACTATCAATTCTCTGTGTTACGCTTATTTTTACTCCTGTGCATAATCCTTCTAAGCTGATAGATGCAAGCAAAATGGGGAAGAAGTCCAAGAAAACTGCAAACGCTTCCGCTTCGCCAGCCATAAAACAAGCCGTCACTGATCCAGGAAATAAAAAGAAAGGATTTATATCTGATACTACATGTTCAGGTCTCGGCAAAACTTCTTGGCAAAGTACCTATAATTTGATAGAAACTGAAGAACCTGAGGTGACAACAGTAGAAGCCACAGTAGGTATGACTCGAAAATCTGAAGGTACTTTAAAGGACTTAGCCGACTCTTTCCTTCATCGAATAGCAGCTCGGGAACAAATTCTCCCATATACGGATGTAGTAAGGTGGGCAATTGAGGAACTCCCAATCACAAACAGAACCTTCTGCACCAGAGATGGGAGAATCTTCGGTTCATTTCAAGCTAATGATTTGAGGCAAATGTATCATTTGCCTGAGCCAGAGAAGACCACAATACATTTCGAGAAATTCGAAATGAGAACGAAACTGAATCCGAACCCATTCGAAATTGGAGGCAGAATCCGCAAAACACAAGCATAAATCTTCCGGTATGTATTTTGTTGATTCTCTATGTTCTCCTTACTGCTATGCTGGGATAATGATGTGTAGATTATGGGGTTTGCACGACTCCTCTAATTTCACTATAGAAATGGTTCCTTTAATGGAGGCAGCGTGTAATAGTGAAATTATGGATTGGGGAACTATACTGTCTGACAAATTAGCCACTGCAGTTCTTGATTTCAGAGGCAAGACCCTCATTTCTGAAAGGCTTATTTCCCCATTCTACTACAGTGCTTATATCCTGGACACCCTGTGTTTTAATTCTGAATTTCCCGTGCTTGGCTGGAGGTGGACTCCTCAAGACTCCATCCCCATTCACATATACTATCAGAAAGTGTGGAAAACCTCCCATAGGCACCATTTATACCAAATATGCAATGGCTTCATGTTACCCATTCATTACTCTATTTTTGATAAACCTGCTCCCAAGATTTCCTACCAAGCAGGGATTGATTTAACTGGCATAGGGAGATGGTTTGCAGAGGAAAAAATTACTTATATAAGAATTTTCGGCAGCCAAGCCAAACCTCATGTTCTTCCTTTGTACATACCTGATAAACTGCTGGCAATGGAGATAGCCTATCAGATTATTTCCGAGGGCGTTACACAAACTCTAAAGAAAAATAAGAAGCAGGTCTGGCCCTCTTTTCCTCTTAGATGTGGTGTCTACACCTTGCATGATCTCAAACATGCAGAGAAAGAAGATACAAAGATAAAATCATTAACTCTAGCAACTCTCCCTAACAGGCAATTTGATCCCAACAAAGTTGCCTATAATGCCCTTGAACAGGCCAAATTGGCAAAGTTTGATCATAAAGAAGATATGTTTGATGACCTGTTCTCCTCAGCCGAGTCGATGTCCCAAGTTAGATCGCTGGCCAGAATGAAATATCAAGATGAAGGGTTAGTTGAATTCAACAGACTTAGAGAACAGAGGTTGCAAACTCTGCCCCTAGATCTGTTAGCAACAAGCCCAGCAGCAGGATCAAGCGAGCCTGAACAGCGACATACTAAGGAACCTCTGGTTATAACAAATGAACAGGAGAAAGTGCAAGAGGAAACCCAGACGAAAGAACAGGAACAGAGCACCATAAAGGTAAATCAAGATACTCAAATTGATCCCGAATTGCTCCAGGAATGGCAGCAATTCGATTCAATTATCAACAATCCTGAAGGTTCAAAGGAAGCCCAAACATCAAGAGTAGCAGACACACAGGAGACCATTTCAAAACAAGTTCCTGGTGAAACCAGCGGCCTACCCATTTCCAAAGGAGTAGAGATAATCCCAAAGGACCCCTCCGATCAAGTTATTTTGCAGATAGAAGAAATTCCTCCCTTGGATGTCTTCTATATCCCGAAACACAAAGTTGTGGTAAAACGACAAAGGAAGAGGAGAAGGACTGATCAGCCTTCCCTGTTCCCAGAATTAACAGTGACGGGCAACGTAGTTTGGAAGGAGGAATTTGACCCCTCTGAGGACCTAACAAAACTATCACAATTTGCTGGAGCCTATTCAGCAGCAACAATAGATAAGGCATCGGAGGTAAGTCTTTTATTAAAAACAAAAGACCAGGATATTTTCTCATTACAAGCACAACTATCAGAAGCACGGCAGAAGGCAGAGCAGGCAGAACTGCAATTGTTAACACAACAGCAAACCAATAATCAATTAACTCAACAATTGCAGGAAGAAAAGCAAAAAGAGTTATCAGAGGCATTGGCACAACTCAAGACAGCAAATGAACAAATGCTGAAGATAAAAGATGAGCATATTGCTCAACTATCAGCCCAGCTTGAGAAAACAAAGAATCTTCCACAGGTAGCTGAATTCAGGGCAGAGGCAGTACAAATAAACAAAGCATTATTAACACAGATAAAGTTGTTATGTCAACAAATCGCCTAGGCAGAACCTTTATGTGACTTAACAACATCTCTAAGTGATAAATCAGCTGATGCTAGAACAGACTTCGAGCAGGCCGATGAGACATTGACCAATTATCTTGAGTGGCAAGGTACTGAGGAAGGACAATCAGCTAAATTGCCAAAGATCCTAGAATCGCATAAAGAGATATTATTTATGGAATGGCAATCTCAGTTAATGAAAGCAGAGAGGGCAGTTTCTAGATGCAAATTAACCACAAGTAATTTGGTTGAATTGATTAATGACACTCTCTACTTATCTAACATGATTTCCCAATGTACCCCAGCTAAATTGACATCAGCTAAAACATTGGAACAGTCATGTTACTCAGAGCTGGAGAAAACTGGCAGATTAATCGCAGGAATTAACAGTTTGACATGGGACACCTATTGGATGTTCTTAGTCAAACCTTACAGCCAGAGAGCCGCCCTCAAATTCCTCTCAGATGCAATCGGATGCATCATTCCCGAAATGCAGGATGCCACCTATGATGCCCAACTCAATTCTTGTCTTAACCGACCACCAGAAGTGGAGCCGATGCTTGCAATATGCCAGCTCAGAACTAGAGATGAACAGCCTAAGTGATGATTCATGCCGCCGACTGCCAGATTGCCGTGAAGGAGATATTCAAGATTGTTTAATACCAATTAAGTAGGATTTTTCAGTTTCATAGATATTTAGATAAATTTAGTATTTATAGACCCTTTCATGTATTTAGAAAGGGTCGTAAAGTTTTGTAATGACTTAAAACCTGAAGTTGCACTACTGTACTTCAGGCGTATTCTTTTATAAAACTGGACCAATTATTCTAATTTTGACAAGGAAGCTTTTATGCAAATGTGCACTACTGTCTTTGTGTGAAAGTAATTTTGCGTTGAAAGAAGAATCTCAAATAGCGATTGATATTGGGGAATGACTTGCAGCTCATATGGTACTATTATCAATGTCTGAATCCATTCTTTTTATATAAATTGTTGTTTGATTACTTTTGATATTATTGAATATATGTACGTGTTTTAACAGTATTTCTGTATTCCTTCCACTATTGGATGTTTATGGTATGCTTTTCTTTCAATCATATATATGTCAATGATATAAATTGAGATAAGTGTAACAATGTTTTATCAATTACGTCATTCAACTAATTGAATGAAGTAATTATTATTTAAATAAATATCTTTGTTTATTAAATAGTGTCATCTATATGCCTATTGACAAACATAGATCATCAAACGTTGCACTTAAGAATAGAAACTTCCCGGGATATAATAGTCATTTATATTTGTTGTTTATAGATTAAGTACTCCATTCATTATCAATTTATTAAAACAATCATTCATCCACACCTTTCTATTCTTTACGGAAGCTGGTCCGCTATATCCAGTAGGAGCCACCATCCCAAGCGGAAAAGAGGCTGTTGAGTCCGGACCAGGTGGTTATCCCCCAGTGTTGTTGCAGCGATTTTCGAGGCATCAACAGGTCCTAAAATAGGTTTAGAGTTTACTTGAAAAACCAAAAAAACCCTCCAAATATTGGCCCTTTCGGCAGTGATCCACTTGCGCGGATCAAAGTCTCACCCAAAGTAGAATGGGGGGGTGTTGGAACCATGTTTCTGCACCAAGAGGGGAATTATGATGTGGATCTGACCCTTGCTACTTTGATAAAATCAGATCTAATTACTATTGTGTTACATTATTTCTCTTAACCTGATTCAGATCTAAGTCCAACAAAACCCTTAATCCAGATGCATTTATCGTGCAAACACAAAGATCTAATCTTATTTTGATTTAATTAACAGAAACCCTTAATACTGTTATAATTCATGTGAAAACATAGAGATATATTATTATATTATTAACCCAGACAAATGCACATTACATAATAGACATTGCAGCAGATCTATAACCAAATCATTAAAATTAACACATAAGAACATAAACTATGCAAGAGAACCAATGATTTTGCAAAAAAATATGTTTATTAAGCATATCTTTAATGAATACAACTTCTTTCTCTTGTGCAGATAGCCGCAGAGTCCTCACACACAGCCCAGGACTTTCCTTAGATCTTCACATACACAGATGCATGAGCCTGTATCTTACCCAGACTAATCACCTAAACTTGCCCAAAATTGCATTACATATGAGATATCAAATGTTTCTATCAGATCATATTCCATCTTTACTTGACTCATACATACCTATTTATATGACATAGACGCGCAAAAACCATGGAATCAAAATGTGATTTGAGCCACATGTATTACTCTTTTACTTGTTAAAATATGAAGGAGATTTGACCTAACCCAAAGCCCCTTGACTTGTGTGATGCACTTTCACAAAATTAACAAAATTGACTCAAGACTTGACCTAGGGGACCCTCGCCCAATAAGCCCCCAACAAAAATTCATGACTTGTCCTCGTGTCACTCTACTCTGGATTCTGGTATTTTTGCCTTGAGCACCTGGATGGATTCATGCAGAGGTTGGATGGCCTCAGCACTCTACAGTGGAGTGTTATGCACTTCTATGACTAATTTTTTTGTAGTAGGCCCTTCAGCTACCAAGCTAATGATGAATTGAGTTTGGCAGAGTCTTTTGAGAATACCCTCAATGGTATGTGATAATTTAAGTTCTTCCTCAGCCCAAGGTTAGGTCCTTTCTACCATGAGCTTCTCCTTGCAGTGCAGTGTATCAATATAGCCCTGAATGCTTCAACCTTCTGGTAACCTAATAAATATATGTACGGGAACTAGGGTCTGCGCAACGACCTGAATTTCATCAAATTTTTGTTTCTTATCCTGTAGGTATGTCCATAATTGCTGAAGCACTAGATCTTCCTAGATGGATGACCATGTACCCATGGAGTCTTTGAATAGTGTGTTTCACTTGTCCCCAACTGCAGTAATGCTGGATCTTGCTTGTTGAACAATGGCAACTTGATGTCCCCCAACCTTTAGCGGAGTCTTTTATCTGGAGCTTGGTATGCAGATTGAGAATATTTTGTTCTGGGTCAGCACACACTATATTAATCTCTGTCTTGGAAGCCTTTAGTGTGCCTACAAGGGTTTCAATCTTTGTGGTAGGTGCAGCATCGAATGGCACCAACAATCCTGGAATCTCGGCGCAGAGCCGGGTGATAAGTGATTGAATCTACTCGCGCTAACTCTCTACAAAATTTTGCACCTATTTGGCCTATTATTGGTCCTCATGAAACTTCTCAAACTATTTTTCTTCTTCCATTATACCGCGTGAAGCACGATACTCTCGATACTGCAGCTCATTTGTAATTGTGCTATGAATCATGTCTAGGTGGGCACACGGGAGTGTGACCAAGTTGCACTGGATATGATGAATGAAGCACTCTGCCAGGTGTTATCACTCAGATTTTCCTTGAAGTTGTTGGAAGAGGAAAGGGGTCTGAGGTAACCTCAAACCAATCTTTTAGGTACATAATCTAGCCAATTTGTACCTAGAGAGGGCTCTCTCTATAAAATTTAGCTTTGTTTTTGAAGATATTAGGCTAGTTATAAAGTCCGAGGGTTTTGTTTGAATTTTGGTGGTGTAATTCAATAGCAGAGGGCGAGATTGAGAAGGTTAGTCCATTGGGCTATGGAGTTGAAAGATGGCTTTACTGGATTAAGTTTATCAACAAAAGATGGTTTCGTAGGGCAAGATAATCAAACAGAGAAAAATCTTAGATATAAAATGAATGGAATGGATTTAAAATGGATGAAAGACAATTAAGAATCTTTCAACACATTCTAAGAGGGAAATTGAGTGATTATCAATAAAGAGCAATTAAGAATTCTTTACTAAATAATCAAAATGCTTAAACTAGTAAAACAGGAGCAATTAAGAATTCATTGTTTAAAAACAAGTTTAGAAGAAAACATTTAGAATAACAATGATTAAAATTAGATTACACTTAAGCACTTTATAATTTATTCATTTTCATTAATCATTCAGAAATAAAACACAGTGATATAATAAACAGATATAAAAACTTCAAAACACAAGAGAAATATGACTCATTGATCTGTAGTTTGACACATGAATCCTGTAAAAAGTATTTCGCATCAATCCATCATCCAGCTAGCCACAAAAAATTTCTCCAAAGAACTTTATTCCAAAATTGTCAATGTTACAGCAAAGTCCAAGAATCCACCCCAAAATACTTCCAAGAATGAAGTATTTATACAAATTCTAAACTAAAATATCTTGAAAAAATATCAAGATTAGTTCACAAATCTCTCCAACTATTTTACATAAATAGAACTTAAGTAAAGGAAACTCAAAATAATGCATCTATTTGGCACTATTTCTTATGTATAGGTGATTAAAAAGAGGATAATTTGAATTTGATCCAACTCTTAGTTGATGATGAGGCATCCAAGTCTCTAACTGCTTCCTTTCTTTGTGCATTCTGCTCCAACAATTCTGCAAACTTGGGGTCCAATGATATCTTTTTATTTCTCAATAAATAATATATATGTAAAAAGTGAAAGAGGTTATTGTATATAAATATGTTGGTGAGATACACCTCTTTCATTTTCCTAAAATTCCTCTCCAGCTATGCACAATAGGCTCTGTAAACATATGTGTAAAACAGAGTTTTATAAAGTCTGAAAAAAAGCCTGTAAATATGTGCATGTATCTCTCATTCTGAAATCACTGTGAAAAACATGAGATAGGTTTTTGTATATGGGTCTCTTAGAAACACAAAAATCCTTCAGTTTTGTATGATGTATTTTGGATTTACCACAATCTTCTCTGCAAAATGATGACTTAACTGGTATTTTCTGCAAAAAGTCCTTTCCAACATTGTTTAACATTTCCAAAACGATAATAGCTGTTAGAAAAGTGAGAGAGGTTTTTGTATATTGTCCTCTTAAGAAAATAAACCTCCTTCAGTTTTAAAAAAATCATCTTGGATTGATCACAATAGTTTCTGGAAAACTATGACTTAAACAGGAAATTTCTGAAGAATGTACCATTTTTGCTCTAATTTCATCTTTTAACCTTAAACTTCTTTTGACTGTTTTTCACTTTTACTTTGGATAAAATTCATTGTGGCTGGTGAAATATTTTTCATCTTTGTTTAGCCCTTAATATATTCATGTTTACTTTCACTGTTTATTGTTTACTTTTTACTTTTTACCGCTCTATTTTTTATCTGTCTTCACTTTGTCATGAACTTGTATGTTCTGTTTTGTAACTGTCTTCCCTGCTGCTTATATTCATGCTAGCTGATTTAATTGACTTGGTCTTCAATTTGATACTCTTTAATCTTGATACTCTTTGAATGTTATTTACTGTGTCCTTTTACCTTCAATGTGTAGTTTAGGTTTTTACTGTCTGTTTCAACAGTAAATTGTTTAATATCTTGTTTCCTTTGCTTGTCTTTCAACTATATGTTTTATCTTCCATCTCTGTTTGAATAGATTTGATAACACTCTTGGAGTAAACAAGTATTATGACTAGTATTAAGACTATTTATCCAAGGATGTGGTCTTCTGATCACCTGTAAAACAAAACAAATTGTTAAGAAAGCATTGGTTTGCAGGGGAGGTCGAAAAGGTTTCATTTGATTTTGAGAGGTCTGTGGAGTGAATCTAAAATGATTTTTGGGAGCTAAACCATGCTCGAATTGGTTAAAAGAGGCTTCAGGTGGCATAGCTGGGTTACAAAGGGTTTTACTACACAATCAGGTGAAAATGAGCAACACTAGAGTGTTTGTGCTTAAACGGGTAAACGGTTGATATTGGTGGGTAAGCTTTGAATGAACAGTGGACAGATGGCACTTAATTGACGATGTGAAGTTTTGTCGTTAGTGGGAGGCAGTAAGCGGTACGTGATCGCACCACTTTTGGGGAAAGGTGGTTTTGGGCGGAGGGTGAGCGATTCCATATGATGAACGACGCATGGCGCTATATTGTTCAGAAAACTGCTTGGCCATCGCACGTTATCGTTCGAACGAGGATGGATAGCGATATTGATATCAACTATAGATCTGATATCTGTTGATCCAATGGTGGTCGGGGTTACGAGATGATGGAAAGATAACGAGCGGGCCCAATGTAATTTATTTTGAATTAGTCGCATCGGGGGTGATTTGGTTGTCGGATTCAGGTTATTAATTAATCATGAGGATTAATTAACCTTTATTGATATGGCGGAGAAATGCGCTCACGATTAATCAAATATTTGACTAATTAATCATGATTAATATATTAATATGGTTATTTTTCAACCAAAGGGACGGGATGTTATTATTTGGGAATTTTGTTATTAAAATAATACGGGAAAAGGTGAATTTACAAGGATTTAAATAATAAAATTAGAAGTTAATATGAAAAAATGAAAGAAGCGCTAAGTGTAAACATTAGGTTAATGTTTTTAAATTATGCTTTTATGAGAAGGGTTTTTATGTGAAATATTACACGATTTTTCCTAAGTAAAATGGGATTTTACTTAGGAAAGGATTTTTTAGAGGTGAATGAATGTTATGATAAATGGTTTTAAGTACTTAGGCTTTTCCAATTATTGGGCCGAGGGTCCGGTCCCTCCAAAAGTCAAGGAAATGCCTTGAGCCTCTCTAATCTTTAAATGCCTAGTACTTAGGGGAAATTAGTGAAATTTTTAGGGAAAAGATGAGAAGGGAAGTTAATAATCTGACTTTGCGTTGCTTGAAATTCTTCAATGTATTTTCTACCTATGCACTTGTGATGAAAGTAAAATATTTACCACATCTAAAGCCATCATTCATCACATGTAATTCTGTAGCATCATCTACCTACCCTATCTACTTTACCCTACCATTTTTTCTTCTTTATTAGGGTGCACTTAGACTGGAAAACCCTTATCACACTTTTTTCTTTTACATATGAAAATATATCTAATTCTGACCTTATTACATCCAAAGGCTCAGATTAAACTGTTGAGATCCTTTTATTCACTCTACCTATCTACTTATCTGCCAAGATTAAATAGTTTGCTCAAATTTTATTCTCTATCTCTAAAACATGAAATTGAAAGATGAACTAGGCAAGCTTAAACTGTTTGAATGTTCATAAATTGTGGCATAGAATACAAGTTGCACACATCTTGTTTATTACATCAGAGAAAAAGGTAGTGGTATTTAGACCTGCACACTTTCCTTGGCCTTTCTTTTGGTGGGGTTCATTTCTTTCACTTTTTTGGCCAATTTTTATTCTTTTCACCCCTTGATTTTTACTTTAGGGTATACCCTCTTTACATTTTTTAAATTTTTTTATTTTTTAAGAATATGGAAAACCTTTGCAACAAGTAAAGGTATGAACATATTACATAGCTCGTCAAGTCAATCATGAAATATGACACCTATTGGTATAGGAGTCTAACACCAAGCATCTATATTGATCCTATTTCTTTAGTGGCTTCTACATGTGGGGTACTAAATGTAAGCATGCTTTCTTTAAACACACTCGCTTGAATCTTGCTCACCTAAACTCGAAGTTGTCGAATGCCTTACTAAACTTTGTCAAGGACAATCTTGTATTGTTGTTTGATATTACTCCATGAGTCTTCAGTGAGTGCCTTGACAACGTTTCTAATATCATCATAGTATCTTTCTATCAACATAAGGGGCTTAGTCCCTACCTTCTTGGAGGTTTTCCGCTTCCTGCATAGTCCTACTAGGGAAAAGGGATCTCTCTTGGTGCCTCGATGGGAAATTGTTTGCGTCGAAGGGGCGTCAGAACTCTCTACATCATGGTCCTCCAACTCCTCATCAATGTGAACATCTATAGTTTCCTTTGGAAGGTATTTCATCTCCATAATCATTGTAAGTTCCTGGGTGTATTTCTTGGTGCATGGCTTGGGCAGGGCAGCTGAGGTGGCACCAGTTTCTATTGCTACATTCAACCAGGAGGGATGGAAGTTGGTGGTTACTTGGATGAGGTCATATTCTCTACCGAGGTAAGGTAGGTCATACCATACCCCAGACATGTCTTCCTTGGCACGAATGTGCACTTTGTGGAATGAGGATTTTAAGTATGATATGCACTTAAATTGGTCATACAATGTTGGTGAGAACTGCAACTTTAGTTGAACAGCCTCGTGAAGCTCCATCTAGAATAGTACCCAAAAAATCTTGCTTTTGGTGACCCGTGTTGGATCCTTTGTCATCCAAAGTTATGCATAGCATGTAGCTTTGCATATATCAACTTCTATTGTGGGGAACTGTGATTGCAATGACAAATTCCATCCAACGAGTGCGATGAGAAAAAATAACCATGCATAATTGAACATATGCCCTTATTCCTATGCCTCCTATACATTCTGTAAAAGCACTTGGCATAGATATTTCACTCAGTTGTATTGCACATATTTGACGCATTGCACAGCTAACAAAATAATTGGTGCTGGTACTGCTTTGGCACGACACTTCCTCATCAGTATGCAAGCCAAGATCTCCATGGAAAATCTGACAGCAAGGTTGTTGATGATGTTGAAGGAAAACCCTCGTGTATTCCTGACCATTCCATATGTTTTCTTCATTTTATCTGTGACTTTCTTCTCCTGTCCCTTCCCTTTGAAGGATTTTGTGGGGTCTTCTCCTTGATATGAAAAAATTTTGATATAGTGGATGATCATTTCATCAATTGGAATCCGCATTCCCAACCACAGGTAGTTGTGGTGCACCAGAGCCAACAACTAGTATAGACAGGTATCATCAATATTGTTTCGGCGAAAGTGGGGGATATTCAAAAGGCTTAGGAGCCCAAAACTACGTAGTCCCAGAGCCCATTACGTAGTATCGGCCTTGATGATTCTGAATTCTTAATAAGGGTCTTGTTCCAAATAATGTGACAACGCAAGCTCAGGAAACTTTGTGTGGTATGTCAAATTCCGATCCTCTAGTTTCAGAGAGGGGACTCATCCTAGTAGGTCACCTTTGATAGGATCATTCAAAGGAAGTAGGGGAGTAACAAGGTGTGCCTTGAAGTTATCGGGATCCTTGGAAACATCCACTAATGGATTCTATGGAACCATACATGGAGGTAACTGTGATATGTGGTCAACTCCTCAACAAACCCTTCTTCTATCACAATTAAGTCAACCTCTTTCTCAATTTCTTTCATTGGTTTCTTCTATCTGCCTGCACGGGAAGTTTTCTTTTATTTTGGGGTCACTTTATGTAGGGACTTCCGGGTACCTGATGATATTCCCTTCTTTTGTTTCTGCGGCGTAGCAAGGGTGGGTTTAGTCCCTATCATCGTCTCTAGAATTAACTGGCCTAAACCTTATTGGTGCAACATTTCTTCAAGAGGCTCCCATGATCTAGACATATGATATGGAAAAGGGAGCAAGAGCAGAGAGAACGGCTCAATTGAATTACTCAACAAGTAAAGGGAACTTGTGTATACCCTCATGCCATATTTATAGAGATGTTGTGGCTTAAATTTCCTTATGTCTGTTGATGCAGCTTCATAAATGCTAAAATGGATCTAAGTATTCCGTAATCTTCTCCTTAAATTCGAGTTACCTGCTCCCTTAAACGGTAACAAATTTGTCATTTCCATATTTACTCTTCCAAAAAATAGTTCATGGCCTGTCTGCAACTATAACAACCTCTTAGCATGACCTCTACATTGGCTTCATAGATACCTACTCCCCCTCAAACTTATTCACACAAAAGTTTAGAAATAAGAGCTGACATACTTCTTTAAAGTCCTGCACCCTCTTGCAACAACCTGTGGTGCTAGGAAATTCTTCCAGACATATAGTCATTTAGCATGTGCAAGGATGGGGTCATCCTTGTACATTTTTAGGCAACTACCATTAATATATCCAGGAAGTAATTCACCATTTAACTTAGACAATCACACCACACCTCCCACTATAATTTCCTTGATAATATAGGGTCTGAGCCAGTGCATCTTGAACTGCCCTGGAAAGCGCACAAACTTACTATGATAAAGAGATACCAAATCATCTTTCTTGAAAGTATTATGTCTGATATGTTGATCATGACTATCCTTTTCGCTCGCCTTTTCCACCTGCTGGTGGAAACCAACAATGAATCTATCTTTCTCCAGCACAACAAGTTGTGACATATTCTCTTCCATAATGTCTTAGTCATCCATGTTACACCAATTTTTGGTCATCCAACCTGTTATTATTAGATGAACCCAAGTACACCATGTAAGAACAATTTTACCCTAAGTAAAATTGCTTTCACCACATAAAATAACTTATTTGGTCATATTTAACCCACAACAAAGAAATTAATTAAATAAATCCTTATTTATTTAATTATTTCCTAAGAACAATTTATTTAAATCATTATTTAAATAGTATTCTTAGTTAAATTTGACTAAATCATCCATAAATAATCAAATAAACCTTTTTTTATTTAATTATATTCCCATCATTCCCCTAAAATGATAAATAAATCATTTATTTATTTATTATTTATAAATAAAGGAATTGACCCATGTCAAGAATCCTTTTCCCTCCAACAAATATAATAAAATATTCCTAAAAGGTGCCTTTAGAATTCGATTAATAATATTTTATTCATGCACCGAGTTCTAGACCGCCCCAATATTTTGTTATAAATAGGGGGTTTTTCCCCATTCATTAGTCACCTCCATTGCATTAGATCACTCTGGATCTGCTCTCGGTCACCATTTTCCATTTTGCTTTGTGAACTCCCATTGAGTTCCATGTTTGTTTTTCTACACCATTAAGAGAGAGAAATGTTAGATGCGAAGGCTGCGAGGACTTCCCGAAGACACATCCCAGGAGAGAACCGAAGAAAACATCTTTCATGTTTTCCTCTTAGGTGCCCATTCTTTAATATAATATAAACTCTTTTATTATTTCTTGTCTTGTCCATTGAATGCATGGAACCATATTATATTTCTCCTTAATATCTTTTATGTCGTTTGAATTTGTGCGAAATGAAACTTAAAGATATTTTGCGATATAAACCAATGTTAGGGCTATTTGTTCTGCGTAGCTAAAGTGATCTTTTATGACGAAAGAATCATACTAACAATTGGTGACTCCACACGGGTTTTCTTTTACGACCGCTGTCGTTTTATCTATTCCTGCATATCCAGCTGTTTCAAACCCTATGGTTTCTCTTCCATTTTTTGTTTTTCCTATTTTTATGGTGATTTTCACCCCTAAAAACCCTTAAACAGCCAAATTTTTAACTTCCATGTGTTTCTGGCCTTATTGCGTAGATGACATACATCAGCCGCAGCTGAGACGAAATTTTTTTCTGAAATCTGCCGCCGAGAGAGCTGGATCTGCAGGTCGCACTTATCAGCCCAAAAAGTGTGACCTGAGCCTCAAGATGCACTTTTCTGCCCCAAACCTGCAACCTGGACTGAAAACAGGTCAAAACCTGCGACCTGCACTTTTTCTGCAAATTTTTCAGCACTTTTTCTGGGTTTTTCTGAAGCTTCTGTCAGGGTTTTCCAGCCTTTGTCTCTACCCGTTCAGACCTGTTTCTGATCTCCTTTACTCAAATAAGAGGGAATCTTGTCCCTTAGGGATCTAGTACCCTCCACGTTTTGTGGACAAGTCTTTACTGTTTTAGAAGTCTGAATTTCCATAGTTTCATCCCTCTTTTTCTCTTATCTAATACCTCCTTTTAAGATCCCTTTAGATCAGCTCTTCTCCCTCTCAAAACCACCTCATATCATTTTGTTTGGGTTCATTTCTAAGGCCACTTTCTTGTCTCTTCTACTTTTAGCTAATCTCCTCCTTTTTAGCAACAACCCTACCTCTGCTTATTTGCTGTTCTCTGCACCACTTTTCAGCAGATTAACCCTTTATATCCTAGTCCCTCAGGACCTTCGATCTATTGGCGTCTTTTTAGCGTGCTTTGCCTAGTTTTTTCCCTCTTCTAGACTAGCTTTGAGAGACCCGCCTTCTTGGGTTAGATTGCTGCATTTTTAGTCGTTAATTTTCTGTTATTTTAGTCTTATTTATTGCATATTTCTTTTCTGTTGTGCAGCACACTCTTTCTTTTACTCTCAAAACATCTGGGTTTAAACAATTAAAATTAACGCATGCCACACACTGACCCTAAGTGAAGAAGCGCCTGGTTAACACTGCCTGGTAAATACTTTAAAATCAATTGTCACTGCACCTTTCTGCCCTTGACCTCACTTGATTTTGTCCCTCCCTGCCCTTGTTGGTTTTCTTCTTCCCGTCATCATTGTGCCCCCAAGGTGCCTCTCCCGGAGAATTCTTGGCCTTCATCCTCAATTTCCTCTTGGTCGACTTCCTCCTTCCTGTCGTCATCGAGTAAGTCTTTCCCCGAGTCTGCACTCCAACTCTTCCTCTGATTTTTCGAGTTCTCCCCCTCCTAGTTCTCCCCCTATCACTTTCACCATGTCTACTTCAGGGCCTACCACCAGCAGCAACCCCGGTACTACTGCTGGGCATGTTTCCAGTGGAACCACCTTCGGACCTACCTCAACTGCCCCATTACTCCCTTATATGTCCGACCTTAGTCTACCCAACTTCAATTAGCTGATTAATGATCCTATCTGCCACGATGTTAGTTGGCCTACCATGCCAATCAAGCTCCCCTCTGACATTCCCAAGTTCGAAGGCATTGCTAGTGAGGATCCCTCCAACCATATCTGATCCTTCCATATGTGGTGTTCCTCCAATTCCATTACAGATGACTCTATTCGTCTTCGATTGTTCCAACGCATGCCTATAGGAGAAGCTTCTAAATGGTATGTTGAATAGGCCACCTCCTCCCATACCACTTTTTTTACCATTGCCCAAGCCTTTTTATCTCATTTCTAGCTCCCTCTCCGATACGACATTGGCACCGAGCTTTTAAACTCCTTCCGTCAAAACTCCTCCACCCGCCTTTCTGTTCATGTCCAGGAATGGTGGCGCAGAAGAAGCTTATGTTGCACTACCCCCTTTGAAGATCAGGTTTACATGGACTAGTTCCTTTGCTCTCTCTTACCTCCCACTGGCAAAGATTTCGCATCCCATTTTCCCCAAATTGAAGAAGCCACCCTCCAAATTGCCTTGAACTATGACCTTATCTACACCCAATCTGGTTATGTTTATACTATCCTTCCTGACCTTCCCAAACCCGATGGCCCTAGTGCCTTAGGGGCATCTCATTCTGCCGATGGGATCGTTGGTGCCCTCTCCCATACCTCTACCCAACCTCCTCCAGGCCATGCTTTTACTCCAGGGGCCAGCCCCTCCAGCATTTTTTCCCCTCCAGGCAGCATGTATTCAGGCTAAGGCATGCCTCCTCCTTTTTCCCACCCCCCTGCTTACCTTACCGGTACCCACCCTCCTCCTTATCCATATCCGCACCCTGGTGTCCCATCTCCTCCAGCATTTTCACCTCCCACTCCCTTGCCTTCTCCACCCCCACAACCACACTTACTACCCCCTTCGGGGCAAGTATTTGTACAGCAAGGGGCACCCAATTTTCTTCCTTCTCAAAGAAGGAGAAGAGGCAATCAATCCGATTCTGGTACTCATGGACCCAATCCTTCCAATATTGACTCTACCACTACTAACCAGCCACAGGGCTCTCAGCCCAATCCGGACAGGCCACTTCACACCAATAAGCCCTGTTTGTGTTGCGGTGTTTATGGTCACTACACTCACGATTTTCCCTTATTACCACAAATGCGGCAACTTTGTGATTCTCAAGCCACCGTACGGGGACAATAGTCCTCCCCTACTACCCCTCCCACCCCCGTTACTTCTCCACCTGCTGTCTTTACCGATCCTTTCCCGCAACAAGGATTCGTGGCCACTCAACCACCTCATGCCACGGTAACCACTCAACCTTCCCCTTCTGGTTCCTCTGATTACCAGATTATCATGATGGCTTCTGACCCACCTCTCACTCTTGACCTCAACCTTCAAACTTAGTCCCATCAGTATTCCACACCTCCTGTTCCGACTGTCTCTTAGTCTCCATCGCCAGGTCCTACAGCGCGTCTATCGACACCCAATGGTCCCTTGCAACTCCCTCTGCCCAAAGCCGAGGTTCATCCCAAACCTCCTAAGGGACCATTATGCCGAAATGCTGCCTCTGGTCGGGCTGCCCATTCATACAACATAGTAGATGATCTGGCACAATCTCCTGCTGCCATTTCAACACTGGAACTCCTCCAGCCGTGTCCTTCTCAAAAGAGGGCTCTACTATTTTCCGTGGGCACTGTAGATCCCGTTGATGACCAATTTATTGTTTTCGACACCCGTCAGTCAAACCATCCCCCTCTTCCTCATTCAGTTTCTTTCCAAATCCCAGTCAAAATCCGAAACGCCAATGTTTCTCTGTGTATTATTGATGAGGGGGCATCTACCTGCGTCATGTCCGCTTCGGTTTTTAAACAACTCAAATCCCCTGAGTTGGCCCCTTCCACCATCACCCTTCATGCATGGGATGGCCATGCCTCCCAGCCCATTGGCCTTTTTCCTAACTGTCCTATCACCCTTGCCGGTAAGACTGTTTGTGTCGACGTTGAAGTTATCGATACCCCTCTTGACTACAACATCCTTTTGGGGCGTAGTTACACTTATGCCATGTCACTCATCTCGTCTGTAGTCCACCGCAAGATGTTTTTCCCTCATAATGGAAAGATTGTCACCATTGACCAATTGACCTACCATGAACCAAAATCTGAGACCTCCCCTGAGTCAACCATCTCTACTGTCACCAATAAACTAACTGTCAATTTGTTGACCAGTGTTTCCCCTGGCGTCTACAAAGACTCCTCTTTGCTTGGAACTTTTCATGGTCCTCCCCCTCCTCCCATCTCTGACCCCAGCTTAGCAAATGTTTTCATGATGCAATCATCTCAGGCTAGCCTTCCACAACCTGCTCCAACTAGTCATCAACCTCCATCTCGCCCACCGCCTCCTGCTCCTAGCCCTTCGCTTCAGTCAACCGAACCTTTTTCACTCGGCCCTTCCCATCACACTCAGGAACATTCCTACCCTCCTGAGTCAGTTCCCTTAGGTATCCACCATATGGGAGCCATCCCCCCTGGTCACTACCCCACTGGTTAGATACCTTTCCTTGGTCCCCCCCACCAGCGTCTATTCGGTCCCCATCATGGCCACCCTTTCCCTTCCTAATTTAACCTTGGGAATTCCCATTTGGTATCTTACCCTTTCAACTGAGACCCCACCAGGCCACCCCAAACCATATATAGCTGTGACACTAGTTCAACCGATCCCTGTCTCTCCTTCCACCACCACAGTGCCCCTCACCCCTCTGCAGAACCCTCCTAATGCTGCAACAGCTACAGGCAAGAAATGAAAAACTCGCAAGGGGGAATCCAATGACAAGGCCACCGCACCTGACGCTACCCCTCTCTAACTCGCCAAGCCTTGTGCCTTGTGTGATGGTATTAGTCATGCCACCCATATTTGCCCTGAGTTTTCCCGTATCCAACCCATGGTTAAAGTTGTGTTCCCTGAATCTATGGTCCCTGACACCTCTGTTTCTTCCTCATCTGTAGCCAAGAACCTAAAGACTCTTCACACCAACAAACCCTGTGCTCTATGTGGTTTCCATGGCCATTATTCCCACCATTGCCCTCACCTCACGCATTATCGAGCCTCTTTAGAGGTCATTTGCGAGTACGAAGTTGAACAAAATCAATCTGCCTTGCCCATCCTTGCTCAGTATGCATCAAGTTTACTTGAGGATCCCCGAGATACCATTGACATCCCTCCCCCTGATGTTGAGATGTCCGAATCTGCTACTCCTCTCTTATACCTATCATCATCCTCACACCCCTCGGAGTACATCCCCTCTGAATCCACTCCATCTGTTTCACTTGATCCCCCTTCCGCCACTTTTTCGGGCTCTTTATGTTTCGACCATATTTTTACTTGTTCTTCTGTCATTTCCCCTAATGACCCGCATGTGCACCTTTCTTCCTCTACTGATGATCTAGGTAGTTTTGCAGCCTCTTATGGTTTCCACCACCTTTCCTTGCCTTCCCATCATCCCGATACACCCATCTGTATCTATGATGTACTTCGCACCATGCGTCCCCACTTTTCCTCCCTTTTCTTGTCTTGTGATGATATTCCCTCGACCCTCTCGTCCACTCATTACCTTGGTTACGCCGATGGCACCAGTTGCTATTCTCAAAACCTTGCCTCAACTACCTGGGCCATTTTTACCCCCTTGCATACCCTTGTTCTTGCAAATTGGATCTGCATTGGTACCGCCACCAATAATCAGGCCGAATATGATGTAGTCCATGGTCTCCTAGCTGACGTTCTCTCCCATCACATCCTCCATTTTCACATTTATTTAGATTCCTTGCTTATTGTCTTACAACTTAATGGCGTCTACCATGTGCATAATCATATCCTGTTTAGAAAATTTTTACGGGTCAAAATTTTGATACGTGAATTTTGATTCATCACATTCAACCACATACCTCAAAGTCAAAATCACTACGTCGATCAAATCGCAAATCATGTTCTAGACTGGCATTTATCACACACAAGACATAACATTTAAACACCATCAACAAAATGCATATAAATCATCTATATCATATAACATGTTTTTTCAGAGTCCACTACTTTGAAACATACGACATGCCCATAGCATGTTACATAAACATAACTACAAAACTAGGGGGCACCACTTGCCCCTACAAAAACACTGGGGGGAACCACCTTCCCTACAACTAATCACTCCCTGGAGGATCCCAAGCCAATGGCTCTGCTCCCACAGCTCGTAGATCACGCACAGTCTGACCGGCCATCAACATGCGTCGCATGATACCTCACCATTCCGAGGGTAGCCCAATACACAACTCTATGTATCGATCGTCTAAATCCTGCCAACCATGCTCCGACACACCGGTCAATAGTCCCTCACATCTACGACAGATGTCCTCCACCAGTGTAGCCATCTCCTCATTCTGTCCTGTCCTCAATCCACTTGCCCGTGTAGCTCCTCCTGTTGCAGGATGTCCCATATATCGGGTCGGTTTTACCGGAGCTATATCTGCATTCCAAAAAAGTATAAGGATTAGCACCATGCATACTAGTCACAAACTTTAAACTACACATAACATATTAGTTGCTTTTCCCTTACCATCGAGTCCCCATACTCGCCCAGGTGGAAGCGGCAAGTCCGGATCTCCCCAATAACTCATCCCACTATAGGGATATGTATAACGGCATCTGATCCCAATGGTCGAAGAACTCTGGTTGAAACACCCATCTGACTGCCCCTCCCCCTCCTCTACTCAGTAGCCATCCCCACCGACGCATCCGGGGCTTTCTCGGGCCCCCATCAGGAAATTGTATATGAGGTCGTAAGGTCGAGATCTTCTCAAAGAATAACGAGCATAATACCATCCCATATGCACAATCGTGATTCACATTCCACTTACATAGTGACAATTATCGTTTCAACGACACCAACATCATCTGGGCCCACCCATAGCAGGTCCTGCCCAACACACTCTCTACAATCATCATCTGCCCTCCAGTGATGTGATGAAATTCCTGGCTACCCAAAATCCGCAACATTGCTGCTACCACCGCTCAGGTCTCCAACCTCTCCAGATCCCCAACCATTATCTGAGTCCCTTTGACTTGGACAACTGGTTGACAATGTCGCTCAACAAACTCCATAATGTTATGCCCACGTGGTAACACGGGCTACGTATTCCCCACCATCCCCAATGGTGGGAGACCAGTCAAGAAATAAAGATCTTGGACCGTCAGCTTGATCCTGTGCCCCTACACTATAAACGCCTCATGATCTGGGTCCCAATAGCTGATAATTTGGGCCAACAAGGGCTCTCCAGCTCTCATCAACGGGTTCTCCAAAAATTTCAAAACCCCAGATCTAGCTAGTACATGACGGACACCCTGATCCTCTTGGATTTCCGTCTGCAATGTACCTAAGTCTCTCTCTCTCCATTTGATCAATATATCTGCCATATCTGCACCAAACCATCATTTTGTCAGTCTACAGATCCACAAAAGTGCATCTATTCACACCAAAACTGAATCTCAGCCCAAAACAGCACTGAAATCACCTCCCTCTCACAGGTCACACTTTTCAGCAAAAACTTGGGCCAGGTCGAACTTTTCATGCCCAAACCTGCGTCCTAGGTCGCATTTTTTGCCACAAAAAGTGCGACCCGGCCGTGACGAAGAAGTAGGGGCAGTTACTGAGATTTCAGGCCCTAATCTGAACTTTGAATCCATCAAAAACAAAGAGTAGGATTAGACCCCTTACCTGCAACTGATGAATCACGATTCCAACGGTCGGTTTGTATGCTACGATCACCACAAGATTTAGGGCCTTCTCTCCTCTCCACATTCACCATAGCTACACAAGCAAATGAATGATTTTTGAGGGAAAATGCCTTATTAGAAGAAAAACCCCTATTTTTTCTTTCACCGGCTGTGACCAAACCGTAGCCCCGTTTGAAAAACCATCTGCACCATTGGAAAGCTCTCACCGAGCACTCAAATGGGTGTTTGTTATTTTTTCATGTTTTGATACTTCACTACGACAGATTTTGTCCATGAAGGATCTTTTCATGTCTTCTCAAAATCGAATTTCTTCACTTACAACACTTGTACCAGGGGCAACACTTTGCTTCCTTACTTGTCTTTGTTCATGTTGATTTTTGTCATGAGCTACCCTATTGTACTCATGCTTTTATGGTCCCCCATTGGGCCTTCATTTCATGGCAGCACCATCGAGTCGCCCTTGTTTAGAGCAGTCGAGTCGAGTCACCAGCACCTTCATGGATTCTATCCCGAGTCCCTTTGTACCCCACCATAGTCCTCCATCTTTTCCTACTCAGTCCCTCTCTCATGTCACACATTATGGCCTTCACTACCCCTGTTCACTATCCCTCCTGATATTGTGTCAGTCACTGCCAAGCCATCCCTACACTTTATGCTCTAACAAGGGAAGTCGTCCAACCGCTCCTCCATTTCTCTCATCCCATCATCATCATTAGTGTCTACTTGGTCGTCGCTCTACTATTTTCCCCCACGCCTTAGGTGGGGTTCCCTTATTTGCCTCACCTATGGCAGACCTCCTTCTGTCGACATCAGCTCATTTCCTCTAGAAGCCAGGTCTAGGGGGCAGTGTACCTTGGTTCGAGCTCTTCCTAGCATGATCATGATATATACACTTGATGGTCTAGTGATGCAGTAGCATCTATTGGTGATTCCCGAGCATGTGTGAGATGTCTCAACCCTCATGAGGGGGTGGCCCTGCAGGTAGCCCCCCACATGCCCGGATGCCTTCATTTCAGCCCTTGATGCAACTCCTCTCATATGATGATATCGGCCTCAGCCACTTGAGGTGCCTCTTCGATTTGCACGTATCCGTCAGCTTTTGCGAGCACTTCCCCGCGTGTAGGGGGAATTTGGGTGTATTTATATCTCATGTACTCATATTATTGTATAAGCCCTGACGATTATTTCAGGCATCACATTTATGTGGGATTCATCATGTTATTTATTTGGCTCTTGTTTAGGCCAGCACATGCTTCATTATTGCATTCCGTGGTTTTCCGGGCGCCTTATTATTTGTACTTATTGCGTTCCATGGTTTTCCAGGCACCTTGTTCTTTGTACTTTGTCTCAGCAGGCATAGGTATGCCTCTCCCGCCACCTTTAGCACAGGTACCACTTCATAGATACTTGTTGCACCTGTAAGTCTCGTCTCCTCAGGGTCTAGTCCTTTCACACCTCAGAAATCCTTACATTTCTCTCTCACCTCTCTCTTGATGCCTAGTGATTGAGTTCTTACAACGTACTTCGGCCATACGATTTGCTCCTAACACTCGTACGTTGGGGGGCAATCTGTTACACCAATTTTTGGTCATCTAACCTGTTATTATTATATGAACCCAAGTACACCATGTAAGACCAATTTTACCCTAAATAAAATTGCTTTCACCACATAAAATAACTTATTTTTTTATATTTCCTGGTCATATTTAACCCAAATAAGGAACTTAATTAAATAAATCCTTATTTATTTAATTATTCCCTAAGAATAAGTTATTTAAATCATTATTTAAATAATATTCTTAGTTAAATTTCACTAAATCATCCATAAATAATTAAATAAACCATTATTTATTTAATTATATTCCCATCACTTCCCTAAGATGATAAATAAACCATTTATTTATTTATTATTTATAAATAAAGGAATTGACCTAAGTCAAGAACCCTTTTCCCTCCAACAAATATAATAAAATATTCCTAAAGGGTGCTTCTAGAATTCGATTAATAATATTTTATTCATGCACCGAGTTCTAGACCGCCCCAATATTTTTTTATAAATAGGGGGGTTTTCCCCATTCATTAGTCACCTTCATTGCATTAGATCACTCTAGATCTACTCTTGGTCACCATTTTCCATTTCGTTTTGTGAACTCCCATTGAGTTCTATGTTTGTTGCTTTACACCCATAAGAGAGAGAAATGTTAGATCTGAAACACTGAGGACTTTCAAGAACCCATTCCACTGAGGAGAACCGGAAAACACCTTTCTTTTTTTCCTCTTAGGTGCCCCATTCTTTAATATAATATAAAAATTATTTTATTATTTCTTGTCTTGTCCATTGAATGCATGGAGCCATATTATATTTTATCTGCTTAATATCTTTTATGCTTAGATCTGAATTTGCGTAGAAAACTTAAAGATATTTTGCAGCCATAATCGATGTTAGGGCTATTTGTTATGCGTAGCTAAAGTGATCTTTTACGACGAAAGATTCATACTAACAATCCATGTTGGTTACGGCCGCGATACATAGACTAGGGACAATGTATTCCATAGGCATAATGGCCTCATGTCCATAGACCAACCTGAAAGGTGTTTGACCCTTCAGATTCTTACACATAGTCCTATATGCCCATATAAAAATAGATATTTCCACATCCAAATAATTGGGGTTTGTGTTGCATATATTTGTAAGTGCATTCTCCATAATCTTATTGAAGACTTCTATGGTTCGATTTTCCTAGGGATGATAGGGCGTACTCTTCTGACAGTGTTTCAATGGTCTCATTTCGGAAATGCGTACCGAGGTCACCCATCAGAATTTTGGGGCACCCAAACCTCATCAAAATATTCTCAAAAATAAAGTGTGCAGCCTTCTCAGCGCTGCAATATTTTACAAGTTGTGCCTCCACCTGCCTAGTCAATTAATCTATACTAGTGATGATGTATCGCGCTCTATTATTATTCCTTGGGGGGTTAGTTGGCCCTAAGAAATCAATTTCCCATTTCTTTAAGGCCTACAAAGTTACTTGTGGCTATAGTGGAATATCGTCTTCACGTAAGGGTCTTCCAGTCCTTTGCATACATCACAAGCGTGACATTATTCCTTGGAATCAATTTCCATGGTAGGCCAGCATAACCTAACCCTTAAGATCTTCTGTGCGGTCGGTTTTGCAGCATAATGACCGCCTACAATGCCTCTAAGTGCTTCAGCTAATATGCCCAGTCTCTCGAACTCGAGGACGTATCACCTCAAAACTTCAGCATCTCCCATATTGTATAATTGACCTATGATCAAAGTGAAGTTCACTGAGTGTAGTACTAGTTATTTATTCTTCTTGATTGTACTCTCGGTGGCTATAAAATGGATGATATCAAAAAAATGATCATTATCTACCTTAATAGAGAACAACTGTACATTTGGTAACACATCATCAAAATTAATTGGTTCTTCACCATATTCAACGTGTGATAAGTAGTGTGGTTCTGCGTTCAACCTTCCAGGGTTCACAGTCACCTTGAAATTGTATTCCTGGAACAAAAGGAGCCACCTACAGATCTTCACCCCCAACACAGGATTTTTCACCTAGCATTACAAAATGGAATGATCTGTGGACATCCTGAAATGACTACCAAGAAGATAATGATGGAAATTTTGCAGTGCATATACCATGTCTATGCCTTCTATTTCTATGGTTGAATACTTTTGTTCAACATTTGACAGCTTGCGACTTGCAAATGCAATCGGATGATCACTATCTCTAATACCTGAATGTGCTAATACAACTCCTAGTGGGATGCATGAAGCATCAACGTGTACATGCAATTCCTTCAACCAATCTGAGAATACCAAGATGGGAATAGTCACCATCCTTTCCTTAAGTATGCCCAGGCACTTATGACAGTCCTCATCGCAATAGAAAGTGGTGTCATTCTTTAATAGCTTCTCCATTAGTGTAGTGATCTGCACATAAGCTTGAATAAACTTTCGATAATATCCAGTATGTCCCAATATCGAGTGCAACTGGTTCACACTCTTTGGAGGATCCAGATTAGTAATGAAAACAATTTTTTATTGATCGACCATCGGTCCCTCTTGACAGAAAATATGTCCCAACATGATACTGAAAGGGACACACAATATGCATTTTTTCAAGTTCAAAGAAATTTGTTACTTCCGATAAGTATCTAGGATTAAGCACAGGCTTGAGATATGTTTCTTCAATAGTTTGAATATAGTCCAATCGTAAAAATATACTTCTAATAACTTATGGAAATAATATTTGAAAGTAGCAACTACTATGCACGAAATTATGGCTGGCGCATTCTTCAAACTGAATGGCATCACAATGTATTGGAAGGAACCCCATTCCGTCACAATTGTAGTCTTGCTCTGGTCCTCAGGTGCGATCCTTATTTGGTGATATCCTAAAAATACATCAATAAATGAATATGATTCTAGTCGTCCTACGTTGTCTAAGACTTCATCTAATAATGGGGTCAGAAAAGGATCATGTACACATGACTCATTCAATTTGCACAAGTCAACGTGGATCCTAATTTTACCTTTTTTCTTCTTTTCTTGGACTACTGTGGGACTCACCCAATATAATTCATCGTCTGGCTCAATAATTCATGCACCAACCATGTTTTTCAACTCTTCTTTGACCTTTTGCTTATAATTTTGATTCAATCTATAAGGACCTTGATTAATGAGCTTAGCATCCAATTTTAGGGTGATCTTCATCACAGAAAGGTCTCCAATAATCCCTTCTAGCTCAAAAAATTTAGTAGGGAAAAAATATTGATATTCAGTGAGAAGCTCCACAACTGTTCCCATGGTAGCTTCATCCCAAAAATCCCCTATATTGTAAAACTTAGTGTTGAGTAGGAAAATCCCCTCTATGGACATAGGTGATCCCTCTAGCCCTAAGGTGGGTCTAGCAGCAAGGGAACACGCTGGATTCTTAAATTCCTAGATTATAAATGAAATATGGACCGAAACAAATATCCTACCTCGGCCCAATGATTCTTTTGTGGCACAGGGCAGTGGTCTTTTGATATTTGTCTTCATGCCTTGTGCTCCATATTGGTGACGATGTTCATGCGTCTGCACAAAGATCAAATGAACATTGACTTGATGCAAGCATATACATTCATCTACAACTATTCAACTATTCAAGTAGAGTGAAACACTTTGGATATAAATGGAAAAAAAATTGGAACAACAAACCAGTCATGTATTATTGATATATGAAAAATAAGTTTACAACCTTATGCCTTGACGTTGAATATATCCTTTGACGGGTTTAGTCAGGCACATCTCAAGAATTCGTTCGTCATTAGACTCAATGAGGCAATGGGATTAAACTATCTCTCAACAATGGATTCTTCTCTACTTTCTTCAACACATGAGCTATACTAATGACTATTCAGCTAGCTGAATCCATGTGAGGAGGAATAATTTATAGAAGAGGAGGAGGATGTTTGGGATTCCACATAAGGTGGAGGAGAGGTCTATCCCTTTGGGGAGTTGCACATTTGTAGGAACTTACAAGCCAAAGGGAGAAAATCAACTTGATTCAGTCGAACAAACCATGATGACTCCACTCACGAAGTTGTTAAGCATGGAAGCTTCATTTATATTTTAAAAAGCTTTCCAAAAGCAACTCGGCACAGGTGCCCTTCTGAGAAAGAGTGCCAAAGGGCGTGGGTTCCAATATTAATTTCTTAATGGGTGTGAGGCTATAACTGCCTACCAACGCCAACTCAAAATCATATGTTTTAGAAGGTCTGCTTGAGGAATGATCAACATAAATTATGATCTTGACATGCCAAGGGATGCAATGAAATTTATGGCAATGTATGACAGTACATAGGGGTCACTGAAATGGTCCTCCAATGTGCGGGATGGGGATTGTAGGGACGGTGAAAAAATATTGTGTAACAGATTCCCCCTAAAGCATGAAGTCTGAGAGAGAGGGAGGGGTTAAATGCTTTATACTAACATGCCAAAACCAAAATTCCACCATTGGAAGACCTGGAAGAACAAGTAAAACTGATATCTCTGATAGATGAATAATTGGTATGGGCACAACCATCCATAATAGAGTATACAAGATCCAAGGTATGGAAACATCCATCCAGTGAAAAAGATCAAAAAATAGACTTAGGTATGGTTGCAACCATCCAATAAAAAGAGTCATGCATATAGTCATGATAAACAAAATAATTCCATAGCCTAGATTTTATCAGACAAAACCTACGGTCTTGTGATCCATCTCAACCCAAACACGTACAAATTCAAGCATGTGAATGAATGAACTGAAGTCAAACATGCAAGAAAATCACCAAATTTCCATCCAATGATAAAAGTTGTTAACAGGTGCGAGAGAGACCACGAATAATGGAAATGGTTCTCAAGGTACTACTAGTACAATCGACAGAATGTGAATAATGACTTGGAGTCGAACATCCACTAAATCACTCGATCGAATGCCAATGATGAGAAACTATCGTCGAATGAGAATAAATTTCCATTGAGGCAGGAAAGCTCTAAGGTACCAGAAGGGATTCTCTACATCGGATTCCTGGATAATGAGCTGAAGTCGACAAGAAGTGACCAGTCGAAGGAGGACCATAATGTTTCCCACACAATCGACAGGAGATAGAGAATAATATGATAGTTAATCAGGACTAAACAGAGGATCAGGGGTTTGAAAAATCCAGAAGGAAATTCTCTTGATCATATGGGCGACACGACTTCGGAATTTGGCAGTAGTTGACATCAAGGGATCTGCGGTAATGGTGACGTGGAAAAGAGCAGATGAGAGGTAAAAAATAATAACCCAAAACCATGGAGGAAAAATGAAGAATGTGGGATGTCCCAAACCTGACATTAACTACAAACATGTGTCATGTTCAAGAGTGACATACTGTTGACACGACTGAGAACTTGTTCTATTTTCCCCCACCTTTTCTGGCAAGTATTCCAATTGTTTTTGGAAACAAGCTTGAAGGGGATATCATATGCTTGTCATATAATTTCGTCTTTCCCATAAAACCATCCTAGTACATTTTAAGAGCCCTAGGAAGGAGGAACTCGGTAATGTCATGGTGACGATTTCCGATGTCATTAGGTTTTAATGAGTTTTAAAAAGGAAGAGCTTGATGTCTTTTCATGTTTAGAGAGTTTGAAAAGAAGAAGAAAATAAAACTCCAGCAGGTCCCATTTCGTAAATAGTCCCACGGATCTAAAAAGGTAGAAAACAATATCTAAGAGAACCTCTTAGCCATGTTCGACTAAGGTATTCCTTTTTCATAAATAATATGTCACAGCCCGGAAAAGGGGTAAATGTATACTGGGCAGATGGTTTTTCTTATCCTTTAACGAGTTCAAAATGACAAGAGTCTCAATGATATTCTCAATTTTTGAGAGATAGAAAAGAGCTGAAAGATAACTCTAGAGGATGACTTTTTTCGTGTTTTTACCGAGTCCAAAAAATTAATAAAATACAACTCGTCGCTTCATTGTCATCATGTTTAGGACCTGTTGTTGCACAAGAAAGAAGTGTAAAACCCATTTTTCGAGATAAAACAATAAAATAATTTAAAAATATGTCAAAAACGTAATTAGGGTTTAGAAAAGGTTATAAAATGATGGAAATAGTAAAAGAAATTTACTTTTCACCTTCTCAGCTTCTTGTGAGCATTTTAACACTTTTTACTGTGAACTTGTGGAGCTGACATCAGGCAATCTAGGAGGTCATTCGCAAAGCCACTTTCTCCAGGCAAGATCTCTTATCTTCTCTCGCATTTTAAGGCATTTTCCATTTCCTGCAATTATGCTTTGATGCATTTTGTGGGAATTTTTGTCATGTGTTGGTCGCAGCAATCGACACAAGTTTTGGGCACAGAGTCACGTCCAACTGCATAAAATTTCAAAGGATAGGATCCAATCGACACTGTTGTTTGAAAAATAGCAGCACCAATCACTGCAGCCAAAAATGCATGAAATTTCTCCTAAAACACTCGATTGAAATGATTCAAATGTCAATCTTGTGGCTAATGGGAGCCTCAATTGTGGTTTTGCATGGAAATCAACATCCAAAATGGTGATATAGTGGAAATAATGAGAAGACGGGGAGGAAGATGAACAAGCCATGGAAAAAAATGCATGTATGGATGTCCTGAGAAATTGTGGGCTCTTGAAATTCTTCCTAACACCGTATCTCCGAGCTCAGTTGGAATTATTATAGTACCTGATTAGTGTGCAGGACACCAATCAAGAAATATTCATGATTCATGAACAAGAGTTGGAGATAGAAGTCTCTTACATTTATTTCATCACTAGATTATCACGGAGGGGATCTAAACTAATCCTGATAGGTACTTGGCCCCTTGGTGAGAGCATGGGCATGCTAATAGACAGAGACTTCCCAGGAGAAAAGAAAGGTCAAAGAGTGAAAAATTTTATATTCAGAAAATACCTGATTTGGCATTACGGTTAGTGCTACACACTATAACTCAGGCCACTGGATGTTAGCCTCCTCATGAAGCTACAAAGACACAACTTCAAGTTGTCGTGGATTGTATGGCTCCAATCATTTACAATTGGGTGGAAAGATGAAACAATTTGGATACGAGTCCATCTTAATTCCTTTCATCCTAGAACGGTTGCCGATATTCCAATGCCAGGAGATGATAGTACCTACACCACCAACATGAGAGCCACGAATGGTTCGTTGGGCGGAGTTTATGCTTCGATCAAGAGGTGGTCAACATATGTCATGGAAGCTGGAATTATTCGACTGGCTTTGCCAACAAATCATCGTGGTAGAGGACTGGCCATACACTGGCATCAATTTCATGGGTGATACTAACCTTCCACTCCCAGAAGGAGATGATTGGGATGAGGCTTTGGGTAAAAACTTGTTTTTTTATTTTAACGAGTATTTATGATTTTTTTTATTATACATGTTCTGATATTCATCCATGCATTGCAGATGTTGGCCCAGAGAGACTTGAAGGGATGTCCCCCATAGCACGAAGGGTCCTACGTGATTTCTAGGTGGCCACTCAAGGTGAGGGAAGCGAGGAAGAAGAGATCGCATGCAATTTGGAGGTTCTCATAAGCAGGATCCTAGATTACGTGAGATTCAAGGATGTTCTTCATGCATATCAGAGGCACATTGCAGGGGTGTCAAACTACATTCACTAATTACTGAGGTGGGTCGTGCGTGCAGTGACATGCTATCATGAGCACCATGCTTATTAGACACCTAGGTTTCATTCTGCATATTTTTTGAGATACATGATGTCTCGGGATGTAGCCAAAACAAACATATTTTTTGAACTTATGATGCACGTGGATGCAAACAATCGATATATATATATGTATGCGCTTATTTTCCTGTCTCAATCTTTGTATGTGATGATTATGCTTTTACAAATTTCGCAAATGTCTATTTAATACAATATTGGCTATTGCATCAGTCAACACATTCATTCTTCTAGGAATATGTTGATATGTGACATAATCAAAATTCCTTTCTAATAAACGAACACGCAAATACAACGTTAAAATCTGAGGGTTTATAACAGAGTAATGCCCATTGAGCTAGAGAACAACAAGCTGAGAGTCTAGGTTTACAATTAATTCATGAATGTCGAGAGAAATGGCTTTGGTTAAGAGTTCAATGACGGTAATGTATTCAGGGAAATTGTTGGTTGTTCACCCTAGAAAAATACCTTGAAGGTCTACCAACTCACCGTTAGGATCATAAATCACCCAGGCCGCGGAAGATAGGTTCTGAGTACTGCGAGAGGCACCATCTGCGAAACCAACATAAGGAGAGATAGAAATCTACACAGTAAACAACAACATAATAAGCATAAAAAGCTCCTTTCAAAGCACACCAAGCCAAAAAATGTATAAAAATGAAAAACACACTTATGTACAAAAGGACATGCAAGAGAGACTCATCCATAATATTTTTTGAGGTACAGCCCATTTCTGGGCTGATTCAAAGGATAGCCTTCATATTTAATTAGCTAATAGGCCATGTTATACAAAACATGCTTAACAATATAGGGCCCATTCCACATGGGTTCAAATTTGCGTGCCCCCAGCTTATCATGAGCTTGGTCATACAAGAGGAATAAGTCTCCTTCTACAAAGGTATGAGGGGAAATCATCTGATCAAAGTGAGCTTTGACCTTCTTTTTCTGTTCTTCTATGACTAGAGCAAAAAAGTGTGCGATTTTTATCTAACCTCTCCAAATATAGAAGACGCTCTTCCTCTAGCGAGGTATTAGGCAGTAATTCAACAACTATTTTGAGAGAAGGAATTTCGTATTCAATCGGAAGGGTAGCTTCCAGACCATAAACAAGCTGGAATGGGGTGAATCGGGTTTCATCCTTTACCAAGGTTTGGTAAACCCACAGCACTGAAAACAACATGAGCTTCCAATTGGACTTGTGCATCCCAATCATACGTTGAAGCATGGTGACTAAAACCTTGTTCACAGCTCCAACCTGGCCAATGGCCCGAGGGTAGTATGGTGTTAAGCTGTAGTGATGCAGACGCAACTTAGTAGTCAACTTAGCCATCATATAATGCTGAAAATGAGAGCCATGGTTGGTGAAAATGGCTTGAGGGACACCAAACCTAGTAATCACATGATTGAAAAGAAATTGTGTAGTAGTCTTATTGTCAGCTGTGAGCGTAGGCATTTCTTTACCCCATTTAGTGAATTAGTCCATGACTACGATAATATAAGCATTCCTCCAAGCTGAGTGAGGGTTACACGTCATAAAATTGATGCCCCACTTCTCAAAGTGATCAACAGTAATGACGGGATGGAGGTGAACGGGTGGTGCACACATCTTGCACTGGTAGATCTGACACTTGTGACATTTACGAACAGCGAAAATACAGTCTTTGAAAATGGTAGGCCATAAATACCTAGCACAAAGAATTTTTCGATTAGTGGCATACCCAGACATGTGACTTCCACATGCGCCAGAATGGCAATCATTAAGGAATTTTTCAGCTTCCTCGAGGGTCAAACACCAGCGGAGAACAGAATCAGCTCCGGTGTGGTATAGAGTATCTCAGACTATGTGATAAGGTTTCGAATGATGATGGATACGTTGACAAGCATCCTTTGTCAACTCAGACCGAAAGGTGGAAGTCTAGAGATAAATGATAATATCACCGTACCATGGATCAAGGGTGCTAATAAAAAAAAGAGTGTCGTTTGGAATGTGTTCCTCAAAAGCAGAAGGTAAAGAGCAGATCAAATTGGAAAAAACCAATGGTTTCTTCGATTTGGCGGTAGTGAACTCTGAATCGAACCCTTGGAGGATAACTATCCATTTTGAGTATTTCCCGCCTAGTAATTTTTGAGTCAATATATAAGTGATGGGGTTGCAATCAGAAATCACGGTTACTATGTGAAGTAAAATATAATGGCAGGACGGCTTGAACAACAACCAACACCAATTTCTTGACATGTACATAACGCATTTCTATATCGAGAATATTGTGGCTCAAGTAATAAAGGACGTGTTCATCACCATCGTTGTCGTCCTGTACCAGAAATATGGCAATAATTTTAAATGTGTTAACCAAATAGAGGGAATATTTGTGATGATAATTTGGTGGACATAAGAGAGGAGCGTTGATAAGTAATGTATTCAGTGCATTGAAATATTTTTGGGCAATCTCATCCCAGAGGAATGAGATGTCTTTCTTAATCAATCGTGTAAATCCTTTGGCTACTTTAGCATAGTCCGGTATAAAACAATGCAAGAAATTAGCTTTCCCTTGCAAACTCTGCAACTGATGTAAAGAGGAAGGGGAGGGGAGATTAAAAATAGCTTCGACCTTAAGAGGGTCGAGACAAATTTTGTCTTTAGAAACAATAAACCCAAGGAGTCTACCGGAATCGATGAAGAAGACACATTTATGTGGATTGAGTCGAATATTGTAGCGTCTACAGCGATGAAACAATTGACGGAGGTGATCTGGGTGCTCTTTACGCTTAGTAGAATGAGCCGGAAGGTCATCCAGGTAAGCTTGAACAATGTACTTAATATCATGGAAAGCATATGACATTTCTCATTGGAATGTAGCACAAGCATTCGTAAGGAAAAAGGGGAGCTTCTTGTATGTGAAGGTGCCCCATGGACAGATGAAGGTGGTCTTATGTTGATCAGCCGGTAGAATATTGATCTGGTTGTAGCCAGAGAACCCATCCATAAGGTAAAAAATCTCACTCCCAACACATTCGTCAATGATTTGGTCGATGAAAGGAGTGGGATAGTTATCCTTAGGACAATTTCGATTGATGTCGCGTTAATCCACACATACCCAAATAGTACCCCGCTTTTTATCCACAAGGACGATGTTAGAAACCCAATCTGTCAATGGGATTGGATAAATGATGTCATCTTTGAGAATTTTTTCAACTTCTCCCTTGATGGCGGCTGCCTTTCTAGGGTGCACAGGATGAAGATGTTGGAAAATAGGCTTCGTGGTAGGATAAGTATGGATCTTATGCACAACTATACTCAGATCGATGCTGGGAATTTCCTTGTAGGACCAAGTGAAAACGTTTAGAAACTCTCGTAAGAGACTAGTATAGACCTCAATCTCATCAGGAGAATAGGTCACCCCAATGTGGATGTTCTCAACAACCCCCAGTTTAATGGAGATGTTAATAGGAATCATTTGTGTAATGTTCCCCATGTTACTTTCTGGTAAAAATTCATGTGTCAAGATGGGTGTTTAAAGTAGATGGGAAGTACCTTAGGAAGTGAATTTCTCAAGACAAGTAGACATGCCCCAAGGCCAGGCATAAATGAGGAATGAAGATGACTATCATCCCTGGGAGGATCCTTTAGAGACATCGTTTGCATGATGGCCTCATTAGTGGGGAATGTCTCATTCAAGGGATAAGTATAATCCAAAGCATCGAGCCAAGGGGATTGAGAATATCTGTTGAGAGACACACTCAAAGGAGTATGATTGGAGGGAGGAGGAGCCGAAGATGAGATAACTTCACAATAATCAACTTCAATTGGGCTTAATGACATCGCGTCACCAAATGAATCAAACTTCTTAGGAAAAGGGATGAATCACGGATCAGAAGACGTGGAGATCATATTGACCTGAGCAGTGTTGAGTAGAGGAAGAGAAAAATGACCCATAAGGGTAGGATCTTTGAAAATTCCCAACCCTATGCTTTCATAAGGCGTAAGAATATGATCTACATATGGAACATTGCTCTCGGAGGATGTGGAAGTGAAAAAGGATAATTGATCGATAGAGATGATCTTTCCTTTGTGCGGGAATTGAAGAACATGAAAGAGAGTTGACGGGACACATAGAATGATGTGAGTCTAACTGCAACCGAGAAGAAGATTATAATTGACCTTGGTGTCAATGACTCTAACCTTGACATTAACCATTTTCCCTTCCAAAGTTATAGGTAAGCTAGCGAGAACACCAAGAGTGCGAGATTCCCTTCCGTCGAAAGCTTCTAAAGTGTTTGGAGACTGATTAAGGGCCGGAGAGGCAATGGATTTCCAGTATGCAACCGAAATGATGCAAGTAGATGCACCTTCGTCCACGACCGCTCGATCGATATTCTTTCCATTAATCCCAACTTGGATGATCAGTGCAAGCTGGTGAGGGAGACATGGAATGAAATTTTCCAAATCGAAAGTGATAAGGCTTGAATCAGCGGGGTCCACCCCCCCCCGATAGTGAATAAAGAAGCCTTCCATTCTGATAGAAAACTCTGAAGTACTTCAAATTTAGACATAGCGGATGGCGCTTGGGAAAAATCCTTAAAAATATTATAATGATGAGTGGCATGAGCATTAGGGTTATAGGAAGACTTGCAAGGTATGCCTTTAGAAGGTGGCTGTACAACGAGCTAAATACTAGGCCTTTCAATGTGAAGAGGGTTAGAAGTAGGCGGGGGAGGAGGACCATTTTTGATCTCTTTCCCTGCTGCCTGACATGGTTTGGTATAATCTTTCGATATGGTAGCAATAGATATGTTTGCAACACCATTCATCATGAAAACCTGAGAGCCAAAAGGGGTGGAGGATTGAGGTTTTTCCAGCATATGACTTTTCTGCGATGAGAATGCTTCTTTAAGAACATCCAGAATGCCATGAGTGCCTTTAAGAAACCGACTCACCTCGGTTCGTCGTGGATAGTCCTTGGTGTAATTCTCATCGTCACATATCAGACAAGGGTACTTCGGTTTACATTTCGAACTATCATCAACATTGGGCTTAGAAGAATCCTATTTCGGGGTATTGGCTTTGGCCTTGCCTTTACCCATTTTATTACCTTTGGAAGCTTTATCCGTCGGGTTGGACTAGATGACATTCACTTCCGTGGTCTTCCCAGGATTAGGAGGTGGCTAAGAAGTAGTATCAGTGGAAGAAATATATTTTTTCTTCACCGGATTGGGAGAAGACTTACGATAAGTCCGAGACACAGAACGAATGATACTGTCAATAGATGGTGTCACTGATGCTTTGGAAATTTCATCTTGTGGAGCATTGAACAAGAGTTCATACAACGTACTATATTGCGAGTACATGAGATCGAGGTACTGGGCACGAGCGATGACTTGCTCCTCAGTAACACATGCCCCATAGCGATGTCCTTAGCAATCGAATCAATAAAAGAGGTAGTGAACCAATCAGTCAGAAGTTGATCAGGGATCTCAAACTTGATAAAACAATGACGTCATGTCCATTCATGAATATGATCAGAGATATGAGTAGCCCAATCTTGTTTCAAGGATTTTAGGAGGTGCATCCTAGTTTCATAACGAATTGGTAACTGAAAGTTTGTGAGAAATGCCATGGCAAGAGATTTTAAATCTTGAAAGATTCTGTGGGAGAGCTCAATGTACCACTTTGCAGCGGCACCAGTGAGATTCATTTGGAAAATACGTAAACGAATCGAATCATCAACCTAGGAGTTAGAGGAGCACCATAGATCATATTTCATGACATGTACCTGGGGGTCTTCTCTATAATTTCCTTCAAATTTGGGACAATTTCCAGGGATCTTGGTAGGAACTGGGGGCCCATATGGATTAAGAAGGATGTGTTCATTCATTAACTTCAACACATCAGGCAGTTCCAGTGTAGCAAGGAATGGAAATTGTGGATTGAAAGGCATTGCAGGCCTTTGATATAGAACAATATTGGGGTTCCAACAAGGTTGGGAGAAATTTTGACCCCATATTTTTTGTTCAGGAGGATTTTCTCCATAGGGGTTATAATTTTGATAATTCTACCCATAAACTGGTTGAGGACCAGGGTATTGATTATGAGTGATCAACTAAGGTCCATTTTGAGCAACATACAGATTTTGTTGTGGGATGTAAGCAGTTATTTGGGGTGAACCTTGTACCATCGAAGGTTGACCTTGAGGAATGAAAGGTGGGCCCTGAGGCTTCATAGGTTGTCCCTGGGGTGTGGGTTGACCCAGATACTGAGGTTGAATATGTTTTTCGTTGGGTGCAGGTTGACCTGGATACTAAGGTTGAATAGGTTCTCCCTAGGGTATAGGTTGACCTAAAGGAAGTGGACCATGTTGCCCAGGTTGACCTGAAGGTTTAGATGAGCCAGGTTGCCCCTGAAGACCCGGTTGG
This sequence comes from Pinus albicaulis, assembly GCA_034641835.2. Lineage (NCBI taxonomy): Eukaryota > Viridiplantae > Streptophyta > Pinopsida > Pinales > Pinaceae > Pinus > Pinus albicaulis. The sequence continues at coordinate 95,473,977 of CM076580.1, forward strand.
CCTGGCTGACTAGTGGAGGGTTGGCCTTGTTGTACAAGAGATGGGCCTTGCTGAATGTAAGGCTAGTTCGGTTGCAAAAAAGGTAGTCCCTAATGTAGATCGTGTTTCCCCTGAGGAGAATAAGGTGCTCCTTGCTGAAAATAAGGTTGACCAACAAGATCGTAGGGTTGTCTCTGAAGGGGCTATCCTTGTGGACCATAGGGTTGTCCCTGTAGGTACATAAAATGGTTGGGGTTAACCAGTATCTATGGCGTTTGAACATAAATGGACCTGCGGGTGAGGCACATGGTAATAGATGTGATTTCAATGCTCGTCGTAGTAATAAGGAGGATTGATGGGAGCTTGAACTTGCTGAGAACCCTAGGGGAAGTAATTATGTTGTTGAATGGCCATCATATATTGGTCTACGTCGAACCTCCAAGAATAGGATTAGAGGAGATAGGTGCACTACAATTAGGTTGATGGACTCCCAATACATGAGGTTGTGATCCACTCACAACGGGTTCAACAGGTATTGCGAAATCAATAGGAAGTGTTCCACTAACATCAGAAGATGACATAAATGAAGAAATCACACTAGTGAATGGTGTGGAGGAATCCACACAAACAGTGGGTTGGGTTCGGACATACGTAACCACTTTCGACGTAATGGGAGTCGAGGAAGATGGAACTGACATAAACGATCCCACTGAAGGAGTCGTGGTACTTGACCATAATGGATTCTGATACAAATATGTAGCACTAGAGATCATCTAACTCAAAGAAATATAACCAACCGGGAGAGATGAAGGCTCTGAAGAAGACTGACTCGAGACGTAAGGAAACTTCTCCTGAGGAAACTGATATTCCCTCGTAGAGACATAAGTCTCTTCACTAATAATAGGACTCGTGGCATCCATGTCGAATGAATACATGCGATCGGCGAAAAGGAAATGAGCAGTGGCAAGTAAAGCATGTGTTAATGGAGATGCAGGCAGTTGCGAGGGATCAAACATGAAAAGGCCCAATCATCCAGAGGTTTCAATTGATATCAAATGGTTCCTCCGGGGGAGATCAAGTGACAAGAGGTTGAACACTCGAAATAATGGCACATTAGTAGCCTAGAGTCCTAAGAGACTGAGGTGTCTCCAAAGAAACTCCGGAAGGAGATTCTTCACTACGAGGTAATGAACAAGATGATGAAACTAGTTGTTCCTCCGCTGTGACATTCTCTCAAAAACAAGAGAGAAAAATAGATGATCAATTCAAGGCTCTAATACCAATCACTAAGGAATTAATTATGAAAAGACCAATAAAATAACGTTAATGGGCATGTGATCATGGGTAATCAATTTTTATGACACTAAAACAAAAATCTGCCTTTTCATATTTTAAGAGTGGAGAAAAGGACAAAAGGTGCCTCTAGTCACTTTTAGTTTCGATGAGCTTGAAAGGACAAGTGCTCGATGATCTTTTCAAATTTTAGAGAGTCACTGAAAGATCAAAATGACTACTTAGGAACTCTAAGCAAGAGGGTGTACGAAGCTCCCTTGAACTACAATATACACCTTGGTGATTGAATGAAAGAGAAATGACCAAGGACATAACGTACGTACAGGCAGTCTCCCTGAATGATGTGTTCAATGTATCACGGTTATAGGGCAGTAGACTCGACTTCCTATGGATAAATGATTGCAACTTATGGGGGTCCCATTTTATATACACGATGGTACGAGGAGCACAAGTCCGTGCTACTGTTTTCTAATGCCATATGGTGAATGTTAGCTATGAGGTTTAACAACGCTGGAACACGTCAGTAGTGTAGACCTCTAAATGTGAGCGTTAAGTTTAAATGCTTTCTTAGGTTGATTGAGTTAATTTTAAATTTTATCTTGAAATTATGTTTTAGTTTCAAGGCCTTAATGAATGTAATCTCAAGTCTCTAATGCACAACTACATGAGAAAGTATCATTTCAATTCTATGAACAACTTGCTAAGAGAAGGATAGAGGTTCAGAATGGAGCAACAATCAATCAAATTCAAGAAATACTTTTCCTAATGCTAATAACACAACCAAAGAAGAAAACGAAAGGATTTTCTCTTGTTGTTCACTTTTTAATGAGAAATAAAGCTACTAAAGCAAAAGAGCATGTTTCATTTTCAAATAGAGAGAAAGAATGCAATTTTTGTTCTTTTATATGAATGAGAAGTAGTAATGGAATGTTACACTAAAAGGACAAAAAAAACACTAGCTTTGAGCAGCTTGAATGAAATTATCAAAACACAAAGAGACAAATCTAGAGCAAATATAAAACACACTCAAAACTAGATAGGTGTTCCTTCATGCAGATAAAGGACTTTCATATCGACTCAATCAACAATATTATCTATGCTCAGGGTGACTAATGGAGGGTCAAATGGACACCAGGATGACAGTTTGACAATCCTACAACACTTAGAATCGAAAGAAAAGACCAAGAAATCAGACAACAGGCTGAAAAACTAAAATACTAAACTGAATCATACACAGGTCGGAAGCTCGATGAACATGTGGCTGAACAAGAAGTCAAAGACACCTAGAAACCCTAGGATGACAAGCCACACTGATCAAATGAGAGGCAATCAACTAAAAAGAATGGGACAGGGAAGTCAAAAACAATCCAAGTGGACTAACTCAAAGAGGAAAAAGCAATACAGAGGGTAAGATGCACTAGAAAACTCAAGAAAAAGGCCTAAACCCAAACCTACAATATTTGGCGCGACTGTTCAGTAGTAATCCACACTGAACAGGGGAAATCACACCCGTAAAACAGGAAACCCATGGGAATCAGTGCGACTGTCAGGGAAATAGGAGCATCGAGTAAGAAAAACAAGGAAAGGAGAAAAGATAGATGAGAAAATACTTGGATTATCAATACAAGAATAGGTGAAGTGGATTGAAATAATCAGATAAGGAAAACAAAGTAGAGAAATCGCAATACAACCTAAATCAGACAGACAAGAAAAATTCCAAAACGAATCAGCAAGAGACAACAGACACAATGATCCCTAGTATGGTCACCAAATTTTTGAGAAGGCAAATCCCCTCTGCAGAAAGAAGCGATCCCTGTAGCCCCAGGGTGGGTCTAGCAACAAGGGAATACGTTGGACTCCTAAATTCCTAACTTATAAATGAAATATGGACTGGAACAGATATCCTACCTCGGTCCAACACTTTTTTCATTGCACACGGCAGCAGCCATTTGATCTTCGTCTTAAAGCCTTGTGCTCTGTGTTGGTGGCAATGTTCATGTGTTTTCACAAAGATCAAACAAATGATGACAAAATACAAGCATATACATTCATCTACAACTATTCAGCTAGTCAAGGAGAGCTAAACACTTTGCATATAAATGGAAACAAAGTTGGAACTAGAAACCGGTCATGTATTAATGATATACGAAAAATAAGTATACAACCTTATGCCTTGAAGTTGCAGATCTCCTTCGACGGGTTCAATCGAGCACGTCTCAAGAATTCATTCGTCATTCGACTCAATGACGAAATGGGCTTAAAATATCTCTCAACAATGGATTCTTCTCTACTTTCTTCAACACACCAGCTATACTAATGACTATTCAGCTAGCTAAATCAATGTGAGGAGGAAGAATTTATAGAAGAGGAGGAGGAGATGTGGGATTCCACATAAGGTGGAGGAGAGGTCTATCCCTTTGGGGAGTTGTAGATTTGTAGGAACTAACAAGCCAAAGGGAGAAACTTGATTTGATTTAGTCGAACAAACTATGATGACTCTACTCACGAAGCTGTTAAGCATGGAAGATTCATTTCTATTTTAAAAAACTTTCCAAAATCAGGTCGGCATGGGTGCCCTTCTGAGACAGAGCCCCAAAGGGCACGGAGCCCAATGTTAATTTCTTCATGGGCGCAAGGCCATAACTCCCTACCAGCACAGACCTAAAATCATATGTTTTTGAAGGTCTGCTTTAGGAATGATCAACAAAGATTATGATCTTGACATGCCAAGGGATGCAATTTCATTTATGGAAATGTATGACAGTACACAGGGGTCACTAAAATAGTCATCCAATGTGCAGGATGGGGATTGCAGGGACAATGACAAAATACCATGTAACACTTAGACTACTCTTCTATACCAATATTGACTTTTCTAGTCTTAATAGGTTCAGTAACATTTGGCAATTCAATCTCAGGTCCAATGATTGTGTGTTGTCCTCTACACTCGGAGATTTTAATGTTTCTTGGATCCTCATCATTTTATTTAGCGGTCACATTTCGACATTCAACGGTGTTCTTCATCTGTGCAATCCATGCTATTATGTCCCATACTAATTTTTCCTTATCACATCAAAAACAACATCTCAAATCTCCTACAATGCTTCACCAATGCACTGGAATCCACTTTCAAAGTTGAATGTAAAAATGAAGCTCTCTTTTAGCGCAACCCATTTGGTAGTACCATGTCACAACTCGGTCTCTAAATACCAATTCATGGGTACCTTTTCCAATGTATGAATGAATATGTGAACTCATTATGGCTACAAATTTTCTCCCCAAAATGCAATCCAATTGGTGAAATGATTGCGTGAATAATTTGTGCCTAAATATTGTTCTTTCATCTGGGTGTTGGGGCTTCCAAATTGCAGTCATAGCATTCTATGAAATTCCCTCCAATAAACAATATTTTATTTATGGGTTCCCCATGAGTGAGCTGGGATGAAACACAGAGCTAGATAAGGCACGCGGAACTGTTGTTCCTCTAGAACATCCCTTTCAAATGTATCTAAAAACATATTAAAATCTCATATATCATCATATTGTGGTAATTAATGTACCTTAGAGGATAAATAATGAAAAGATATAGTTACACGATTATAATGCAGTGTGCATATTTTGTGTAAGAAATTCTTCCAGTTTTCTAATTCTTCATCTGATTATGATAACCATGAACTATATTTTTCGAAACTAAGTCTACCATATGTCATGGGATTGATCCAATCCTCATCCTTCACGATTATTTTTTATACATGGTCAATATATTCACCCACATACTCATTGTGCACTAGCTCTATATACCTTTCTCCCTCTATAGGGTTCAAGGGGACCACAACCCTTGTCCCATTGTTTTCAAACACCATGCTCGTGCGCTTGATGTTAATAGTAACATCCATGTTAAAAGCCTAGTCTAGGCCTAGCAAGACAGGATACAGATTTTCATCATCAACAATTTCAATGACTTCAAAGACACTAAATACCTTGACTCCTTCAATGGAAACTACTACTCTAGAGAGCCTTCCCATTGGGATAATTTTCTATTAATTAGCCACGCACAGTTGAATTGAAGACCATTACTGCTTAGGTTATCCCATTTTCTGCCAAGTTTGTTTAGGTAAGACATTTTCATCATATCCCATATCCATAATAACTTGATCCATATGAAAGTCTCCTATCTGAGTGGTTAAGCATATATCTCATCCAGTTCTTCTTTTATTCTTGTGGACTTTTTTGACAAACTTTTGTTCCATCTAAGGTTGGTCTTTCTCAGTGCAGTTATCAATTAGTGTTTGAAGGTTTACCTTCATATTGCGCAAAATCTTGACACAAGCCTACATAAACAATTTCATTTCAGTTTGATGAGTTTCATCTGCGATATCTAGGACAGGCCTAGTCGATATTTTTGATGTCGTTGCACCGGGGTCCATGAAATTATTCGCATCTTCAGTAAAAGCATCGTTTTCATATTGCAAGTTAAATTCTTCCTTCTTCTTAGGGGATTTCCAAATACAGACATCTAAACAGGTTGTTTTCCTCCTTCTTATCTTCAACAGTTGTTGCACCACTTCATATCACAATGTTAACGCTAGGTTATTCATTGCATGGCTCTGACCTGATAATCTAAACGTTCTCTATAGATGTCTGAGTCTTATTTTCTTGCATTTTTGCAAACAACATAAGGAAATATTCAATTACATGATCTGTTGTCTACAATACCTACAAGATGGGTGTTTCAAGTTCTGGCAGTCGAAGTGGCCAAATTCTCCACAATTATAACATATGATTTGTCTTGAGGGGTCTTGACCCATGTTCAAAGTGTAATTGCACAACCAACAAAACCCTCTAACTAATATCCCTTTCGGCAGTGATCCACTTGTGCAGATCAAAGTCTCACCCGAAGTAGCATGGGGTGGTCCTAGAACCAGGTTTTCGTACCGAGAGGGGAATTATGATGTGGATCTAACCATTACTTCTCTCATACAGTCATATCTGATTACTATTTTCCTTTTTTATTGCTCTAAACCCAATTCAGATCTAACTTCAACAAAACCCTTAACACAGATGCAGTTATCAAGCAAACACAAAGATCTACTATTATTCCGATTTACTTAACATAAACCCTTAATACTGATATAATTCTTGCGCAAACACAAAGGTTTATTATTATATGATTAACTTGGAAAAATGTGAATTACATAACAGAAACTACAACATATCTATAAGAAAATCATTAACGTTAACATATAACAGAAATTATGCAAGTGAACCAGTGATTTTTCCAAAACTTATATTTATTACGCAGATCTTCAATTAATACAACTTCCTTCTCTTGCGCACATAACCGCAGAGTCCTCGCACACAACCCTGAACTTTCCTTTCGTATCCACGCACACAAACGCAAGGTCCTATCTCTTACCTAGAATAATCACCGAAACTTGCCAAAAATTGCATTACATATGAGACATTAGATGTTTCTATCATATCGTATTATTTCCTTTCTTTACTCATACATGTGTATTTATATAACTTATATGCACAAAAACCATGGAATCAAACCATGTTTTACCCTTTTACCTGTTACAATATGATGGATATTTTACCTTCCCTAAATCCCCTTGACCTATGTGCTACACTTTAACAAAATTAAAAAATTTGACTCTAGACTCGACCTGGGAGACCTTAGCCCAACAGGATCACCTCCACCAAAACTAGTTAAAAAAGAGAAAGGGCTCTTAAAACCATCATAGTTTAGGATGAAAGAAAAATAGATAAAAATTAATCCAAATCGATGATTAAAATGATTTTACTTATATATATATATATATATATATATATATATATATATATATATATATATATATATATATATATATATATATATATATATATATATATATATATATATATATATATATAGATTTCCTTATGGGGGTTTTCTCCTCGTTAATTAATTGAGAGGGATTCACAGAAACCATAATAGTTTCCCCAATAATTTACCCCATGTTTCCTAAACATTAGGCAATTGGGGTTTTCCCCTTGATCAAAGACCATAATCTATTGGAATTGATAGGATATTTCTTACCTTTGGTAATTAATCCATAGGGACATTAAAAAGACACGTCCTTGTGGAAAATGGTTTATATGGTATATCTAATCTACTTATTTTGGTTTTTTATGTATATTACCTAATACTCAGAGGTTATTTATAGAAGATAATGGTAAGGTGCAAAGATAAGGTGACATAAGAATTTTAAATAGATATTAAGTTGATGTAACATTACTCAAGTTTAGATGTGTGGTATAGTATTAGTGATGTACTCCTTGGGAAAGGAAAATACACAGTTGAGACCCTTAAAAGTTTCCGAATGATAGATTGTAAACCCATGACCACTGCTATCATACTAAATTTGAAGTTGTATGATAACTTGGATTCAAAATTTTTAGAATCTTTAGTGTATAGAATGTTCATTGGATCCTTGGCGTATCTAGTCAATACCGGACTTTTTATATGTTTTGTAGTGAATACCATGAGATAGTCAATGGTTGGGCCAAGAAAAATTTACCAGATAGCTACAAAACATGTGCTCCAATATTTTAAAGGCACAATACATTCTAGTCTAAGATATGTAAGAGATAGTGAGTTAATGTTGCATGGATTTGTTAATTATGATAGAGCAATATATGTGTGTGATAAGAATATTACTTCAAGGTGTTTCTTCATTTTGGGTTCAAAAGTGTTTTCCTAGTTTAGCAGGAAGTAGGATTTATTGGCATTGCGTACAACACACATTCATCATAGCTAGCACTGCTAGTCGTGAAGCCATAAAACTTTGCAAGTTGAATGGAGAAATGGCAGGAACGATTTTGGAGCCAATTGCGGTCTACTATGTCAACTAGAGTAGCTTTAAACTCTGAGAATCTAGTATTCCATGACTTTTCAAAGAATATTGACATTAGGTATCATTTTCTCCATCACCCATTTTAGAAGGGAGCAGTTTCTCTAGAGTATATTTAGACAGATCAACATGTTGCAAACTTCTTAACTATATCCTTGGAAAAGGGAAAGTTCAAAAAATTCAGGGAGATACTTCGACTGGTGAAGAACACTGTCCTTGGAAATATATAGTGTTAGAGTGTATCTTGAATAGTCTTCTATAACATAGGAACAAATGTAGCATTCTTGGGTGCACTTGTGAATATATCAAGACACTTCAGTTACAATAATTCAAACTCTACAATAAGAGTGCACTTCCTCTCTTCTAGATTCAGCAGTATGGTGCATTAGAATATGTAGAAGCAACTGTTGTTTTATTTCCAGCAAACTATCCTTAGCAACCTGCATGTGTTATAAATTTTTTGTATCTTAGTTCAATTTTGTTCTAGTAGTATTATAATTTTGACTTAAGTATAAGTTTAGTTAGGTAAGGCATATGCAGTCTAGTGATAGGGCACAAATACCAAGGAGATGTTTCTCTTACTAGAGCACAATAATTAAAGACTATCACTCATGCAAAGGCAAGAGTACAATTCTCAAGACCGTTGTAGATCTAATATTTAGATATAGCCTTGTAAACTTGTTGTGTTATTCAACAACACCAATTATTTAGAGTATTTACCTTAGAAAAATAATGGTGGTCCTTTTAAAAATTTTATACTAGAATGAATAAAACCCTTCAGTGATTAATTCAAATAGAAATATGAATGAAATGGGTTAAAAATGTTAAGTTTTTGTTTAAAGGACACTTAAGCGAAGAATAGTAAACAAACATACAAGTAAATCGTAATCGCAAGATCACATGAACGTCATATGGCTTATAAAAGGCCACTCTAAACGATTTGCAATGCGAAAAAAAATAAAGAACTTAAATAAAGGAAAAAGGCTTTTTGCTCGAATGATATTCCATGAAAAGAAAAAAATGGGACCAACCACCGCCATTTAATCAATTGCAAATTTCATATCGCGTTTTTTCCATGACAACATTTAATCCATCCTTTACATTTTCCCAATGCGATGTACTCCATTGCATCACACTTTCGCTACATGACCACTCTTCCCATTGTCCAATTCCGCCGAAATTGGGATTGCAATATCAGAATCGGTGAAAGGAGACTATCCGGCATTTTAAGAATTTCACACACGAATAATATTTGTGATGAAAAAATATCTCATTTAAATGCTTAAATTATTACGTGGGCACATCAACCCATGATTTCCATTAATGTCATAACTTAAATAGTTTAACAACTCATGCCTCCAAAAAATGATTTGACCACAAGAGTATTGAATTTTTGGATTGTCTGCATTCCAAGTTTCATTTGCCCATTATTTCCATTATTACAATACTTTATTATTGTAAAAAGATTTCCCCTTTTTTACTTATCATTCTTGATTGTTCGTAGGCAATTCCAAACAAGCATAGTTCTTCAGAAATGTCAAATGCTACGAAGAATCCAAAAAATCCATGGCTCTCAGTAATCCTACAACTTCATCTAATGAAGTAATAAATATGCTCCCCTTATTCACAGACATGAAATGCGGGTCAGAGAGTGGTTATTCCTCTTGGGAATAAATGTACAGATTATTTGAAGATGAGAAACCCCACGGGGTTGAAAGAGAAACTACTCAAGATGCTTCTAATTATTCAAAATCTACTATAGAAGAGGTCACCAAATATTTTCTACACCGGATTTCTACACGCACCAAAATTTTACCATATACTGATATGGTAAAATGGATAATCGACAATCTCAATATTGGAGACAAAACTTTTCTGACAAGCAGAGGAACGATGGTAGGATCTTTTAGAGAAGAATATTTGAAGAAAATGTACCACATTCTAGACCCAAAGAAGGTATATGATAAATATTTTCTAGAAAAATTCACCAAGGAGAAGGAAATAAAGTCAAACCACGTAACACAATTGAGGAACAACCCAAAAAAGCATAAAAATTATGATAGGGGTATGTATTCAACTAATTCTCTTGCTAGTCCCTATCCTTATATTTCTGCAATGATGTCTAGACTCTTCAGCCAACCCGATACCATTAAATTCTTAGTTGAATGAGTTCCCCTTATGCAATTTGTTGCAGATTCTTATGTCATGGACTAGGGAACCATTTTTTCCAATAATATTGCCACCTAAATTCTTGAAAATAGAAATAATTGTTCCATTTCATCTAAAATATTTGCTCAATTTTACATGAGTTCTTACATTATGGATGTTGTATGTTTTACCTCAGATTTTCCAATCATGGGTTGGAAATGGAATACCCAAGACTCTACTCCCATTCATGTCGATTGTAGTATTCTATGGGAATGAAGATATGGAAGTCATTTCTAAAAAATCTTCCATGGAGTTATGCTCCCATTATTTCAAGCTGTATTTAATAAAAAGGCCCCCAGATTATCCAAGGAAGTTCAAGCAGACTTCACTTCCATTGGAAAATGGTTCAGTGAAGAATTGTTTACTTATGTAAGAGTTTTTAAAAGCTTGGCTCAACCACATGTCCTACCATTGCATGTTATAAATAAACTTCTCGCGGGAGAAATCTCTTACCAAATTTTTGGTAATGCATTGACTAATAAGGAAGCAAAAAAAATTTCCTGACCCTCTTTTCCTATTCACTGTGGTGCATAAGCATTAGACAATTACAAGTATGCAGGGTTAGAATTCAATAAAATCCAGTGCTTGAAATTGTTTACAATTTCAAACAGGAAATATGACCCAAACCAAGTTGCCTTTTATTTCAGAACTCAAGTCAAAATAATACCATTTGTGCATGCAGATGATGATTTTGATGACTTGTTTGAGTAAGTCAACACTTATTCTATGGTACAGAAATTAGTAGCATCATGCTTCAAACCCCAACAGCTTTCAAAATTCAATAATTAAAGAAAAAAATATTGGAAGGGATTCCATTAAATATACTAGAGGTATCCCAACCCATATCACAGAAGGAAAATCAATAGAAAGAGCAGGAAAAGGATCAGCCACCTAAGGATACTGAAGTGCTTAGTAGAATAGAAAAACATAAGTATACTAGGATGCAAGGCAAAGATCCACATTTTCCAAGTGACTTGAATCATGTATTGAAGGAGTTAAATCAACAAATTCAAGGATACCAAAAAATGGTGATCATTGATCATCAACAAGAAATGGAAACACCTCAAGGTAAAATTTAGAATTCATTTACTATTGGGTCAATTGAAAAATTAGTTAACACAGAACAAGTAGAATTTATCCCAACCTACCCTACGATTCTGTTGAAAATTGATGAAATTACTCCTTTAGATATATTTTATAGTCCCAGACATAAATTTGTCATGAGCAGGCAGAGGAAGAGAAGGAGAACGTAATAGTCACAAATCCTTGTTCCTAGAAATGTCCATATGCAAGTAGTTTCGAAAGACTTGCAAGTAGATCCATCTCAGGATAGAACTAGTTTGAATTAGTTTGTAGGAGTATTTGCATTCGCCACTATAGACAAGGCCACTGAAGTTCAACAATTAGTCAACGAAAAGGATGAAAAAATCCTTCGATTGGAACGTGAATTGCAAGAAGAGAATAAAAGTGTTAATTAGCAGTTACAAGCACAAGTATCATAGCTCCAACAGAGTGTAGATAACTTAAAGTTGCAGAACCAATATAAAATTGTTGCTACGGATACTCAGATTCATTATTTGCAATTCATTTTTGAGCATTTGAAAGACAATCCCAAAGTAGATGAATTCAGGAAGGAAGCATTGAAATTAAATACCTTTTTGGCTCAACAACAAGTCGTTTTCTGCCAAAAATTGTCTATTATTATTGAAATATGTGAAAAAATTGATTCACTGATGAATCGAGTAGCTGAAATGAGGATAATATTTGATGAAATAGATGACAAAGTATCATAGTATGTCACCTTGCAAGATACTACTGAAGGTCAAAATTCCAATCTTCCTAGGATTGAGGATTCCAAAATAGAAATCTCATTTACTGATTGGGACATACATTTAAAACAAGTTGAAAGGGAAATTTGAAGAGACAAAGATGTTGCTAACAAAATAGTAGAAATAGTTAGCCAGAATCTAATTGCTGCTAATATGATTGACATATTCCCTCCTAGTTCTCTCCCTATTGTAAAAGATTTAATAATACAATGGAAGGAATTTCTAGGGTAAAAGAGGATCAAAAAATTGGAGAAGCTGGACTAGGAAAAGTATTGGAAGTGCTTGGTTAAGCCACATATCCAATGGCTAATGTTGTGATGTATAACATATACTTCCTCTTATATTATGCCTCCACTATCAGATGTGGTCTACACAGGACAACTACGCATTAGGCCAGGAAAACCTCTTGATGTTCAACCTATGCTCAACATACTTCAACTAAAGCAACGAATGTCCAATGAGACAATAATGCAATCCTGAAGCAAGTCATCCCATAATATTATGCTTAGGTTTTTAATTTCACTTAATTTAAGGAAAGTTGTTTAAACCTCCTAAGCTCTTTATGTAATTACTATTTTTGTACTCTCTATTTAATTATATAAACCCCTTCATGCCTTTTAAGAAGGGGTCCTGAAATTGTGAAAATAAGAGTTTATAGAAGCTGCACCTTTATTCTCTTAAACATTTTCTTAATAGAAAAGGTTGGACCAAATACTATTTTTAAAATTAGCAGAGTTAGCTTATAAATGATACTTTTATCTTTATGTTAATATTCTATTTCAAATGAAAAATAGTTGACTTTTCTTATGATGTTTTGTTATATGTATCTTTTTAACACAATATAGAATTAATTCACTTCTGAACATGTTCGATTGCCATTTTTATACATATTCAATACATGCAATAAATAGATGTGATATATGCTTATTCAATTGATTTAATTAAATATTTAATTAAATCAATTATCTTAATTTTTTGTTCACCTCTCTAAGTGTTTGTTGAATCTTTATTTGCATTCACTAAAAGATTATCTCTTTAATTCGTATATAAATATAGTTCATTCCATGATATAGATAAGTATATTTACTTTCTTTAAGCTTTTTATCACTCCCATTTATCAAGTCATGGTCACTTAAAATACCACCCATCCACCAAATTATATTTCATTGGGAAACTGGTCCCATAAATCCATTCGGAGCCACCATCTCAAACAAATAAGGCATGGCTTTTAAGTCCCCAGCCGGGTGGTTTTCCCCGATGTTGTTGTACAGATTTTTGGGGCATCAACATTTTTAGCTCTAGAATGAGGAACATTAGACTATGAATGACACCAAAGATTAATACAAAAAATAAATACCATCAAAAGAGTCTTTCTCCCTCCAAATCTCCTACAACTTCTAGTCCCTGTTCAAAATACAGAATCTATAGATCATAAGTTGTTCAATATTATCCCAAGTATCTTAGGTCCATTCCCAAAAAAATCTCCCTAGATTATACCCCAGAATCGCCTAAAGTAAAACCCTTAATAAAGAAGTTAGAATAAATTTCTACTTCAGTAGTAAATCTTGTGCTTTCTAAAACCTCTGAAGGAAGTGTCACTTCAATATTAAAAGGCATTGGTGTATTAACTCGTTCTAAGCATCACAAACTCGAAATAATCCCTTTTGAGTTTCTCCTTCATTTATAGCGTAGGAAATATCTCATATTTGAGACCCAAACGTTAACTAGTGAGATTATTTCATATTTTCCCCTATAACTCCATCATTTATTCCTCCTATTAAATATTCCCAACCAATTTCTTCATCAATTCATATTTCTTCTTCTCAGACTACAAGCACTGCTTCAAATTGTATGAATTCTATGGTTGTTTTTTCTTCATCTACATGCACAACTGGAACTACTTATTCCACTCCAAATACTTCTTTTGGACCAATCAATCCTTCGATTTACACACTAGAGAATAGACCTTGGACAAACCCTATAGTTTTTCAATTACCAGGTCCTCTTCACCCTTTACCTAAGCATCCATAAATATGTTTGGCTAAGTATAATCTAGATGACGATCTCCCTATAGAAGAACATCTCCATAATTTCATGTTGTCTATGAATCTAAATGATGCTTTTGAGGAAAATTATAGACTTATAATTTGACAAAAATAAAATATCTCCCAAGGGTAGGTAAGATTATCAGATGTTGCACAAGATATATGGAGGATAATACTTTAAGTGATTTTCTAATTAAACTAATCACACACACATAGCTCTAATGTCTCTTTTCCTTATCAACACTTGGTAGCAAAGGCTATGGAGTGGATTTAATCATCCCTCTATAGCCCCTAAGATTGCTGATGTTGATTAGAAAATATAAAGGACCAAGAAAACAACCATAAAAATCAATTTAACATTACATAACATAAACTACAACTTGATAAAATGATTTCAAACACATTTATCAAACAAACTTCACCATTCAACCATTACACATGTTCTGCTATCATTTAGAAAAGGGAAACAATAGTTGTGCAAATAATTCTGTTAATGCATGAAAATAATTAAAGAGACACAAAATTGTAAATAATGGAGTTTTGAGCAAAGGGCACCCTCCCTTACTCACAACCCATTTACTATTAAAGGGGTTTAATCTGAAAAATTAACAGAACATATAAATTTGTATTAATATAAAAATTATTATAGTGATGTACAAGTCTTATATGTCACACCCACGAACCCTTTTGAAAATGAAACATAATAACGTTTATACAAGTTCAGAGGCTTATGCTTGCCTGAATTAGGAAATATATTGTGCTGCAACTAATTTCTATCAATAACTGAAAAAAGTAACAAAAATAGCACTACTGAGTTTTATCGATGATAGAAAGCATGGATCAAACTGATTTCATTACATTGTTGGAGCTTTTCCCAATATGTCCATCGAGAAGAGGACTAAAGATCTGGGCGAATTCGATGATGAATTCGAGGCATCCAATAGGACAACATCCATGTACGTGGATTTCCTCATAAAACCCATGTTCCCGTTTTACTTGAAACTAACTGGAACATACTCAACCACCGATTCTACTGCAGGAAGTCTGGGCAGTTATAGGAAATCCGCACCTATAGGAAATTGTAGTGTGTCTACAGGAAATCAACGACCATGGGTTGTGTATAGGAAATCATGGAGCTGCTTCAAATAGTGGCTAATATGCATCATTAGGGTAATTTTGAGGTCTAAAATGGGCCTCCTAAGGAAATTATACAATAATAGTGGAAATAGTAAAATAAGATTTGATTACATCATCAAAGTTTAGAGGGAAAAAAAGAAAAAAACTACTTTTTCAACTCGTATTTTGAACTTATATTTGTAAGGGTTTACTCAAATTTCAAGTGGTGTTGGCTTGAGGGGTCCTGACCCGAGTTTGGTGTGCAAGGTTTGCCAAAAAACCCCTATACTACTGGCCCTTTCAGTAGTGACCTGCTTTCGCAGGTCAAAGTCTCACCCGAAGTAGTATGGGTGGGTGCTGGAACCAGGTTTCCGCACCCTGAGAAAGGATAAGAAAGGAAAGAAAAGATGCGTTTGGTCTTGCGATGCCCAGATCACCTTTACCACACAAATCCCAGAGGGTTTCTATTCTCATGCACATGCATTATATCTATAATTATATATGCTGTTGTAACAATAATCTGGCAGTGCATAAACAGAACAGAACAGATTGAAGTACATAAACACACTTACACAGAACTTCACAGCTTAAACATAGAATACACAGCACAATAATTACCAATAATTCATACACAGATTACTCACAGATTCAGTACTTCATCAATCCTTCTCATTCATTCATTCATTCATCAATTATCCTTACAATTCCCTTCCCAACTTGCGCACACAACAGCAGGGTCTGCACACAGCTACACTTGGATCTCTGTGCACACAGCTAGCAAGAGTCTGTTCCCCAAAACCCAAAAATATAGCTTAAACCACAATTCGCATCAACAGTTCATCATTCTTTTCCTTTACAATACAAAATTATCCTCTATTTATAAAAATCTAGCATAGAATTTCCTATGGTCCGCAACCCATGGTTTTCGAACCGCTGGTTTACCCTTTTACCCTTTACAATGCTTTTGGGGCTTTAACCCACCCCAAAACCCCTTCGCTAGATTAAATATAATTAAAATATTTCTAAAATATCCAAAATGGACTAGTTCCACAGCTTGTTAGGAGACCTCGTTCCAACAGTCCCCTAACACAATCTTGTGACTCGTCCCGAGTCACTGCAGCTGCCATATAGTCATTGAACCCGGTAAGGCTTGAGTCGATTACCATTGAAAAATCCTGGTAAGATGTCTCCGCACATGGTAGCTAGTTGGACTGCTCCGCCATTCGTGATTTCCTTAACTGTGTAGGGACCAAGCCAGTGCTGACGAAATTTTCCTGGATGTTTTTCAAATTGGTTATCGTATAAAAGGACAAGGTCACCTACGACGAATCTCTTATGGCGGATATGTCAATCATGTCAGGCTTCTTCACGAGCCTTCTGAACCTGTTCGTGAAAATCAGCAATATACTGATCTTCCTCGAGAGCCACAAGCTGCGCAAGATGTTCCTCCATGATATCGGGGTCCACTATATTTGTAAATGTTGCGATGCGCGGGCTAGGAACAATGTATTCAATGGGCATAATGGCCTCTTTTCCATAAACAATATGGAAGGGGGTTCTGCCTATTAGCTTCTTGCAGGTCGTTTGGTAGGCGCACAGAATGGAGGGAATGTGAACATCCCAGTCATTACGATCGGCATTGCAAGCCTTAGTTAATGCATGTTCAAAAATTTTGTTAAAAGCTTCAACCGTCCCATTTACCTGAGGGTGGTATGGTGTAATATTCCCATGGTGGATCCAGAATTCCTCATTCAAGGCTTGAATCGTTTGGTTGACAAAGTGTGTACTTCTATCACTCATTAGAATCTTTGGGCAGCCAAACCTGGACAGAATGTGCTCAAAGATGAAGTCTGTAGCAGTATCCATAGTAAAATCCTTCACCTCTTGCGCCTCAACCCATCGAGTGGCGTAGTCAGTGGCAATGATAATGTAGCGCGCACCTGTTTTCTTTCATCGTGGGTTAATGGGCCCTATAAAATCAATGGCCCATTTCTCAAAAGCTTGCAAAGCTACTTGCGGTTGTAAAGGCATATCATCTCGGTGTGAAGGTCATCCTGTGTGTTGGCAGGTGTCGCATGACCTACAATAGGTGTAAGAATATTGATGCAAGGTAGGCCGCCATAACCCAGCCCTCAAAATTTTTTGTGCCATTGCGCATCCTACATAGTGGACTCTTGCGACACCCTCATGTGATTTTGCTAAAACGATAGGTCATTCATGGTCTAGGACATATCTGCATATTATTTCATCTGTGCCTAGCTTGTATAACTTACCAGCAATGATTGTAAAGTCCGCAGCTCGAGTAACCAATTCCTTCTTCTGCTGTACCGAATACCCAGCCAGGGCCACTCCTGTAGTGAGGAACTCAATGATATCAACAAAGTGTGCGTCGACCACCTTAATGGTAAATAGCTGCGCATCTGGAAAACCTTCTTCCAAAATAGTAGGTTCTTCCCCTGTTTCAATGCGAGATAGATGATCCGGGCCTGCATTCAACCTTCCGGGCCTGACAATGATCTCAAAATCATATTCCTTAAATAGCAATAGCCAGCGGCGAATATTTCCCCCCAACACAAGCTTGATGACCAGGTATTTCAAAGTCGAATGATCAGTGAACATTTTAAAGTGTTCACCCAATAGATAGTGCTAATATTTCTGTAGCGCATAGACCATAGCCAATCCTTCACGCTCAATCTTGGAGTAGTTTCGTTTTGCACCCGAGAGTTTCTGACTTGCAAAGGCAATCGGGTGATGGATATCGCCTTATCTAGGTTGAGTGAGAACATCTCCTAAGGCGATGCCTGACGCATCCACATGTACATGAAATTCCTTTGATCAATCAAGAAATATTACTATGGGGGCAGAGATCATCCTCTCCTTGAGTAGTTCAAAGCTCTTCTGACATTCATCATCCCAAAAGAAAGAAACATATTTTTTTAGTAGCTTTTCCATAGGTTTTGTAATCAAGGTGTACCCCTGATTGAATTTTCTGTAATATCCATTGTGTCCAAGAATAGAATGAAGCTATTTCTCCATTGTTGGGACTGGCAAGTTGATAATTACGGTTACCTTCGTAGGATCAACCATCAATCCCTGCCGACAAAAGATGTGTCCGAGCAGGATTCCAAATGGCATATAGAAGATGCACTTCTTAATATTCAAGGAAATCTGGTGCTTCCGGCATGCATCCAACATTAGTCGTAGGTTAGAGACATGTTCCTTTACTAAACCAAAAACCGTCCAGTCATCGAAATAAACCTCCAGGAACTTATGAATAAACTCCTTGAATACAACAACTACGACCCTTGATAAATAGCAGGTGCATTTTTGAGACCAAAGGGCATGACCATATACTAGAAGAACCCCCATTTAGTCGCAAAAGTAGTCTTACTGCTATCTTCAGGTGAAATTTGGATCTAATGGTACCCTGAGAACCCATCGGTGAAGGAATAGGCCTCCTGTCTTCCCACGCTATCAAGGATTTCATCAGAGGAGGGTGTAGGAAAGGGGTCATGGATTCAGGCGTGGTTTAACTTGCACAAATCCATGAAGATGCATATTTCCCCCTTGGTCTTCTTTTCCTGGATGACCATTGGACTTACGCAATCTGATTGCTCAACTAGTTCAATGATATCGGCGGCAAGCATTTTATCCAGCTCTTCCTTGACCTTTTGCTTGTATTTATGATTCAGTTGATAAGGCCTCTGCTTGACGGGGCGCGCCTTAGGTTTTATAGTAATGTACATAATACTGAGATCCCCGGTGATGCCCTTAAGCTCAGAGAAATTTTTTGGAAATAGGTCCTGATACTTCGTGAGCAATTCTATGATTTGGCCTACAGTCCCTTCATCCTAATAGTCCCCAATCTTAGCCAACTTAGGGTGTTCCTCCGTCCCAATATTAACGTCACACAACTTAAGAGGCTACATTATGTCAATATTATGCAGTGATGGTCCCATGACAGTGCGTTCTCCTTCAGATTCTGGGACGGAAATGTTTCGAGGGTTATCTTCTTCCTCATCAATTTCTAAGCTCCGGAAATTGGCTATGTCTTTCATCTGCGCTTCCCATGTCAGGACCGTTGGGGCGATGTGGTGGGGAGAATTCTTAAAGACAAACGCATCGATGTCCTACAGAGCTTCCTCGAGCATCTTTGTCCCTGCAATCAATCCGAATGTTCCAACAAAGTCCTCCTTTAGAACTTCTCAGTGGCGGGTGCGCTGGTGCAATTCCGCATCTAAGTACCAAGCGGCCGGGATAGGACCCAAGGCATAAAAAAATAGATGGACCCATTCTTCTGTAGTTCGGTTGGACCATTTTGTCAGCCAGACATACAAATGTGCGCGAGGGTCCCCAGGTCCAAGGAACATCCTGGTGCGTATGTCAGCTGGAGGGACGAACCGTAGAAGCATCCTTTCTCGAAATGTTTCCCAGTCTGGGAATGCTTTCTTGTGGGTGTCCCACCAACGCGCGGGTGTCCCATGCATAGCCAGATTAAGGGCCCACAGCCATCATACCCTTGGTACCCTAGCTTCTAGCATTCTTAGGAATTCCTAGACACTACCAGCCTCATCAAAGTGGGGTAGATCACTTACCTAAGAGGAAATGAAATATAGGGTTCTTGTGACTCGGGGGCAGCGCAACACCAAAACATCATGTAACTGGTTTTGCCAATTCTCCAGTTCCTCATCGTCATCAGAGTATCATTCACTATCTCTCCATAATATCCCATCTATTGTGGGTTTGAACCTGTCTTCATCCTGCGTAGTCAATCTATAAATGTGGTCCAGTTCCTCCCGTTCGTAGGCTGGTTCGATATAACGCATGCCTTCTACTGGATCTAGTGGTACTATTACGAGTGTGCCATTGTTTTAAAACACCATGCTGTGCTTCTTGAGATTGATAACACCCCCGATGTCTATAGCCCAGTCAAGTCTGAGTATTGCAAGGTACAGATCTGCATCTTCCATGATTTCGATGACCTCAAAGTAAGCTAGGAATTTTACTCTTGCGATATCTACCATGACTCTTAGCAATCATCCTAGCGGGATGATCTTCTATTGATTCACCATGCGCAGCTAGATAGTGGACCATTCCAACTTAGGTTCGCCCATCCGTTGCCATGTCTGCTTCGATAGTACGTTCGCATCTGACCCTAAATCAAGAATAACTTGGTCCATCTCGTAGTCGCCAACCTGCACAGTCAACCGCATTTCTCTTCTGGTGCGTTTCTTGTAGCCATATAGCCAGTGGACACCTATAGTCTCAAGAATTGTGTTAGGATGGGTTGCACAGCTATTCAGTAATACTTGAAGATTTTCTATAGCTGGCTGGTTACGTAGAAGTTTCAAGCATGCCTTTAGAAAGGGCTCAACCTCTTCCCCTTTCTTGAGGTGCGCCGGAAGCTGCGTAGGGTCTGTCCGTGGTACTTGTTATGTGAGGTGCACTTCTTCCCTTGCTCCCTGGGTGACCATCCCGATGCGTAGCTCAGTTTTAACCATTTTTACATTCTGCGTAGGGGTGGGCTGTTTTTTCTGCATTTTGGCTATCAGTAGTGGGCAGTCTTCAATTTCTTGGTCCAGCTACCGGCAATATTTGCAAGATTGCTTGTTGGGATTTGGGTAGTCCCTTGCGAAGTGCCCTATCTCCCCGCAGTTATAGCAGATCAGCTGCCACCAACCCCATTCTGTGCTCCCTTCCTGACCTCCCCTTCCCCTTGCTAGGGAGCCACCAAAAGTTACAGGGGATCTCAGCGACACGGGATCTGATTGTACCCTATAGAGGTTTCTCTGATCTATCAATAATTCATATGTGCAAAAATTATACTCATCATGCCCTATCGATCAACAAAACTTGCACCATTTTTGCTTCATATCACCCATACTTAACCAGGGGCACTCGGCTGTATGATGTAGTCTCGCTACCCGGTAGTCATTGCACCAGAGCACAGATCCGTCGGACCCAGGGTGCTGCGGACTAGGTCCCCCTGCCTGTAAGTAATCTGCCAATAGGGGACACTGGTCCTTGGTATGGCCAGACACCTGACATCGTATGCACCAAATGTCTTTGCTAACTCTTTTTTCTCATTCCATCCACAAGATCTGTATTTCCATGTGCATGGCTCCGATCTGCTCTTGAATCTACTGTACTCCCCCCAACGTGTCATCCTTGGGTGCGGATTTGAGCTTCATGGAAGCTTCTAAGGATTTTTCCTGTGACTTGAAGGTTTGCTGGCCCATTTTTATACGTAAGTGAGGTAGCAACAAGGTGATGAACCATTCCATGTGTTGTCTATCGTCATACTTAAACCCTCCTTCCCTGATTGCTTTCTTCAATCCATGATCGGCCTCCCACACTGACTTCGACGTATCTTGCTTGAAGTCTTTTACTTCCACTACGAACTGAGAGTATGACTTTGGCTTCTGGAACTGTTGTTTTAGGGCATCCTTAATATTTTGAAGGGATGCATTTTTTTTTAGATATGTACTGCATATACCAATCTAGCGCTTTGTCTTCAAAGGCCAAGGACAACTATGCTCTCTTCACATTATCGCTCACTACCCCCTGTGCCATCCATACCGAGTCGGCCATGAACCAAAAACGATATATGTATTCATCAGTCGCGCCTTTAAAGGTAGGTAATTTCAAGTGTATTGTCATTTCTCTTTCTAGTGAGGCTCCAGTTGAGGGCTTGCTCTCCCGTGAGCCTGACGAACCTTGCGTCGTTGCTCTCCTTGGCGGGCTATGGAGAGAGGGATTCTTTTCTAGATTAGATTGATAATACTTACCACTTCGTGTTGTACTCTCCTCCAGAGTAGCGCTCATTTACTTTTGCATCAGATCTTCAGTATTTTCTTGCCAGTACTAGATCACTTTCTCAGAATTATTTCAGATCCCGGCAATGGAACCATTTGTTGGCTCGAGGGGTCCTGACCGAAGTTCGGTGTGCAAATTTTTCCAACAAACCCCTATACTACTGGCCATTTCGGCAGTGACCTCCTTTCGTAGGTAAAATTCTCACCCGAAGTAGTATGGGTGGGTGCTGGAACTAGGTTTCCACACCCTGAGAAAGGATAGGTAAGGCAAGCAGAGCTGCGTTTGGTCCTGCGATGCCCAGATCGCCTTTACCGCACACAACCCAGAGGGTTTCTATTCACATCCACGTGCATTATATCTATAATTATATATATGCTGCTATAATAGTAATCCAATAGTGCATAAACAGAGCAGAATAGATCGAAGTACATAAACACACTTACACAGAACTTCACAGCATAAACACAAAAATACATAGCACAGTAATTACCAATAATTCATACACAGATTACTCACAGATTCAGTACTTCATCAATACTTCTCATTCATTCATTCATTCATTCATCAATTATCCCTTACAATTCCCTTCCCATCCTACGCACATAGCAGCACGGTCTGCACACAACTGGACTTGGATCTCCGCGCACACAGCCAGCAGGAGTCCATTCCCCAAAACCCAAACAGATAGCTTAAACCACAATTCGCATCAATAGTTCATCATTCTTGTCCTTTACAATACAAAATCCTCCTCTATTTATAACAATCTAGCCTAGACTTTCCTATGGTCTGAAACCCATGGTTTTCGGACCCGTTGTTTACCCTTTTACCCTTTACAATGCTTTCGAGGCTTTGACCCACCCCAAAACCCCTCCGCTAGATTAAATCTAATTAAAATATATCAAAGATATCCAAAATGGACCAATTTTGCAGCTTGTTAAGAGACCCTGTTCGAACAAGTGGGAATACTCGTTGGATGCAAAATTTAATTCCTCGTCCAAGGAGTACCCATGTTGCATACTTTTGATGGAATTTGCTACATGAAAAATTAGAAATACATAAAAAACGTGATTGCAATCACTTTGTTTTATGTATTTCTCATTTTTCGTGTAGTAGGGTCCATCAAAAGTATGTGACATGGGTACTCTTTGCATGAGGAAATAAATTTTACATCCAACAAGTATTCCTGCTCGAAATTTTAGTAAACACTTAGGGAGATAATTTGAAAATACGAGTTGAAAAAGTAGTTTTATTATTTTATTATTTTTTAATATTTTTATTTTTTTACTCCAAAAATGGTGCATCATCCCCCATGGTTGACATCATCATCTTGAATCCTATTGGTTCTTAGAAATTTTATTTTAGTTGTACAGCTTTCTTAGGAGGCCCATTTTAGACCTCAAAATTCCCCTAATGAAGACTCAATCTGTCAAACTTGAAATTTGTAGATAATTCGATTAGGATGTTGGGTGTGGAGCCTGATTATCTTGTTTACTTTGTATCACAACATTGGACCCCTTTACCTTAAAAGGGGTGGCAACGCCGCCCGTAATTAATCACTGTCGTGGAGGGTCCAGGGAGGGAAGCACCCCCGAAGCTAAAAACAGATGTAAAATTGCCTTGTAAAAATATAGTAATTTCTAGTCAATCTGGGCTGTTTATTAGGAAAATGATCTGATGGTAGAAGTTATGTTTAGATTAGGGTTTTTTGCCCTAGAAGGCAACCCCTCGCTTTTATGAGGGCATTGTATTACAACTGTGCATTATATGTTTATTCTTGGAGTGAGAAACAAAGAGGGAGATTGTGAGAGAGAACAGAGGATATTACAGCGGATCTGCTGTAGGTTTTGTCTCTTCATTTTTGTTGGATAATAGAAATGAAGGACTGGCTATTCGGGGTGGACGTAGCCCAAACTGGGTGAACCACGTATATCTGTGTCTCTCTAGTTTTCTGTGCTTTGTGTGCTTTTATTTTCCACATATTTTATGTGTTTCATTTCTCTGTAATATTTAATTTTCTAACATAGGAAATACTTAGCCTCTAGAAATACTTCAGAACAAGATAAAATGATACTTTTAATATAATTTTCATACCTTGAGCGCTCAACACCCTTTTGGTCGAAACATAGGTAATATGGAGAAATAGGAGTAATTAGGAGTCAAAAAGAGTTCAAAATGGGGGAAATAAAGGACTTAGAATGCTATAAAAATGGAGAAAAATAGGGACTCAACATCACCCCCACACCTAGCTTCTTGCATGTCCCTTATGCAAGAAAAATTTTGCAACTTCAGAAGAAAAAATTCAATCCTTGCCCTGTGCTACAACTACTGTAACCAAGTGATCTAATTGGGCCCTGTTTGATTCTTCCTGAACCTGACCTTGATATTCTTCATTATTTTTCTACAGGTGGTCGGTTTGGGTCTATTTATTCTTCATGATCTAGCATGTCTTCTTATTCCACTCATCAAACTCCTTCTACATGCATAGTCTATTTTCCTTCAAGGTCTCATTTTCCTTTCGAAGAGCTCGCTTCGACACAGTAAGCTCAGTGATAATTTCTTTCATTTACTTCTGAGATGACTTCTTCTAGGAGGTTCCCTCTCATTCATGCTATCCTTGAAAGGACTAGGGAAAAATTGGTTCCTCCTGTCCATGGAAGTCATCAACTATCTTATTCCCACTTTCCTACAGCGATGGGTCTTGGAAGGAGGTGACCTACCATTATCCTTTATTAATAAACTAGGCTACCTCTAAATTCCCATTCCTTTTTGACAGGTCTCAGGGTTTCTTACTCTTTTTATCAATTTTAATTGATGGTACCCCTTCCTATGCATTTTCCTCAATTTCCAGCTTCACAACTCAACTTCTTGTAAAGCACTTGGTAAGGGTAGAAGTGCCCTTCAATTTGGGCTTTTTCCCCACGGTTCCCCTAGTCACCACCACTTCCTCGTATTTCCTGACCTCCTCTGTCAATGCACCACATGTTCATGGTTTCTTTTTCTACTTTTATGTTGGATCTACCTCCTTGGTTTCTGAAGAACCAGGATCCTTCTCATCCTCCATGAAGTGATTCTCTCACAATAATTCTACCCATGTTTTCTTCTATTTACGCAAAACTTCTGTCATGATAATTTTTCTTAGGATGTGTTGATAACGTTTATCTTCTATGTGTGCTTCACTTTCCTTGGTAGAAGTTGACATTTTTAATAGGGAAATTATCACATAATAGGGAAAATTAAAGGACCTGTCTCGGAAGTGGTCGAGGAGATGTTTAAGAAAAAAAATGCTAGCCTAAAATGGCCTTCACAAGTTATGTATTTCTACAGCGAAAACATAATATGTTGGTACTTACTTCGAAGGTAATCCTTCAAGTTTCCCTTACTCCAATTTGGGTTTGCATGTTCTTTTCAAAGGAAGGGTGCGCAAATATACTTTTTGAATCACTAGTTCTTGAACCAATGCTCCCCTTCTTGTGGGATGTCACAAGCTCGAGCTACTAGCTCGTATATCAACTTAAACTAATATTTACACACCTGCGCTTTGTCACCATTTAGATTTAGGTCGAAAGAATTTGTAACCTTCGAATTATGCCCACTAAATTTGAGGAACAGTGGAAACCATCCTACCTTCTCCAACCTTGCTTTACTTCGAGGGTCAGCATCCAGTAGTGTAGGACCCTAAGGTTCAAATCTGACAGGAAACTGCATTATCGACATAGCTAGGAGAAGGAGAGAGCAGAGTTGATTTTGTTCAAAATATACTTCTAAGACTAGACAAAAAAACTCGACAATGGTAGTTTAAGTTTGGAAATATTCAGGGTTAAGAGGGAAACTTTTGAAAAAAAAAAAGACATGATCATGATTTCCATCATGATCCGTCCTATGGGATAATTGTTGGAAATATAACCAAGGACATGTCGAAGAAATGATAATTGTGATGGAACTCAGTTTATGATAGAACGACTCATAGTTGCTTTCTTCCGCGAGGGTAACCATGACTCATATTCATGCAAATTTAAATTTTTTCGTACCATTACCTTTTTATGTTAATTATTTTGATGCCAACCGTACCTGCTTGATCTTACCTTACAAAATTTCAGTACTTGTATGATGACTGCCTTTATCTTCAAATAATAACCCACCTTGAAACAAAATCATATGCACAATTGTATAATTCATGGTCTCAACTAATAATGAAAATGATCAATACTTTATCATATTATTCTAGGATAATGTTCTATCTAAAATTTTTTCTTCAGGAAATAAGTGGTGTTGCTGTAGGAAATGCAACCGATGAAGTTTTTTGCAGGAAATCTTTCAGTTGGACACCGTCTCCTCCTATTTTTACAAGTTAATTGCACATGAATGTAGGTGTTGCTGTCAACTGTGCAGTTATCTCATTGGATTACGAGCCATTAAGGTCAGTTGTTAACCAACGCGAGGCACATCACCATTAATGAGAATGAGGTCCAAGGTACATCTGATGCATCTTATCATGTGTGAATTTATGAGTTGTTGTCGAACCCCCCATAGGATATAGCAGTCAAGGAGCCATGATGAATCCCCATTGTTGCTGGTGATATAGCCTATCATTAATGAATACAATCTTCAAGGCATAAATGAGTTTTGATATTGGACCCAGATAATTTGTTGATGTCGATGGGCCAAGATTGTTGGAAGGAGGGCCTTTATAAATTCCACATCATTCCAACATAAGAAATCCAAAAATTAACTGAAAAACGGAATTTATTTAGAGGATCCCAAAGGATCTACTGACCTATGATTTTAATGATCCCAGGGCAGTCCATGCTTGTCATATTTCAATTTTAGAGAGTCTGAAATACTAAAAATAAGACTCCAAGGGGGCTCCTTTTTCGTAACTAGTCCATTGGGCCCAGAAAAAGGAATAAACCTGTACCCAATAAACATTCCTCTCATGGTTTACTAAGCATGATAACGATTAAAGTGCGCTAAATATATCAATGGGAAATCAATAAGAGGTAGTGAAAGGAATGACTCCCTCTCCCACCATTTACAACTCCTTATTCACAATTTCTTCCACAAATTCCTCCTTATATTGGGGTTTCTGAGATAGATTCAATCTGTGCCCATTCACCAAGAAGGTAAAATTCCCATTATAAATTGTTTTAACCCGAACATATGCATTATCAAAAAATTTCTCAATTTCATAGGGACCCAGCCAATGTGTGTTAAATTTCCCTTTAAAATTCTTAAATTTCGAATCAAACAAAAATGTCGAGTCTCCCTCTATGAACTTATTTTTCTTAATGTATATGTCGTTCCATTTAGCTAGTTGTTGTTAGATCATATCATTATGGTGAAGAGAATCCTACCGAATCTTATCCAACTCATTGAGTTGCAGGATTCTCTGTTGTTGTGCCTCATTAAGGTTTATAGCCAAATGTGTTTCCATCTTAAAAGTTCTGATCTGAAATTCAATTGGCAATAAAAATTGTTTTCCATACACCAATTCATACAGAGAGAAGCCAATGGTGTTCCTCCATGTGATCCTATAGGCCTACAATGCCTCTTTAAGTCTATCATAACAATCCTTCTTATGTAATTGCACTATCTTTGTTAGGATTATTTTCAACACATTATTTGTTGATTCCACCTTCCCATTAGGATGTGGATTGTAAGGGATGGACTTTCAATGAGTAATATGATATTTTTTTATAATTCCCTGCATAATATTTGACACAAACTGATTACCCTGACTAGTAACTATTTCCCTTGGTACCCAAAATCTTACAAAAATATATAAAAAAATAAATTCTACCACTACTTTCTGCATTTATCTAGGTAGTGCTCTTGCTTCCACCCACTTCGTAACATAATTAGTACAAACCAAAATATAGTTCTTACCTTTGGACATAGGATTGATGGGACCTAAAAAATCAAGAGTGAACCTCTCGAATGGTTCTCTGCAAACCTATGGCTGAAAAGGCATTTCATATGATTGAACATGCCACCCTATCCTCTAGCAGCTATCACATTTTTGGACATACTCCCTTTCATCTTTGAAAAGTCATGGCCATTAGTAACCTTAGTGGAGGATCTTATAGGTTGTGCACCTATATGAAAAGTGTCCTCCACAGGGTTTATCATGACAAGATGTCAATTTATAATATATCGCATCCTCTCTGACACACCTGTGAATAATCAACTCAGGTGCAGTAAAAATGAGGTATCCCTTAATCCAAGAGTAATCAACACTTTTACTAATAATTCTCTTTTTCTAGATTACATGAAAAGTAGGGTGGAAACCTTCCTGTAGCAAGGTAATTTTCCATGTCTGCAAACCAAGGTGTTTTGACAGAAATAGAAAACAAATTCCCATCAATAAATTTATCATTAACAGGAACATCCTCACCTGCATGGTTTAGTCTAGATCGGAAGTCAACTACCTAGTTTTATTTTCCTTGCATGCTTGATACTATGATGTCAAATTCCTGTAGAAAAAAAATCCACCTAGTGATACTACCATTAGTGACTGGTTTTTTCATTATATATTGGATGGTAGAATGATCCATGTGTACAAAATCTTCGTAACTAGTGATGTAATGTCTAAACTTGTTAATAGCGTAAATTACATCAAGGAATTATTTCTCAGTTACCCTGTAATTAGTACTGCGGGAGTTAAAATTTTACTAAAAAAATAATTAGCGTGGGTTAAAATATTTTCCTTCTAACCCAATACTACTCCTATGGCTAAATCAGAGGCATCAATGGAAATGTGAAAGGGCAATTCCCAATTTGGAACTCTCAAGACAAGTGCTTAAGAAATATTTTCTTTGAGTGTATTAAATGCAGCTTAACACTCATCATTCCAATGAAATTTAGATTATTTAGTCAATAATTTAGAAAATGGAGAGGCTACCTCTGTAAAATTCTCAACAAACCTTTTGTAGTAGCCTACATTTCCAAGGAAACTTTGAAATCCATTTTGACTAGTTGGTGGGGAAAACTTTACAATAACTTCAATCTTAGCTGGATCAACTTTAAGTCCTATAGCAAAAACACGATGACCCAAAACAATACCCTTAGTCATAATCATAAAAAAAAAACCATTATTCAATGAAATATTGGTTTCTTTGCATATCTTCAAAATTTTCTTAATATTATGTCAAAATTCTTCAAAATTATCACCCATTACTATAAAGTCCTCCATATGAACCTCGACACAATCATGCAAAAGGTCAAATATAATACCAAGGACCTCCCGTTGAAATGTGGCTGGTGTGTTACATAGAAAAAATGGTAGTACCTCATATGCATAGGTACCCTAGGGACATATGAATGTTATCTTCTCATGGTCCTTTGGAGCTATCCTAATTTTATTGTACCCGTTGAACCCAACTAGGAGGGAAAAATACTTCTTCCCTACTAAAGTGTCCAACACGGTCTATAAAAGGTAAAGGAAAATCATATTTTAATGTAGCTTTTTTTAGATCCCTGTAATATACACACACTCTCCATTTACCATTCTTTTTTAGGGACAATAACTAGTGGAGATACCAACTAGATATCTGAGATAGGATAGATGAACCCTACAATTAACAATTTTTGCAGTTCATTTTTCACAATTTCTCTTAAAGCAGGGTTCATCCTCCTTTGTGGCTATCTCACAGGCCTCGAATATCCTTCTATATAGATATGATGAATGCATGTATCCAGGTGAATACCCATCGTGTTTGTATATTCCCAAGAAAATGTCTCTAATTTTTTTTCAATGTTTGAATTAATTGTTTTTCTTGTTCATGAGTTAAGGAAAAATTGATGCTTAAAGTTTTCCAGGAAAAATTTCAATTACCTTACCTTCACATTCAGTCATTGAATATGTAAAGAATGCATACAAGAGTGTTTAAGGTAATTCAACTATTTTACTATGTTCATAAAAATTTTGCAGGCCAGTAATGATATCTATATTATGACTAGACCACCCTTCCAAATGTTGTGAAAAATAAGGGTTAGAAATACAACAATTTATCAGATTTTCCTCTGAGTTTTACTTAAGGTTCATGGCTTGGGATATTGTCATAAATGGTTGGGATTTTCCTCTACTTCAACCCAATGAGTATTTTCTGATCTTAAGAGGGGTTTAGGAGGGGATACAAATTGATATAATTAGTTTCGGCTCCATGAGTGATGGTCATGTTTCCATACATACACCCTATGTAGGCATATGTTGTGGCTAACCAAGGCCTCCCCAAGATCAAAGGATGCCCTCCCAAGTTATTTTTAGGTTGAAGAACATAAAATTCTACGGGGTACTCCCAGGAATCCAATGAAATTACAATGTCTTCTAATACACCCTCTAGCTTTACCTTGGATTGATCTGCTAATTCTAACATAGTAGGAGTAGGAAGTAAGTCAAAGGATCCTATGTGAGATAAAGTCTCCATTTTCATCACATTGATGGTTTCACCTAAATAAATTAGTGTTCCTTATCAGATACCCATTGATAAAGGTGGTAACTATAGGGATTCCAGGGTTTGCATATTTCTCGGTAACAAATCTAGTGGATATAATGCTTTCAAGTTTCGCACATACTTGAATTGTAGAGGGTTCTTTCTTTTGTCTTCCTGGTTTCTTGGTACATAGATCCCTCATTTTTTTGGCATACATCGGGATATCCCCAATTTCTTGTAGTAACGGGATCTTAATGTACACATTCCTAAATTTGGATACAAGATCAAACTCAGGTTGTTTTATTTTCATCTCCAACCTCTCTAGAAAAGGAGGTTGGACAGTATGGGATGAGGAAGGTTCTTGTGACCTTGAAGTGGTTTGTTTTGTTGGTTCAGGTGTGTTTTCTACTTCAAGTATTTCCAAAGTGTCTTCCTCTATAATCTCTTTAATTTTTATGGGATGAGTCACCACTTTTCATTATCTGAGTTTAATTTCTTACAGCGACACAGGAAATTCCTGCAGCAAAGGAACATAAATTTCCTACAGAGGTTGTGGTGCAATAAAATAATTAGGAAAAGTGGGATAAGTGACCACTCTAATATTTTGAGTAGATTGGATGGTTTTATGTTGGGGTTAGATATTGGTTGGGTAGGAAGTTGTGTGGGATGAGGTTGATTTGGTGGGGTGAGAAACTGAAGTTGACGTTGTTGTGGTTGTACCATTTGTTGCAGTATGGGTTGTGGTGAATAAAAATTATGAGATGGAAAATAATGTGTAGCAGGCTAAGAAAATCTCCCCTGCCAAGGTTGTTGTGAAGGGTAGGGTTGCTAGGGTATTGGAATATTCCACACTTGATTCCGAGTATAATGAATTTAAAAATGAGGTTGTGACATACCTGTAGGACATGGTTGTCATGGTTTTTGAGGTGCCATTAAATAGAGTGTATTGACATCTCCTTGATATATTATATATGTTTCTTTAATCTCGGGAAGAGAAGGACATTGATTAGTAGAATACTCAACTTCACAAATTCAGCATACTTCTATACTGTCTCCAAGACATTCCCTTAAGGCATGTTTCTTCCTACATTTGGAGCACAACATGGTGAGGGATTTCTCCAATTCATCCCATTTATTATTAGCCTGAAAAGCATCCAATTTTGAATACAAGGTTCTAAGAATATCAGTTCTTAAAATTTTCAAATAAATTACCCATTTAATCTTTGGTTACTCTAGCTTCGGCAACTGATTTGACAAGCTTGGAAGAATTCTCTCTTGATCCTCCTCTAACTTTAAAATTTCCCATTGAATATCGTCGCCACAACTCACACACATCATCATAACTTAGCTTTGATATATCACCTACTCCAATGAAGTTCAAAATCTCCAGAAATTCTGGTCTGATTACCTTAAGAAAAATTGTTCTCTTGGTCTCTTTTCTCAGTTGATTCATATTTTATCTCTACAGATTGTATTGAAATCTCTCCACCAAGTCCTCAATACTCTCCCCTTCCTTCTGATTCATGCCAAAAGTTTCTTCTTTGAGGTCTCTATTTTTACAATAATCTTGATACTTCTTCATGAACACATTCATTTCATCTCAAGTTGCAATGGAGTTTGAGCCCAACCCCATAAACCACCTGAGAGTTGCATCCTTTAATGTAGTAGGAGACAACTTCAGCTTATTATAATTGTAATAATAGTCATAGCTTCTACATAACACATCAAATTTGAATAAGAAGGCATCAGGATCTTCATTAGATACACCACGCAAATTAGGCAAGGCTGAGGGAGGAATATTTCATTTCAGTAGCTCCACCAGTCTCCCAGATAGGAAATTCAAATGTGACCAGTTCTTCTTCCTTCTCATTTTAGTCCCCATATGTGTTACTAGTACCCTCTATATGGGCCATATCAGACCAAAAGAGAGTAGGACCCTTGTAAACTACAGATTCTTTAGACTCAATGGCTCAGAACTCAATGGTTCTTGAATATTATTAATGAGAAAATCCTCTTCAGGATGACCACTGAGCAGAGATGTTGACTTCCTTGCAAGAGGAGGTTCTAAATGGCCATCAAAAAAATATTTTCCAACAAAAGATTATGTTGTAGAAGTAATAATATGCTTAGGATCAATGAGAAAGCTCTTTTCAGGACTACAAATTTCCTTGTTCTTTCCAGTTTATTAGTGAATGAAGTGGTGCTCACACCACCACCAAAAATATTTTAAAATGTTGGACACTATTCATATATTAAGCAAAAAAAATCAAGAAAACTTCTACTCGCCAACAAGCAGGACATGGATTTGGTGAATTCTGATCTCTGCAGGTGTGTAGGCTTTACCCTACGTCTTACCACTTCGACCCCCCAGTCATGAAATATGTCAATCAACAAAAATAATACTAAGACAATTTAATATCATCCCTTAACACCTCCCAACAATGATGCCAAAATGTTGCGGCAAATTATACACTTATAATTTGACAAACATTAATTATCAACCAGGGGTAGGTAAGCTTATGAGATGTTGCACAAGATATATACAGGCTAATAATTTAAGTTCTTTTCTAATTAAACTAATCACATACACACAAATTTTTGAAAATGGCAACAAGAAACAGTGAAGGAGGCCTCCTGAAACATCTTTCCTGATCCTAGTTGGAAAGTGATCACCTAAACTAGGTGGGGACCACACATGTGATATTTGTCGAAAAATCTATTTTTAGACATATGGAGCATGGTCCAGGGGTTGCAGTATGTTATTCTTGGAGTATTGGTCATGTTGGTAAAAATAGATGGACATCTATTTTTTGACCTATAGGTCGATAGGTCGAAGTCTATTTTTAGACTGCCTATCCTAAAAATAGGGAAGTCAAATATTATTTACCCTTAATAATATTTGGACTCTAAACTTCAGTTTACTCTCTTGGAGCACTTGAGTTTGACCACAGGAAGGCAAATTGTAGCTTCCCGAGGAAGGAAATGGATTCCTTTCACATGATTTAGGTGAGCTAATGCATGGTTGACTTCAGTTAGAGCTCAAGTGGCAGAGTTCGGTGGAGTTGATGCGACAGTGAATGGAGGTGGTGTTCTGGTTAACTAGTTGAACTAGTTGTATTTAGTTTAACTGGCTAATACACTAGAGATGAGTTGTGTGAATTAAATATTATTTAATTCACTATTTATTAACTCATTATTCAACTAAAGAACACATCAGTTTAACTCAGTGCATGGACAGTTCAATGGAGACCAGTGAAAGAGGTAGATGAAAGGGTGAGTATAGCTATCAGTTGGAGGATCAGTTGTGCATGAGATTTGCACCACACTTGGAGGAAATTACCAATGACAATTGCGCGAGTTGGAGCCGGTGAGATTTGAACTTGTTGAACACGGATCTCTATTTAGACCAGCCTTGATTGCGCAATAGAGGCAGAGAAGTAGTGGGTGTGTTTTGAACCTGTGACATGTTCAAAACCAAGCTAGTTTTTGTGTAGCTTTGGGAGATAGTACTGAGTACTTGTGAGGAGTTTGTACTATGTATTTGCTGCATGTTCTCTCCATTTATAATATACTATAGTTGGGGGTTTTCAGCTATAAGCTTTCCCCATACATACTGTGTTAATGTGTGTGATGATTTGATGTTCTATCGCTTCTATTCTTTCCGCATGTGAAAATTAATTGTAGAAGAGATTATGTGTTATGCATGCAATTTGAAATTTATGTGTGATCAAGTTAATCTCCATTGAATAAGTGATTTATTCAGAAAATTTATACACAAATTTAGTGTCTCTTTTCCTTATGAGTAATTGGGAGAAAATGCTATGTAGTGGATTTAATAATCCCTCTAAAGCTCCTAAGATTGTTTATGTTGATCAGAAAATATAAAGGACCAAGAAAAAAACAATAAACTCAATTTAACATTGTTGGCTTGAGGGGTCCTAACCTAGGTTCAGAGGTTAAGGTTTGCCAAAAAACACCTATACTACTGGCCCTTTCAGCAGTGACCTACTTGCGCAGGCCAAAGTCTCACTCGAAGCAGTATCGGAGGGAGCTGGAACCACGTTTCTGCACCCTGGGAGAGGGTAGGTAAGTCAAGCAGAGTTGCGTTCACCCTTATAGTTACCAGATATTATATCACAAAGCCTAGATCTACTGATATCCTTCGCATCCACATGCATAATACAAATTATAATCACAGTAACTAATAGATCATAGACTTATAGAACATTACCATAGGTATCATATAAAGTATAACATAACAGATCGAGATCGTAGCATAAAAAAGTAACACAAGTATTTTCATAGCTTAAATCAATAACATAGAATCATATATACTCAATCATATGCCATATATTCACATCATTAATAAGTCCAATAGATTCAGATATTCCAACAACCTTCTATATTCATTAATCCTTCAAATTTACTTACAATACCCAAAACCCATCTTGCGCACATAGTAGCAGGGTCTGCACATAGTAGGACAAAGGAGCCTATGCACACAGCCAGCAGGATTCCTTACCCAACCAACCCTACAGATCTAATAGTTCGCACGTAGCATCAATTCCAATTCATTCCTCCCAATCCACTGAAAAAGGTTCAACTATTTATAGTATT
Organism: Pinus albicaulis; assembly: GCA_034641835.2. Classification (NCBI taxonomy): domain Eukaryota; kingdom Viridiplantae; phylum Streptophyta; class Pinopsida; order Pinales; family Pinaceae; genus Pinus; species Pinus albicaulis. The sequence continues at coordinate 95,509,205 of CM076580.1, forward strand.
TTAGCCTACTCATCCAATGGTCTACAAACTATGGTTTACAGACTCTTGGTCTACCCTTGACCCACTTACAATGCATTAGGGGCTTTGACCCACCCCAAAACCCCTGCATTAGACTAAATATAATAAAAAATATACAAAATGGACCATATTCGCAGCTTTGTAGGAGACCCTGTTCCAACAGTCCCCCAACACAATTTTGTGACTCATCTCTAGTCACTAAGATGGTGGGGTCTCCACCTGCACCTGCAACAGTTTGATCGCTTTAGCCAATGGGGGCAGCATGAATTCTCTTTGCGCAACAGCATTATGGGCGATTTTGACCAATTTCTATGAAATCGGGCCTTTTGTCGCGACGGTGACACTTTCCAGGGTCTGGTTGAGCTGCTTTACAGCTACATCAGCATCCTGTGATAGCTTAAGGGCATCAACAGCCCAAGGCTCCAGGTAGTGGTTGAGGGCCTTCTTCTTTTGTCGAAGCTCTTCTATCTCAGCTTGGAGGTCTTGGCTGGTTCGCATTCATGCCAAGCACTGAGCAAGAACCAACGTGGGCAGGGTGGCTTCCAATGTTTCAAATGTATCCTATTTCTGCCGTAGGGCCTATGTTATTTCATACAGGAGAAGATTGTGTTGAACCTTGGTCCATATTTGCATGGCTATTTCCAGTAGTTGAGCACCCCGCGTGATCTACCCTTTGATGACGTTTGTAGTTGCGATGACCAGCGCAGATCACTGGGCCTGCACCTCTGGAGGTGTTTTGGGCTGCAATTTAACCTAAAAATCAGTAATTTGCTGCCCCATCCATGACTTAACCTCTGCAACCTCCGTCTGCGATGCCTTCAATGCGGTGACCAACCCTTCAATCTTTTCCCGGGGCGTAGCGGTAGCTAGAATCTCTGCTAGAACTTCTGTATAGAGCTGGTGAATGAAGCTTTCAAGCTTTTCTTGCTGTGTGATAGTGAGGGATACTTCGGCACTCTGTGCTGCGATGGTCTGCCTGGCCGTACTGAGTTTTTGGAGCACTTGTTGGTCCCGATGGTGGATCTCCTGAAACACGGTGGTGTTGAGGCCCTGCAATGCCTCATGGTATAGCTTGGCTAGATTCAACTGCACTTCTGCACTGGCTGGGAGTTGCATTCCCAGGTTGGGTGGGCTAATCACAAGGGCAGCGCTAGGTAAGGAGGAGAGACGACTTTCTTTTGTGGCTAGCGCTGCGCTGCTGGCTGCTAATGGAGTACGTACCTAAATGACGCTAGTCTGTAAAGCATGGAGCTCAGCCTACATGGTCTCGATCACAACTTTATGTCATTCCTCCTAGGCATCCCATTTGTCCTATGCGGCCAGAGTGAGTGCGTCTGCAATCTCTTCGAGGTCTCCATTAGTTAGTGTGAATGTCTCATCGCGTTCTGCCCGCTAAGAGTGTTGCTTCTTTCAGGACCCTTTGAATGGCTCGCCCATTTGTTTTTTACCCTAGAGGGGGGTGGTACCTCCGATGTTCAATCCTCCCATGCCCAAGTCAGGCTGTGAGTCGACCTGGGTCTCGACCTCGACGTCCTTCCCAGTGGTCTTCTTTGGCTATGTATCCTTTTTTTCTGCTGCACCCGATTCCTTCCCTGTACTCTTGCTTGGGCCTCTAGTATCCTTGATGATGACAGGTGGGGGCACCTGCATCGTGCTAGTTCCTTCGGTGCCCCTCGCCCCAATTTTGAAGATGATCTTGCAGGTAGGAGGCCAAAGCGCAATTACTTTGTCAATCTCTTTGTCGACTGCTAGATAAGGAAGTAGGGTCCAGGTTTTATCTTTGTGGGCTCTGATTTTAATTTTGTGCATCATAACCTAGAATGCCACAATACCCTTGTATCAGTCGTATATTGTTGGGGACAACCAGGGTCAAGAGTTGATGGCTGTTGCCAAGTTTCTCTGAAAGAGGACCCGGAAGACTTGGTTATCCTCTATGCGCTGCACATCCTTGGAGTCCCATATATGGGCATATCGAGGCCCTTTGCACATTTCTGGAGTGAGCTCAGGGAGGACCGACTCCATAGGGGCTTCCCAGATGACCAGTGCTATAAGGAACAATAACCAAGAATAGAAAAAGGCCTTTCCCTGCTCCTAAGATTCTCAAACATTGGTCAAAAACTCATCACATAAGTATTGGGCACAATTGAGGGATACCCCCTTCACATGTTGGCCTGCTAACAGAATGAAATAAGTAGGGGTGGTTGCAACCTAGCATTTCTGCATTAGCTTATAGGCTAATAGCATGGTACCCAGCTGCGTAGCAGGGTCACTAATAGACTTGATGACGAAGCCCCACGTATTTCTTTCCACATGGTATGTCTGACACACATATTCAACAATTTCTCCTTCATGTTTCTTGCCCATGCGTTCGAGAGGGTGTGGTCCTTTTATGCGAAGGCTAGTAATTCTTTGAACCAGTGCAGTGTCAATGGGGATTCTATCTTGAATCCATAGGCAGCCATTGTTAATCAGGGCGAGCAATTTTTGGGCCAGCCGATCCGTAAAGTTGTAGTGGCCAAAATGGAGCATCCGTAGTAGGTTTAGGAGCCTAGATCTAGCCAACCCACGTACCCAGTGCTGGGGAACAACTGTGACCCCATCATTCGCATAGATCATGTCAAAGTACAACTCAAGGGCCAGCTTAGGGAAGGCTTCAAAATTCGCCAAGTCATGATCGTGAAACTATACCTCATGGAACCTTCCACAAGGGTCACTAAGGACGGGGACCTCTCTTGGGGTCAGTGGAATTTGTAGATAGGAGATCAGGCCATCAAATTTATTTGGTGTGTGCGTTGAAGTTATTCATGGTTGGACAAAGGGAGGTAACTAGATGATCAGTTCGGCAGGCTAGGCCTCCTCCTGCGCAGCCTAAGCTCGAGGCATCGCCTGCGGGGATTTGACATTTCTCGGGGAAGTCCTAGGCTTCCGTCCTACCCATTTCATAGGTTTGGGGGGCTTTCCCGAGCTTTGTGCTTTTTCTTTTCCCTTCCTTATGACTGGTTTGGAGAGAAATTCTTTAGCTTTAGATTCAATTTCCACAACTTCTTCAGTTTCTTGGTTCCTCGAAGTCACTAGTTTAGAAGGCTCAGCAGGGTTCGTAGCCATCATCCTGGCATGAAAAAAAAAATATGGGTTGCTACTATTCGAGGGGGTTGGTCGTTTGGACATGAAGGAGACACTATAAACACAGAATGTCTTGCAGCACCAAATCGTCACAGTAATATATGCCAAGTACAAGCTATACAACTGATACAAAACCCTTGTTTGGACTATTCGACCAATTTTATAGCCATAAGGGCTAACGAATAGTTGGTCAAGCCTCATGTGAAAATTACCATCGGTTAAATGGTAAAAATTCTGTGGAAAGCGCCATATTAATTGCCATTCCTCCGCTCCTTCTAACGGTAATTTCTGCCTTTTACCAAATTTTATAGTTCTAATGGCTAGTTTTTGTACCTCCTATGCGCCTAGTGCACCTTTTTCACTTAGATTAAACATCTATGCCTCTTGCGCATCATCCCCCAACACAGGCTTGTTTCGGGTCATAAAAAGGTATCTTTGAAACACCTAATTAGCCTACATTAATTATCAATCCGGGAGCGACTTTTTATTTCAAGAGTGTACTCTATTTGAGGCTGCAATTAACTAAGAGTAATGTTATGAAGATGTAGTACAAAATCTTAAATACAAGAGTAAACAGATGCTTGTAAAGAAATCTAATTATAGTAACATAAATGAAAATGCTCTAAAATCTTAACTACATCAATCCGCAAACCATCGATTAGGGATACAGTAGCAGTAACTCCTTCCCTTAGAAATCGATGCAACTTAAATCACACTGAGGAAAGATAACCAATCTAGGAACTTGGAAGTAGTAACCAGTGTTCTCTACAGTTGGTGGTCTTGTTCTTAAAGCAATAGAAATGAAATCAAACTCAAACTACTTGCTGATAAAAATAACTGAAAGGAACTTCAAAGGCTATAAAGGAACAACAACTCGTAATTCCTATGCATTCACAACAACTGTAACCAATCTATCTGCTAATCTAAAGCTATGAATCAGAAATGAACAATAAACATAAATGGAACAGAAACATGAATTGAATATCAATTATAAACTTAACTAATCTCAATACTTCAACCCTATCGACAGCCAATACCATGAAAAAATCAATCATAAAGAATTGTAAACTAATATAACATCAAATTAGAATTGAATATAGAGCAACAAAGCTTTATAACGATAGCAAGGTAAATAAATAGCGAATGCACTTCCTACAAATGATAAAATAGCAATGCTATTTGTTAATGATCACAATGAATCTGTATTCAATCCAACGACAGTCAATCAACTCTGCAATCGAAATAAAATTTAAACACAACTTCACACAACAGTAAACAAAGATTAGAAATACAAACAGCAAGGTAATTCCACCAGATCCGAGCACTTAACACCAGTGAAATACTGCTGGGTTACTTCAGAACTTAAGAGATGAAATGAAATGCGTCTTTGATATTAATCAAACATAAAGTATTACAGAGACTGCTCTCTTAAACCTGAGATTCAACAAACACAATATTATAGAGGAAATGTTTGAATATGAGAACTTTTTCTAACCTCCTTAATCACCAAAGGCGTTGCCTTATATAACAGACCCTGACGGACAAGACAAGGAATAAAATGAGTTTGAACAGCGATCCCTCAGGATCAAAAGATCCTGAGGGATTTGCTTCTCTTCATTTAGTTATCAAATGATTTACTTTGACCGAAGCTGAGTTGTCACTTGCGTTTTCTTGGCAATGCGTTCGGATTTCGTTGTCTTTGGCTAGATGTGGTTTAACGCTGGTGGAGCAGCAGTTACATTAATATCAGCCTCACCTTTGGTACAGCTATTCACTTCATCTAATTCCTTTTTTATCAACGAAAAGCAATCTTTAGTCATATTTTTACAATAAACATAAACCTTTCCAATTCTACCATAATTCTTATAATAAATTACCTTTATAAGGTAAAAAGGAGTATGTCTATAGTAAAAGAATGAGAAAATACACAATGATTTCATACCTTTTTCACTGCCCAGCATACCCCCCTGCTTAATATTTTTCTTTTCCTCATGAAAACTATAGTTCACATGGAGAGCAGTCAAAGAATAAGCTGGATAAGGTTTTTCATCAAAAGGCCTAAAACCATGCAATGCAACTAATGCTTCAAAAACATGTTCTGTCTATCCTTCGGGTAGTTTATAAATGACTTTGTAGTATGTAGCAGGATACCATGCAATGGGGCTTCTGAACCTACACCCTAGCCAGAATGGTCCTTCTTTTAAAATGAGATGATTATAGGAAGCCAAGCGGTCTATAGCTAGCCCAAAGTTTTTATAATTAAATGGTTACCTATTTTGCACATTCTGATTGGAAATTCTTCACCGGACCTTAGCTACTATATAAGCCTGGTTTCTAATGGATAAGAAATAATCTGTCCTATTTAAGATAATAAATTTGTAGACAGGCCCCAATGCTTGGATAACACCTTTCTTTGTCATGAAAATTTTCTGCCTAGCCCAAAATTGAAATGGGTTCTGAGGTTCACTCCTAACCCACAAATCTAATTCATTTTCTTGCCTTTGAAAAGCATTATAGGCTTTAAGTCATTTTAATTGATTTACAACAAAGGAAATAAATGCCTGATGTTGGACATCTCCCAAAAAAGGCCTAGGATTTGATTCACAATCGTTTTAAAGTATTATTATGCAAATAAAATTCACACAAAAGGTGTTGTACTTTGACCCCATAAAGTTTGCATCATGATACAAAGTCATCTATAGTTTTTAGCTCTATATATTTTCCTTCCCTAATTGCCTTAATATTTAGCTGTAAATATCTTTCTAGTAAAAATAAAGCATAGTTTTTGGCAGGGCATCTACAGGCTAAGACATCAGTGTACAATGACCAGAGAGTGTCCATTCGATTGTAGGCTAATTCTAATTGGTGCATTACCTTGTCCGCGTTTTCCTCTGCTTTTCGACACTTTTCGTGGGCTTCAGCTTCTGCTTCATGGATAGTCTTCATTTGCTGCTGCAACTCCTGATATCTCTTCCTAGGGACAGTGTCCTCTTCCAACCTTTGCCTTTCTAGTGGACCTGTGCCAGCTCCTCTTGGAGTCTGGCTAATGTAGGGTCACTAAAAGTATGCTGACTACTAGCTTGCATATTTTCACTTGAAGCGGGTCCCTCTGGAACGGCTTGTGTTGGAACAGCTGTTTGCTGTTCCATATCTCCATAATTAGGCTCAGGCATGGCTTCTGCAACTTGGGGGTTCCTCTTAGCAGCCACTTTTCTCTTTTTTGAAGCTCGCTTGGTAGCTATGCTTCTTCTCTTGGGGGCTCGCTTAGGCATTTGTTTCATTCTAAGAAACCTAATGGTTTGCCTGAGCTGTTCCATGAGTCTATGAAGCTTCATTTTTTCCCTACGAAGCTTTTCAATCTCGGTAACTTTCTTCCTCTTTTTTAATGGAACAGTTGTTCCTTTTTCTGAACCTGTTTGCTCAACAGGATTTTGGTCCATATCAGCCATGCCTTCAGTTAAGTTCTCTTCTTGGTTTTCTTCTTCAACATTCATATGCCCTTGGCTAGATTCTTCGGGAATTACACCCTCAGTTGATTCTGCAATCCCCTGGGAACTTTCAAGTTGGGATATTGCTTCGGTGTTATCTTGTTCATGCCTTTCAAGGGAAACAACCCTAGCTGACTCTATCACTTTGTTAGGGCTTGTTGTTTCATTCAGAATTTCTTCAACTGTTTATTTTTCGATAGAAAAGTGCTCTGGTAACTGATTAATATCATTGTTAAGGTCCAAAGGGATATGAGGCTGCACATATTCACTCATACTAGCCAGAATTTGGGCCAATTGGTCTTCCCTTAAAGGGCTTCATGGTGAACTTACAGCAGTATTTTCGGGAGGCTCTGTTCCTTCTCTTCCACTGCTATGATTATCTTCATCCTCCTCACAGGTATGATAGCTTCCTTCTTACTCATCTGAATATCGAATTTCTCCTTCAATTTCCTCTTCTTCCTTATCTTCTTCTTCTGCACTGATTTGTTTCTCACCACTAGTGTGCTGACTCATTTCTTCTTCACCCGAATATCAAATTTCTCCCTCCATTTCCTCTTCTTCATCAGTACAAGGACTTCCTCCTTCCAATTTTGGAGGTTGTTCATCCTCTGAGTTGGGTAATTCCCAGGGCTGGCTACTACTACCCAGAAGTCCTTCTATCATTCCCCTACTTTTTTTTGAATGGAGGGACTGCGTGCGAATTGATGGCTCAGCTATTGAGCCAACCATTACTTTCCATTTTTGGGCAGGTAAGGATAACCCTCCATCAATGGATAATATCAACTCTTCCCAGTTGGTTTGTTGTTGGAAGAGACTATGACTCACTATTAATTTAATTAGGAAATGGTGGCTGACCACCATGTCTGCATGCTGAGCTTTTCTTATATTATGGGAAATATCATGCAGTAAGGAATTTAAAAATGCAGGAAAATTTACGGTGCATTTCTGTTTTAATACAGCCAGTAACTTAAGGTGGCAAAGTCTTACCAAGGCTTTCCTTCTGTCGCACGTTATATAGGCCTGCACTATCCTGGCCAATTCCATCCATGGTTCTCCCAATGATGCTGGCTGAACTCCTTTGCCCTTGACAACCAATGTATGTCCGTCATCTTGAAAAATATTCATGGCTTCTTGAAGCCTGAGCTTCTTCTGAGTCCATATAGTTCCTGGTGCTGGTATGCTAGACACCTCTGCAATTATTTCATCAGATACAACTATCTTTCTTCCTCTAACCATGGAGAATCCTTCTTGCAAAATCTATAAAAATTTGGTGGCCACTGCTTCATGGGGTTGTTGCATCCTCGTGAAATATGTAATCCATCCTAATCTTTCCAATATCTCTCATGCAACATTAGAAACAACTAGCACCTGCGGCTCATTGTGAATTGGTCATCCTCCCATCGCCTCTCCACACTGTTAGTTTTTTCCAAACACACAGTGATCGCAATGGAACAACACAGCACGGTGAATTGGAATAATTTCGTTAAATTTTTTTATTCCCTAGAATTTAGGGATTTGGTTCACATACAGGTAAATAAATATCAGAATTTGATCTGTATGCAGACATCCATACCCCCCCTGAAGGATGATAGGTCGTCCTCGACCATCAATTGAGAGAGGCAAGTGTGGCACAATAGTAGTATAGGAGGAAAAAGTAGGCATAATTATGATACATTCAATCAAATTATAGCAATTACTGAAATCAATGTGTGTGATAAATCGTTGATAGATATAAAATCATTTGTAATGATTCAAATATAAGGAGAAGGGACAGCTTAAGATAAACATAAGTACAGATGTGTTTATTACCCACTTCAAACTAATATGATCAATTTGTAATGATTTTCATGTATAATAGGTTCAAAATCAAAGGTTAAGGATTCATACTTTCATTTGATATTTAAATAGATATATAGGAAAAAGGGTTTAATATGACTATTGATGTGTATAAATGTGACTCCAATACCATCGGCAGAGCTCTGTTGCCCACAGGTGTCCATAACCTTGACAGAGTTGCTTTCTCACCCTTGGAACCATTGTCCTTTGTTTATGCTAAGGAAGTGCTTGTTAAATGTCATAATGGAGGCCATTATGCTGGCTTGGTGACCAGATAAATTACAATTCCATTCACCAGGAAGAAGTGAAAAGTGGGCAGACCGGCTCGTGATGAGACCTCCTGTTCCAAGCACTTCCTTAATTTTTTCAATTGTCCATTGGACGATATCATTGGTTTGGTGGCCATGATGGGAATGCCACTTCACCGACTTCCTTATGATCATGGTAGGCTGGCTCTTGATGAGACCCCCTATCCTCCATCTGCCAAATCATAAAATTGTTAGTGACCTATGTAAATATTTTCTTTTTCATATAGCACTTTCCTACTTATACATAAAGGATGGCTCAACACTCCTTAAGAGTAGGGATGGTGGAAGAAGTCTAAACATCTCAATATAAAATAATACGCCCTTATTCCTACTCCATAAATAAAAATCAAAGAAAGTTATAACATATGGGAAGAACCAACATGATAAGGATAATCGATCAGATTAATTTAGTGGTAGTAAGACAACAAAATCATGTTATTGATTATGTCCCTTTTTCCTGTTTTTATTATCATTACTAAACAACTTTCTTAGAAATGACGATTTCTTTTGATTTGCTGATTAAAGTAAGCTTTAATTTGTATGATTGTATATGAATAATAGGTTTACCTTTAGAAGAGTCATCAGAAATTCTCAAAATGATAATATAAAACAAAAAAACAATCCACTCAAAAGGTGTTGTTCCTTTAAAAAGAACAGTAGAAACAATCTACGAAACTATTGTTCCTTCCGAAAGAAACGACAAAAACAATCTACAGAACTATTGTTCCTTCCGAAAGGAACAACAGGAATTTGTGAAACTGGTGTTACTTTCTAAAGGAATAACATAATTGTTGTTCCTTTCGAAAGGAATAGCAGAATTGCTGTTCCTTTAAAAGGGAACAACAAAAACTCAAAACAAGAGAAATAAACACAGTTTTTGAAAAAAAATAAAATTCCATGAAACAAACAACAAAAACTCAAAATAAACGAAATAAATAGAGATTTGAAAAAAATTGAATTCCATTAAACAAACAATCCAAATAGATGAAAAATCTTTATGTACAAAATTTAAAAAAAGAAATGATTTAATAAACTGGTGCCGAGGAGGAGTTATCCCCTTCAGCCATAATTTTCATGGTAGAATCTTCTCGTAATTGTTGGTAAAAGGATTCTCAGGTAAGCGGTTTATGATACAATTGTACTCGATGACCATTTACCTTAAAGGAATGTCCAAATCCATCAATGGTGGCTAATGTAATAGTGCCATTATAATGCACCTTTTGTATTTCATAGGGTCCGAGCCATCGTGTCTGGAGTTTCCCTGGAAAATCTTGAAACCTAGAATCATATAGGAGTGCCCAGTCTCCTTCATGGAAGATCTTTTCTTTGATAAGGGTGTCATTCCATTTTTCTCTCTATTGTTGGATTAACGCTGTGTGTTAAAGAGCAGAGAGCCTAATTTTATCTAATTCAATAATTTGATGCAGTCTTCTGGCCTGTGCTTCATTTAAATCTAGACCCACCTTTTGAGCTGTTCTTAACGTCTAAATTTCAAACTCTATTGGAAATATGGGTTCTTTTCCAAATACCAATTGATATGGTGAATATCCCGTGGTGGGTGTCCATGTTGTTCGGTATGCCCACAATGCTTCTAACAATCTGTAGGCCCAATCTCGTCTATGTGAGGCAACAGTTTTTGTTAATATAGATTCAATCACTTTGTTCATGATCTCTACTTGGCCATTGGCCTATGGGTGGTATGGGGTTGTAATATTGTGCTGAATGTGGTAGTTTTGTAGTGTTTCAGCTAATTTATTACCTATAAACTGTGGTCCTCCATCTATGATTATGTCCCTTGGAAGGCCATATCGCACAAAGATTTGGAAAAGAAACTATATTACAAAGTCCTCTGTAGCTTTTGAAAGAGCCTCTGCTTCAACCCACTTAGTGGCATACTTGGTTGCAACTAAGATGTATGTTTTTTCGTTTGATGGAGGATTAATAGGGCCAAAAAAATAAAGCACCCAGCGTCCAAATGGTTCAATCACTAGTTGAGGGTTCAAAGGAATTTCATCAGACTGCCCAGGGCGACCTGCCCTTTGGCAGCTATCAGAGGCCTGCACAAATTTTTTGGCATCTTTAAAGATGGTAGGCCAATAATATGCTGTTCATAAAACCTTATGGGCAGTTCTACGATCCGCAAAATGCCCGCCACACTTCCCATCATGGCATGCTTTCAAAATATCAAATACCTCGTCCTCCCGGACACATATTCTTATTTTCATATCTGCCCCTGTGTGAAATAGGTAGCCCCCAATCCAAGAGAATCGGGTACTGCGCTGTATTATCTTTTTTCGTTCATTAAGGGATAGATGTTTAGGTAATTTACCTATTGCCAAATAATTTTCTATATTAGCATACCATGGGGTTCTCACAGTAACACCAAACAAATGTTCATCTGGGAAGTGGTCTTCAACTGCTTCTGTATCTATTGGCTTTGGCATTCTTGACAAAAAGTTAGATACAAGGTTCTCTTTCCTAGGTTGATCTTTGATTGTAATGTCGAATTCCTGCAATAAAATCAACCATCTTGTCACTCTTCCAATTGTAACAGGTTTATTTGCTAAGAATTTAATGGCAGAGTGATCAGTATATAGTACTACAAGATACCTAGTTGTATAATGTCTAAACTTATTTACAGCATGAACTACAACTAAAATTTCCTTCTCAGTCACAGTATAATTTAATTCAGAAAGGGATAGATTTTTTCTAATGTAATAGATTGCAAATGGTTTATTGTCTTCCTCCTGCCCAAGCACCACTCCAATTGCTGTGTCTGAGGCATTGGATGAAATTTGGAATGGCGAATTCCAATTTGGGCCCCTCAGCACTGGGGTTGTTGAAACAAGATTTTTCAGATTGTTGAAGGCATTGTCACATTTATCTATCCAAATGAAATTAACATTTCCAGTTAGTGCATATAAAGGTGCAACTATTCGAGAATAATGTTCTATAAATCTCCTATAATAACCAGAAAATACAAGAAATCTATGTACCTCTATTTCTGTGGTGGGTGTGGGTATTAACAAGATTATTTGAATTTTAGCTGGGTCCACCTGAATTCCAGTTGCTGAAATATAATGCCCTAAGATAACTCCTTCAGTCATCATCATATGACACTTTTCATGGCTTAAACAAAGCTTAGTGTCAATACATCATTCCAACACCTTTTCTAAATTTTCTAATGCAAGCTCAAAATCATCCCCATAAGGTGTGAAGTCATCCATATATACTTCGAGGCCTTCATTTATTAATTCTGCAAAGATGCTGAGAATGGCCCTTTGGAATGTAGCAGGGGCATTACATAAGCCAAAGGGTAAGACTCGGTAGGCAAATGTCCCCCATGGACAAGTAAAATTAGTTTGTCTTGGTCTTCAGGGGAATCTGGATTTGATTTTACCCACTGAAGCCATCAAGGAAAGAAAATAATTTCTTTCCTATCAGTGTGTCTAATACCTGGTCAATGAAAGGAAGGGGAAAGTGGTCTTTCTGTGTTGCCTTGTTAAGTTCACGGTAATCTACACATATTCTCCACTTTCCATTCTTCTTTGGTACCACTAGTAATGGAGAGACCCACTTGCTATTAGATATTGGGTAGATGAAATTAACATCCAATAGTTTTTGTAATTCAGATTTCACAATATCTTTAAGCTGAGGGTTTAGTCTTCTTTGGGGTTGGCGAATGGGTCTCACATATTTTTCAATATATATGTGATGTGTACACAATTGGGGGTCAATTCCCTTCATGTCTGGGTAATCCCATGCAAAGGCTACTTTGTATTTTCGTAATAATTGGACCAACTGCTCTTGTTCAGCAGTCAGATTTTTGTTAATGTTTAGATTTTTTTCCCGGCTCAATTTCTACAATCTTGCTATTGTACACAGAAGTAGTGGGTATTACTTGATCAGGAATGTCTTTCAAAGGATCTTCTTCTTCTTTCTTATCAAATTCTGCCTTGATCATGTGACATTATAGATGGGATATGATTTGTGGTTTATTAATAAAACTATTGATGATATCATCCTATGTTTCATCTTTAAAATCAAGAGAATTTTCTATAGTTAGAGGTGATCTCATATTTTCCATAAGATATGATACATGTTATTTTCTTGTTTTGATTATTGATAGACTTGGTTGGGCTGGGGGATATAAAGCTAAATTCTTGACATAGTTTCCCCTTGTTATTGTCATGTTGCCTTGTCAGCATCCAATATAAGCATCGACAATGGTCAACCAAGGTATACCTAAGATTAACGAGTGTCCTTCTAGCTGGTTCTTTGGATTGGTAACCAGGAAGTAAGCAGGGTATTCCCAGGAATCTACAGATACCATTACATCTTGTAGTGTACATTCTGGTTTGACTACTGATCGATCAGCCAGCTCCAATAAGGTTGTTGTTGGTTCTAGCGATGTAATGCAAAGTTTTTGACAGGTGGTGGTTGTTAGGATATTGATTTCTGCTCCCAAATCAACTAAGGAATTTGGAAACAATTGCCCATGGATTTGCACTGTCACTATAGGATTTCCCGGGTCTTCATATTTTACGGGTGTTTCCATTCTTGATAATAAGTCAGAGAAATTACCGACTATTTGGACAGTTGGATTGGTGGTTGTTCTCCTCTTTGGCTTTTTTATGCACAATTCCTTAATGATTTTTTCATATATAGGAATATCTTGGATAGCTTGGAGGAGAGGGATTTTTATACAATTTTTTTTAATTTCTCCGAGAAGATCAAAATTAGGATGTTCTAATTGGCGCGGTATGATTAATCATTCTAGGAATGGTGGAGAGGAAGTTGTTACTTGTTGTTGAACCTCCTTCTCTTTCTGTAATGTTTTTTCTACAAGTAATGGATATTCAATATGAACATCATTATTTCTCTCTGTTTCTACTATGCGTCCAGACCTTAATTGAAGGTCATTGCACTCCCTCAGTTCAATTTCTAATTCTGGGGGTTTGTATAGGGAGCTGGCAGTGTAGGTTGAGAGAGAGGGATTGTTCTAGCCGGCTGATTTGTAGGTCTTTGCTAGTTTGACTGCCAGGCATGACTCTGGGAAGTAGAGGGAGACCATTGTGTTGGATAGTTATTGTTTTTCCAAAACGTTGGGCAGAAAAGAAAACTAGGCCAATTAGTTTGAATTGTTTGATTTAGCCAAGATGTTGTAGGGAATGGCTATTGTGACCAATTGGGGAAAGGTGGTTGATTTTGCCACATTCCAGTATATTTCTGGACATTTTTTTGAGGAGGCTAAAAAGAAGAAATGGGATTGGTTGGCATACCTGATTGTCGTGGCTGTCATTGTCGGCGCTGATTAAGCAGGCATACCACTTCTAATTCTTCTTCCGCCTCCTTATAAAATGATTTTAGGCTAGGAAGCGAAGGACATCCTTATATAGGATGATCTTTCGTGAAAATAGCACAAACTTTTATTACATCCAATGGGCACTCTTTGTGGCCGTGTTTCTTTCTTCATCTAGGACAGAATATCACCAAATTTTTCTCTACTTCTGCTTGCTTTTGTTTAGCTTGCATAATGTCAAAATACGTTGTTAGAGTCCCAAGTATATCTGTCTTAAAATATTCTAGCAGATTTCCAATCCTTGTAGGAGTGACACCTTCATTAGAGGTCTTGTTGTCTCTTGTAATCATATCACGTTCTACTGATTTTAGCATTGTATTGCCCTCGAACTCCTGATACAAAAATCAATGATGTTAGCATAACTTTCCTGATATATATCACCTTTTCCCATAATATTCAATGTTTCAACCCATTGATCTTTCATTCCCCTAATCAATGTAGTTTTTAACACATTATCAAGTAAGGGTAAGGATCCATAAGGGGATCTCTGAAGATTGTATTGAAACAGTTCCACATATTCTTCCAAGGTTTCATTTGGAATATTTCATCTTTTAGTTCCCGAGACCTGTAATAATCTTGATACTTTTTTAAAAACGCACCCTTCATCTGATCCAAATCAGTTATGACACCCCCACCTAATCCCATAAACCATCGTAAGGCTACCCCTTTTAATGTAGAAGGGAATAGTTTTAGTTTTTGGGGATCGGTGGTATAATCATATCCCCTGCATAACACATCAAATTCAAACAAAAATGCATCTGGATATTCTGATGTTAAGCCATGAAATTTGGGAATATGTTGAAGGGGAATGGCCTTCATAGGTGCATTGACTACAGTATCTACTATAGGATATTGCAGCGTAGAGGTTTGATGGGTGTCTACTGGTTCTGATTTTGGTTCTGGGCCATTTGGTCAAAAATGTGCCAATATCCTTCTGGGATCTCAAGGGAATTCCTAGGCTAACTAGAAGGAGTAGGAAAGGCTTTGACAACGCTTCCCTTATCTGGAACAATAAGTATTCCTTGTTGACCTATTGTTTGAGGTGATTCAGGACCTTGGTTTTGAATAACAACACTTCCCTTATTTGGACTACTTACTGGTTGGACTATTTCAATAGGAGATTTTGGGTCTCATATTTCTCTTGTTTCCTCTTCTCCTTCTCAGAGATTACTAGAGTTCCCTTCTTGAGGGGAAATTATGCAAGGATTCTCAATTTCTTGAGAATCTTGCTCAATTCCCTCTGTTTTATTTTGTATCTCAGCAAAGGCTTTAGATGGTGACTCTATAGCCTGAAGGGAACTAGTAGGTTGTCTAGAGATAACTCTCCTAGGTCCTACTGATGGCTGAGATTCAGTTCTTTTCAGGATTTCGTCAATAAAAGTTGTTCGCCCAAGGGTCACTGGTCCCTTAGGTTTTTCTATTTTAGGAGGAATTTTGTTTTGCTTAGTTGGTCTATTCATTCAAGAAAACAAGCCTTGATTCCTACCTAAAGAAAGAATCTTACCTACTTCTGTTGTGAAGCGAGCTGTGAGCAAGTGTGTTTCTTGCCTAGTGCGCAGGTTCTTACCTTCCATCTTTAATACCCAATTCTTCACATGCAGAAGAAAATCAGCTGTGCATCACTCCTTTGAAATGGCATACACTCTCCCTAGAAACGACACCAAAATGTTGGGTCATAAAAAGGTATCCTTGAAACACCTAATTAGCCTACATTAATTATCAATCTGGGAGCGACTTTTTATTTCAAGAGTGTACTCTATCTGAGGCTAAAATTAACTAAGAGTAATTCTATGAAGATGTAGTACAGAATCTTAAATACAAGAGTAAATGGATGCTTGTAAAGAAATCTAATTACAGTAACATAAATGAAATTGCTCTGAAATCATAACTACATCAATCTGCAAACCATCGATCAGGGATACAGTAGCATTAACTCCTTCCCTTAGAAATCGATGCATCTGAAATCACACTGAGGCAAGATAACCCATCTGGGAACTTGGAAGCAATAACCAGTGTTCTCTACAGTTGGTGGTCTTGTTCTTAAAGCAATAGAAATGAAATCAAACTCAAACTACTTGCTGATAAAAATAACTGAAAGAAACTTCAAAGGCTAGAAAGGAACAACAACTCGTAATTCCTATGCATTCACAACAACTGTAACCAATCTATCTACTAATCTGAAGCTATGAATTAGAAATTAACAATAAACAGGAATGGAACAGCAACATGAATTGAACAACAATTATAAACTTAACTAATCTTAATACTTTGACCATGTCGACAGCCAATACCATGAAACAATCAATCACAAAGAATCGTAAACTAATAGAACAACAACTTAGAATTGAATATAGAATAGTAAAGCTTTATAACGATGGAAAGGTAAATAAAAATAAAATGCACTTCCTGTAGATGATAAAATAGCAATGTAATTCGTTAATGATCATAATGAATCTGTATTCAATCCAACAGCAGTCAATAAACTCTGCAATAGAAATAAACTTTAAACACAACTTCACACAACAGTAAGAAAATATTAGAAATAAAAACAACAAGGTAATTCCACCAGAGTCGGGCTATTAGTGCCAGTGAAATACTGCTGGGCTACTTCAGAACTTAAGAGATGAAATGAAACACGTCTTTGACATTGATTGAACATAAAGTATAACAGAGACTGCTCTCTTAAAGCCGAGAGTCAGCAAACAAAATATTATAGAGGAAATGTTTGAATATGAGAACTTTTTATGACCTCCTTAATCACCAAAGGCGTTGCCTTATATAACAGACCCTGACGAACAAGACAAGGAATAAGATGAGTTTGAACAGCAATCCCTTAGAATCGAAGGATATTGAGGGATTCGCTTCTCTTCATTTAGTTATCATATGGTTTACTTTGACTGAAGCCGCGCTGTCCCTTGCCTTTTCTTGGCAATGCGTTCGGATTTCCTTTTCTTTGGCTGGATATGGTTTAACACTAATGGAGCAGTAGTTGCATTAATCTCAGCCTCGCCTTTGGTACAGCTCTTCACCTCGTCTAATTCCTTTTTTATCAACGAAAAGCAATCTTTAGTCATCTTTTTACAATAAACATAAACCTTTCCAATTCTACCATAATTCTTATAATAAATTACCTTTCTAAGGTAAAAAGGAGTATGTCTATATTAAAAGAATGATAAAATACAAAATGATTTCATACCTTTTTCACTGCCCAACAGCCTGCTTCCCAAGTACTTCAAAAATAGAGACATTCTTTTCTGACATTCGTCATCCCCAAAGAACAGGACATCCTTCGTAAGCAAGTTTTTCGGAGGTGTTGTGATCAGTACATACTTTCGGATGAAATTCATGCAATAAAATACATGGCTGAGGTTTGAACACAATTGTTTCCTTGTTTCTAGATTTATGAGAACCTTGACTATTTTATCCACATTCCCATCGGAGGCAATGTAGGGTGCGTCTCAATGCTACCTGTTCAGAGCTTGAGCGGTCTAGTAACTGTGTGCATCTCCTTCAATCCTGAGGCAGAGACAGCTTGTGGATCATCCCGACACTCTTGCGAGGCTGGGTTGTGGTCATCGTCCATGTCCAGTATCGACGCTTCCCATGTCAGTACCGCAGGTGCGACATACCTGACCGATTCACCCCATACCACCGTATCAATGTCCTGGAGAGCTGCGTTAAGCGCCTCCGTACCTACTAACCCAAATTTCCCCATAAATTCATCCTTTAATGTCTCCCAGTGGTAGGTGCACTGATGTAACTCCACATCTAAATACCATGCGGTGGGAAGTGGTCCTAAGGCATGAATAAACGGATGAACCAACTCTTCTGTAGTCCTGTCGCACCAATTCTCCATCTAAGAAAACAAATACTTGCGTGGGTCTTCGGGGCCAAGGTATGTTTGGACACACAGGTGATTGAGTGGCTCAAATCACAAGATCATCATATCCTGTCACTCTTCCTAGTCCTGGAATGCCTCCTTATGTGTGTCCCACCACTGCGTAGGTGTCTTACGTATGGCGAGATTAAGGGCCCCGATCCTTCATCCTCTTGGAACCTCAGCTTCAAATGCTCACAAAAAGTCCCTAATATTACCAAACCCATCAAAGTAGGATAGGTCTCTTACGTATGAGGAAATGCAATGGAAGTCCTTTGTGACTTGAAGGTAGCACAACGTAGAGACATCATGTAATCTATTTTTCTAGTTCTCCATCTCCCCGCTGGAGTCATAGAAGCAGTCAATGTCCTTTTCCCAGTAGATTACACCATCTGTCGTAGGGTTGATCCAATCTTCATCCCATGCCGTCAACTTATAAATGTGATCTACATCCTCTTTGTCACACACTGGCTCTGTATATCATTCACCTTCCGCAAGATCTAATGGTACTATCACCCTTGTACCATTATTTAAAATACCATGCTTCTCTTCTTTAGGTTAATGATGCCTCCCATATCGATGGCCCAATCCAAGCCTGTTGTGAAACCAACTCCAAAAATAGAAGAAAAAAGATATCAACGCCTTAGAAATAATACACTTCGAGGGCGCAACCTCCAATACATTACATGAATGAAAAATTCTTGGATGATACAAATGACAAAACCTCCTTTCTATATATAGGAGTCCATGGGGCCACAATGTAATCCTAGTGGAGCCATAATGTAATCCTAGCTGACCTAACAATAACAATGTAAGGGCATAATAATAACAATATTGGGGTTAGAGGGCGCTACAATAATAACAATAAGGGGGCTACACTAATAACAATAAGGGGCTAAACTAGTAATATAGGGACCTAACATGCCCCTCTCCTTCAAAAAAGTGTTTTCCTCAATGCTTGAGTAGCTCTAGGTGCTTATGTATAAAATTATCATCCTCCCATGTAGAATCTTCAGTGGGTAAGTGCTTCCACTTGATGAGATACTCTCAAATTCATCGATTTCGTAGCTTTCGAGTTCTTGTTTCCATGACCGCTTCAAGTTCCAATATGATTTTTCCTTCCTCATCAAGTTCTGGCAATATTGTTTGAACTGGAAGATTTTCACCTATAACCTTCTTTAAGAATGAAACATGGAAAATTGGATGCACTCACAAAGAAGCAGGAAGCTCCAATTTGTATGCCATAGTACCAATATTTTTGCAACACCTTGTAAGGACCATATTACTTTTGTGATAATTTATTATCCTGCTTAGCTTGCTTGAGGGACATTTTTTTGTATGGTTGTAGCCATAAAAATACCCAGTCTCCTACATCAAAACTTCTCTTGCTGCGATGTTGATCTGCCTGTTGTTTCATTCAATTTTGTGCCAAATTTAGGTTATCCTTTAAGTGTTGGAGAACTTCTTGTTGATGCTCGATGTGATCTTCCACTGCTTGAACCTTAGAATTTTCTCTTAAATATGATGTGATGGATGGTGGATGATATTCACAAAGTGCCATAAATGGGGTCATTTTTGCTGCAGTATGGAAGGAGGTGTTATACCACCATTCAGCGAGAGGTAACCACTTGACCCATTGTGTTTGTTTATCAGATACAAAACAACGAAGATATCCCTCCAAAAATTTATTCACTATCTCAGTTTGACCATTGAATTGAGGATGATAAGATGAGCTATGAGCTAATTGAGTACCCAAACAAGAAAATAACTCCGTCCAAAATTTTCCAATAAAAATGGGATCTCTGTCGCTCACAATAACCTTTGGGTTTCCATGTAGCTTTTGAATTGTTTCCATAAATGTAGTAGCAACTGTACTTGCTTTAAATGGATGAGATAATGAAAAAAAGTGTGCATACTTGGTAAGTCTATCAACTACCACCATGATAACACTCTTTCCTTCAGACTTAGGTAAACCTGTGATAAAATCCATTGAAATCTCTTCCCAACGTTGACATGGAATGGATAAAGGTTGTAGAAGACCTAGGATCTTAATTGTCTCAACTTTATTTTGCTGGCAAACCAAACATTCCGCCACAAACTTTTGAATATCAGATTTAAGGCCATCCCAAAAAAAAAATTTCTTCACCCTGTGGTAAGCTTTTAAAAATCCTGAATGTCCTCCTAAAGGAGAAGTGTGCAATTCTAAAAGAATATTTTGTTTTAGCTGGGAATTCTTACGAAGATATACGCGATATTTGTACCATAAGAAATCATTTTTCCAAATAAATGTATCAGATGTACTAGGATATTGCTGCAACTTTTGAATGAGTGTCCACACTTCTTCGTCCCTCTTCCATTCATCCCTTTCTTCGGTTATCCAATCTAGTTGGATAACAGAAATGGCACAAAGCAATGCTTCCACCTCTTCATTTTTTCTTGAGAGTGCATCTACAACAACATTTAGCTTCCCTTTTTTGTAGATTATTTCAAAGTCATAACCCAACATCTTTGTGACCCATTTTTGCTGCTCTTCTGAAGATAGTCTTTGTTCCAAAAAGTGTTTTAAGACTATCATGATCAGTTTTTACCTTGAAGTGTCTTCCCATTAGGTAAGTTCGCCATTTCTTTAGTGCATGCATTATTGCTAACATTTCCTTCTCATAAATAGGTTTCTGTAAATACTTTCCTTTGATTGGACGACTTTCAAAAGCAATGGGTCTTCCCTCCTGCATTAAAACTGCACCAATTCCATTTCCTGAGGCATCACATTCCACAATAAAGGTTTTTGTGAAGTCTGGCGTAGCTAAGACCGGTGCTAGGCACATTGCCTCTTTAAGATGTTCAAAGGCCTTAGTTGCTTCAGGAGTCCATGAAAATACATCTTTCTTCAATAATGTTGTTAGAGGTGCTGCTATTCTCCCATAATTCTTAACAAACTTGCGATAATACCCTATTAATCCGAGAAATCCTCGCAACTGCTTTATGGTTGTGGGGACTTTCCATTCCTTAATGGCTTTAATTTTGTTAGGGTCTACCTTAACACCCTCGTGAGATACAATATGACCCAGATAGTCCACCTCTTGTACTCCAAAGAAACATTTGGATGTTTTTGCATATAATTGTTTCTCCTGCAATAGTTTGAGCACCCTGTCAACATGTTGAACATGATCCTTCCAAGACCTATTGTAGATTAATATATCATCAAAAAATACTAGCACAAATTTTCTAAGGAAGGGTTTGAAAATGGAATTCATCAACCCTTGAAATGTAGAAGGTGCATTGGTAAGGCCAAAGGCATGACCAAAAATTCATAATGACCCTCATGAGTTCGAAATGTTGTTTTCGGAATATCTTCAGTCTTCATTCTAATTTGATGATATCCTGAATGAAGATCCAACTTGATAAAATAAATTGCTCCATGTAATTCATCCAATAATTCATCAATCACAGGAATGGGAAATTTATCTTTAATGGTGAGCTTATTGAGCTCCCTATAATCCAGACACATTCGCCATGATCCATCCTTCTTGTGTACCAATACTACAGGAGTAGAGAAGGAACTTTGACTAGGTTGAATTATACCCGCCTCTAACATTTCTGCAATCATACGTTCAATTTCGCTCTTTTGGAAGTAAGGATATCTATAAGGCCTGATGTTTGGAGGAACACTTCCTGGAATCAAATGAATAGCATGACCATGATCACGAATAGGTGGGAGTCCTTTGGGAGTTTCAAACACCTTGGAATGATTGTCCAAGACTTGTTGGAGATCTGCAGAAATAGATGATTTTGTTGTCGGAACTTCTAGTGAGCATAATTGTGCAATTACGCCTCGTTGTTCTTTCTTTAGAAGCTTTGTCATGACATTAGAGCTTATTATCCTTCCTGGCTTCCCTTCAATACCCCGTAATTCGACTTCCTTTCCTTCTGAAAAAAATTTCAAGAAAAGTTCTTGAAAATTAAAAGCTACCGTCCCCAGAGATTGTAACCATTGTACTCCTAGTACAACATCAGCACCTCCCATAGGAATGGAAAGCATTGGACTAGTCAATACATATTCCCCCATGGTTAGCTTGATATTATGGCATTTTCCAAAGCAATTTATAGTTCCTCCATTTGCAACCATCACTTGACATTCTGGTGTTGGGTATAGGAAACAATTCAATTCATTGGCTACCTTACAATGAATAAAATTATGGGTACTACCTGAATCAATCAACACTATTACCTTTTTCTTCTTGATATGTCCTTCTATCTTGAGAGTTTGAGGAGTGGTAATTCCTGCCAATGCATTACACGATATGGTCAGACTCATTTCTTCCTCTTCTTGGGTTGGTTCCTGGTGTATATCCTCTTCTTGTTCATTTTTTTCTTCCTCTTCACAATCTATGTAAAATAATTTCTTCTCAGCACACTTATGACCTTTAGTGTATTTGCTATCACAACTGTAGCAAAGCCCTTTTGCTCTTTTTTCTTCCAATTGTTGTGGTGTCAACCTTGTAGGTTGTGGAAATCTAGGAGTAGCAACACTTCCCTCTTTTTAGAAGTGAGTGGTAGGCTTCCTTGTCGCCATAATTTTACATTCAATTTTTCTTGCCAACCTGAATGCCTTCTCCAATGAATCAGGTTCCAAAACGCGAACTTCATGTTGGATGTTATCCTTTAAAGTGCCTATGAAGAGATCAATCTTGTGTTCCTATGGAATATCAGTTACCCTTATATTCAATTTTTGGAAGTCCTCAATGTGCTGCCCCACTAAACCCTTTTGTTTGAGATTTATCAATTGGCTAAAGAAGGTGTTGCTCTTTGTATCCTCATAATGTGCTATCATTTCCTCCATAAAAATTGACTAAGTGACAATTTTTTTACGGGAGCAAAGCCGTTGATACCATACAAATGTATTTTGTTCTAAATGTAAAGTTTCAATGCGTACATTTTGTGTGTTTTTCACATTATTGGGATCAAAATATTGCTCCATATGTAGTATTCATGTTATGGGATCCTTACCATCGAACTTCCTCATATCCATGTTTGGAATATGGTGGTTCTTCCATCCAACATTAGATTTTATAAAATCATGATTAAAATTTATTTTGTTCTCATCAGGAGTTTCCTCTACTATATTTTCGCTATTAGAAAACATTTCTTGTATCCACTTTGCTAAACCTTTGATGTCTACTTTTATGTTTTCCATTTTTTCATTGATCTTAGCTTCCATGCCATCCATCTTAGCTTCCATACCCACTTCCATACCTTCCATATTAGCTTCCACACCTTTCTTCAAACCATCCATCTTCGTTTCCATGCCTTGCTTCAAAACTTCCATTTCATTTTTTGTTGCTCTTTGCGATAGCGAAATTTGGTGCACTTGCTCATGCAATTTTGATATCTCATGTTCTGTTTCTTCATCTTCATGAGTCATAGTAGAGCCTTATGAAGGCTTAATGGGTGTTGAATTATTTTTAGGGGCCATTTTAGAACCCAATACAGATATCTATTCTCCAATATACCCTTGGAATAAATTCCAGCAAATATTTTTGCAAACGAGAGTTATGTA
This sequence comes from Pinus albicaulis, assembly GCA_034641835.2. Lineage (NCBI taxonomy): Eukaryota > Viridiplantae > Streptophyta > Pinopsida > Pinales > Pinaceae > Pinus > Pinus albicaulis. The sequence continues at coordinate 95,532,774 of CM076580.1, forward strand.
ATTCGAAAAAATATACACACCTTTTTCTTGCTTTTAAGGAGTGCGAAATTGAAACTAAATTATCTATATGATATCAGATCTTCAATATCTAAAATTTGGTAATGAGGTAGCCCTCTGAATCCTCTTTTGAATGCCACAAGTCTGACCTGATTTGGATTCTTGAAGACAAAGTTGTACCCAATCTCCTACGATGACCTCATTATGGACTAGTTCAGTAGAGCGAACTTGTATGACTTGCCACGGGTCATTGCTTCCTCCTTCGGCTCTAAAATTGATAGATATGAAACAAAATTTCGTGTTATTTCTTCCACGTTTTATAGAATTCCAATCCGATGCTCAGAGAGAGAGTTATGAATATTTTCCCATGATCACCTCTTTGAGATGAAATTTAGGAGCCTAAAATGGTCCTAACTTCCACAGACCATATCTCTGAAAATATTGTGAAGCAAGATCTGAAATTTTGTGATGATGTTCCTGAGGATTTCGGCTTCTCTATATAAACATTTCATATTCTGAGCCTTCGTAGAAAGAGAGTTATAGAAAAAATTCCACGATGACCTGTTTCGGTTAACTTGAGGAGCTTGCAAAAAGACCTAACTGCCACAGATCATATCTCCGAAAATATTGTGAACCAAGCTCTGAAATTTTGCAACGATGTTCCTCAAGATTTCAGCTTCGTACTTTAACAATTTCAGATTCTTAACCTTTGTAGAAAGAGAATTATAGCAAAAATTCCATGATGACCTGTTTAGAGCAGCAAAACCCTAGAATCCAAAGCTCTGATACCAAATGTTGTGAAACCAGCTCCAAAAATAGAAGAAAAGAGATATCAACGCCTTAGAAATAAGCCACTTAGAGGGGGAAAACTCCAAAAAATTACATGAATGAACAATTATTGGATCATACAAATGACAAAAACTATTTTCTATATATAGGAGTCCATGGGGCCATAATGTAATCCTAGAGGAGCCACAATGTAATCCTTGCCGACCTAACAATAACAATGTAAGGGCACAATAATAACAATATTGGGGTTAGAGGGGGCTACAATAATAACAATAAGGAGCTAAACTGTTAATATAGGGACCTAACAAAGCCTAGGAGAACAGGGTAGGGGTCCGCATCTTCTACAATCTGAATTACTTCAAAATCAGCCTAGACCTTGACCCTTGCGATATCTACCACTATCTTCGATAGCCTCCCCAAGGGTATGATATTCTGCTGATTGGCCATACGTAGCTGGATAGTGGACCATTCCAGCTTAGGTTCCCCCATTCATTTCCAAGTCTGTTTAGGTAATACATTCACATTTGAACCTAGGTCCAAAATAACCTAATCCATCTCGTAATCACTGATCTGCGCAGTCAACCGCATCTCCCTACCAATGCGTGTCTTATATTTGTATAGTTTGTGCATGTCCTTGATTTCTGAAGGTAGGCTAGGTCGTGTTGCGCAGCTATCTATTAATGCCTAAATATTTTCCACAGCCTTTGGGTTACACAACAGCTTCATACATGCCTGTAAAAAGGGTTTGACCTCCTCATATGCCTTGAGGTTTCCCGACGGCTAAGAAGTAGTTGCCTTTGCCTCAGCAAAGTCTTTTCGAGCTGTGAAAAATGTTTCTTTCTCCTTTTTTAGATCCAAGCCTTCTTGCTTCATAACTTCTTGTCAGATTATAGGTTCGGTCACAGTCTTATCCCCAGGCCCCATGATGGCCATCCCACTGCATGTTACGACATTCATGCTTGGATCATTGTCTCATAGTTCAGCCTTAACCCTCTGCACATTCTACATAGGTGTTGGTTGCTTCTCCTAAATCTTTGCGATCAATATTGGACAGTCTTCGAACGCATGGTCCAACTGTCTGCAATACCGGAAAGACTACCTCGTATGGTTCGGATAGTCCTAGGCAAAGTGTCCTACTTCTCCACAATTATAACATATTAGCTGTCCTCATCCCCGACCTGCACTTCCACCTCTTCCGCCTCCCTTTCCCTTGGTTGGGGAGGCACCTGTGCTCGAGAGGGATATTAGTGAGGATGGATCCAACTATACCCTCTAAAGATTCCCTCGATCGATCATCAAATCATATATCTGGAAATTCTGTTGATCGTGTCCTACCAACCTGCAGAACCTACACCATTGCTACTTTACTTCTGGTACATACGTAGCAAGGCAGGGGCAATGGGTTGTGTTGTGCAGCCTCGCAACACGAAAATAATTGCACCATAGTTCCGGCCCACTTGATCCTACAACTTCCCTAGGGCGCAATGGGCTAGGTCCCCCGGCCTGCATATAGTCTGCTAACAGAGGGAAGTTATCTTTGGTGTGACTATTTGCCTTGCATCATATGCACCATCTTTTAGGGCTATCCTTTGCTCCTCTCTCCTTTTGCAGATTCTGGATCTCCATGTGCATCACCCTCAGTTAACCTTGAATTTGCTAGATGCCCAACTGGGTATCATCTCTGGGCATAGCTTCTAACTTTGTAGCGACCTCCAAGGCTTTTTCCTGCGATTTGAAAGTTTGGTGACCCATAGGTATACGTAGGTGAGGCAGTAGCATAGCAATGAACCATTCCATGTGTTGTCTATCATCATACTGAAATCCTCCTTCTCTGATCACCTTCTTCAGTCACTGATCAGCCTCCCACATAGACTTAGAATGCCCTTGCTCGAAATCCTTTAGATCAACCACTATATGAGAGTAGGACTTAGGCTTCTTGAACTGTTCTTTCAAGGCGTTCTTAATATCTTCAATGGTTGCATTCTCATGTTGGATGATGTATCCCATGTACCAATCCAAAGCTCTTCCTTCAAAGGCAAGGCACATGTGTGCCCTCTTTATCGCATCACTAGCTACATTCTGCGCAATCCATTTCGATCCTGCGACAAACCGGAACTGATCCATGTCTTCATCTCCCACACCCTTAAAGGTAGGAAACTTCATGTGTGAAACCATGTCGTCTTTCGGTGGTGGCGGAGGTGTAGGTGAATTCTTACCCCTATGCTCGTTTGAAAGTGGTGTGGCTGGAGGACTTTGCGTAGTTGCTTCTCTTACTGGACTGTAGACAGATCTATCTCCTTCTTGGTTGGTCCAATAGTATTTGCCACTTCGCGTTGTACTCCCATCTAGATCAGAGGTCATTCATTCGGTGTGGATACACAGAATAATCTTTTCGCACAATAATATCTTAATCAACAATGGTAAGGATTTCAGAAACTTACCCCGAAAACCCTTGAAGAATATTTGCTCTGCTTCAGAGTAGGAGATGAAATGATCGATGGAAAATTCTGTTACGAACCCTCCTAGCACATTGTCCACCGAGTGATCCACCATGTGAGTGATGGTTTTATCATTCTTTTCTAACTGCTAGATCAAATCTGGGGTCCACTGTGTGACCCGCTTGTCTTTCCAACACTTCTGAAATTCAACCAACCTTGCGAGCCACTCCTGGAGCTCGATCGCATTGTTATAAAAAAGATCTCGTAGATCTCCTTGAAAATATATTTATTCTTCCACTCTTCAGTTGTCAAACTCTTACTTTGGTTTTATTTTACTATGAATTCCTGAACTTGTTGTTCAAACCATTCATCAATTTCTTATCTTTCAGGTTTCTAATACGGCCTTGGCATTACCCAATCCCTCTCTCAAAATTCTCCCGGTCCTAGCAACGGAACCATTTGTAGGCTAGAGGGGTCCTGACCCAGGTTTGGAGGTTAAGGTTTGCCAAAAAACCCCTATACAACTGGCCCTTTCGATAGTGACCTGCTTGTGCAGGCCAAAGTCTCACCCGAATCAGTATGGGAGGGTGTTGGAACCAGGTTTCTACACCCTGGGAGAGGGTAGGTAAGTCAAGCAGAGCTCCATTCACCCTTATAGTTACCAAATATTATATCACAGAGCCCAGATCTACTGATATTCTTCGCATCCACATGTGCAATACCAATTATAATCACAGTCACTAACATATCATAGAATTATAGAACATTACCGTAGTTATCATATAAAGTAGAATAGAATAGATCCAGATCGTAGCATAAAAAGGTAACAAAAGTATTTTTGCAGCTTAAATCAATAACATAGAAGCATACATACTCGATCAGATACCACAGATTCACATCAGCAATAAATCCAATAGATTCATATATTCCAACAACCTTTTGTATTCATTAATCCTTCAGATTTAATTACAATACCCAAAACCCAACCTGCGCACACAGAAGAAGGGTCTGCACACAGCAGGATAGAGGATCTCCACTCACATAGCCAGTAGGAGTCCTTACCCAACCAACCCTACAGATCTAATAGTTCGCACGTAGCATCAATTCCAATTCATTCCTCCCTATCGACTCAAAAGGGTTCAACTATTTATACTATTTTAGCCTACGCATCCAATGGTCCGCAAACCATGGTTTGTGGACTCTTGGTCTACCCTTGACCCACTTACAATGCATTAGGGGCTTTGACCCACTGCAAAACCCCTGCGTTAGAATAAATATAATAAAAATATATACAAAAGGGACCAGATTCGCAACTTTGTAGGAGACCCTGTTCCAACAAACATTCCAGAACATAAACCACAACTTGATCAAATGATTTCAAACACATTTATCAAATAAAAATCACCATTCAACCATTACACATGTGTTTCTATAATTTAGAAAAGGGAAATAATAGTTGCGCAAATAATTCTGTTAATGCATGAAAATAATTAAACAGACACAAAATTGTAAATAATGGAGTTGTGACCAAAGGGGGGTCTTCCTTACTCACAACCCCTTTACTTTTAAAATGGTTTACTCGACAAAATCAACAGAACATATAAATTTGTATTAATCTAAAAAGTATTATAGTGATGTACAAGTCTGATATGTCCAACCCAACAACCCCTTTGCAAATGAAACACAATAACATTTATACAAGTTCAAAGGCACATGCCTGCCCAAATTAGGAAAACTATTGTGCTACAACTAATTTCTATCAATAACTAAACATAATAACAAAAATAACTCTACTGAGTTTGATCCATGAGTGAAATCATGAATCAAACTGATTTCATTCCATTGTTGGAGCTTTTCCCAATACGGCGATTGAGAAGAGGAATGAAGATCTAGGTGGTTTTGATGATGAATTCGAGGCAGCCATTAGGACAGTGATCGAGGTGGATCTCAAAGTAAAAGTGGCATTAGAAAGGCCTCAAAAATAAAAGTGGTAAGATGAAAAAAATACCAATACCATGTCGAAGTGTTATCCGTTCTAAATCTAATGGTGCAAACATTGCTTCAATTTGAGGTCGTATGAAGAAGTTAGAGTTGGTCAAATATTTGGTCAAAGATGGACTTGGGCCAGGTTTAAATGTTATGAACATTGATGGACAATCGGGCTAGGAAACCTAGCTCTCGAGATCAGGTGAATTCGTGGGATGATTAGTTTTCCTAATATCCCCTATGCCAACAAAAAATGGATTTGTTGTTTTTATAATAAAAATAATATAAAAAATAAGGTGGGGGGCTACCACCATCACCACCCCCCGCATTAAAATAATATTAAAAGGGTTTGGGAGTGGGCCACCCTTGGTGAACCCGCCACCCCGGTAACACATCTACTATGTAAGGGAGGTAGGTTCGGTCGGGGCCATGTGGAGAGGACCCCACCCACCTATTAATATATTTTATGATAACCAAAATGCTATTTTGGATTGTGGTGGGAATCGTACTTGGATCTCTACAGAACCAATCAACTTTGCCACCATTGAGCCACAGGGCTTAGCCTTGATGGCTCCACCCTTGAAAAAATATTGAAACAAAAGAAAAAACTCATTCCTGAAGGTAGAGACCGGTGTGGAATTCAAAGTTTATTATTTTTTTACTATTTTCAGGGTAGAACATGGAGCTAAATGGAGGAATCTAGACACAGTGGAACCATGAACTGAAGGAAGAATTAGTGTCCAGAGGGGTGGAACCTTTCCCAAAGAATAATGAGGGGCATCAGAAATATTCCCTGAGGTCCAAAACTTTCTGGAGTCATAATTTGACATATTTTATGTTTATTTTATACTTCTCGGTGTTATGAACTCAATGGCGATATATGTTTCAGTAGGAGAGTTTCCCATTTTCAGTCATTTTCTAGATTGGAGTTATGGTGTGAGATTCCCAAGTGTGGACAGTCAATTTTATGCCTATCGATGCCACGAATTTGATGGTGCAGCCAGATTCATATTCAGTAGTAGAGCATCCACTTTTTCAACCAACTTTAGGGGCTACGGTATATGAAGTATTGCTTTCATGTGCTTCTTTGATCATTAGTTGTGAGATGTAATATGTTGTTCAGATATCTGTTGATGTATGTTGTAGTATATATGTCTCTACTTCATGTGAGATGTATTCGCCATGGAATGTTATGTTTGACTGAGATCCCTATGTAACCTTAATGAATGGGTCCTCATCGTCACCTTGTGTGAGATTATGTCATGTTGATAGGAGGCCTATTATGAGTGAGAGTTACTGTGGTGGAACGTCTCATGGAGAGAAAAGACACTCATTTTTAGGGCATATGTCATTGGATGACATAAAAAATAGTCCATGTAATCATCACCATTTCCAGCACTATATGAAGTGTCCTACCCCATCTTGACACTGGGCTCAGAGACGTAGTTGACACTGGCTGAACTCCATTATCAACATCTCGTGTTCTTATGTTGTTGATTATTGTATTGTCCCTTATTTTTTACATAATGCATATATTTTCATTTATTATCTTTTAAATGCAATTCTAACCACATCACGACATTAAAATATCATGGGTAAATTCAGTAGCTAATGAATCTGGATCAATATGGCTTTAGAGAATTCTTTTTTCTGATGTGAATTGCGAGCATGAACAATGATTGAATGTGCAACAATGGAGGATGACAAGGACATGTATGAGGCAATACTCAAGATGTCCAAAATGGTGGACATGATGTGTGAATCTTATGAGAGACGGGAGAAATAAGAAGTAGAAAGCAATGCTTCATCCATACCTTCAAGTGAATATTCATCTCCTTCATCATCCTCTCATCATTCGAATGAGGAGATCAACCACAACCTTCAAGAAGATAAAACTGAATTGAAATGCTTCTATGAGAGGAGAAAGAGGATAAGAAGAGAGTGCAACTTCAGTTGCAAGCCACAGAGGCAAATTTCGAAGAACTAAAGTGCAAATATCAGAGCCTTCAAGTAAATAATTTTGAATTAAGGAGGCTTATACAAGAAGAGAAAGAGGACAAACAGAGACTGAAACTTCAGTTGTGAGACGCAAAAGAGGCCTTGGAGGAATTGAAGCACAACGAAGGCTTAAAGAAGCCATAATCACCTATTTCTGAATCAATAGTTGAGGTAAACAATGTTTATTTCTCTTCAGTTTCAACTTCACATGCTATTATTTCTGTTGGAAATGTGGAGATACCCATTACAGGAACTGGAATGAGACTCCTTGAAAAAATGGGGTACAAAGGAGGAGGACTTGGTGTTAATGGCCAAGGCTTAACTCATCCATTGGAGATTGTGCAGAGACATTGATTCACAGGTTTGGGAGACACTGAAGGACAACGCTTGAAGGTGCCAGAAGCTTCCATGAAATTGTTGAAATCGTCGAGGAAAGAGAATTATGGGAACACATCACCATCATGCCATGGAAGTGCACAGTGCATATAAAGAGCTAAGGTGATCTCTCATTTCCATATTCGCACCAGGGATAGCCTAGAGAGGTATACCAAGTCTATGTATTCTAGTGTTCATTTTGATTACAATCATGTTTTTAATGATTAATATAAATCATGGCATCAAAAAACATGTAGATTTTGTGGAATACATAACATGTGTTTGTTGAGTGCTGGAAGAGAATGGAAGCACGAAAGAGGATGAGGCATGAAATGCATTCTCCACAGTAGGGAAGGAAGAAGGTAAATTAGGTTTTAAGGAAGAAGACCTATTGCAATCATTGCACCAAAAGTGGTCATCAAAGAGCCATGTGTTGGAGGCTCCATCCAGAGCAATGCCTAAAGGGAAAAGCGTAAGTGCAGGAGCCAATTGAAATAGTTGTTCAACAAGTAAATGTGCCACAAAGAGATGACCCATTCACTTTGATAAGTGAGAGATGGATTTTCTAGGTATGGTAGTGTGTCATAGTATTATTTTTCTTGAAGGAAAATACCAGTGCAGAATTCAAATTTCATTATTTTTTTATTATTTATAGGGTGGAACATGGAGCTAAATGGTTGAATCTAGACACAATGGAAGCTTGAATTAAAGGAACCATGAGTGGCCAGAGGGGTGGAAACTTGCCCAGAGAATAATCAGCGGCATAAAAAAGATTCCCTAAGGTCCAGAACTTTACAGAGTCTAAATTTGACAAATTTTATGTCGATTTTATACCTCTCGGCGAAATTAACTCAATGGTGATGTTCGTTTCAGTAGCAAAGATTCCCATTTTTCAGCTATTTTCTAGATTCGAGTGACGGTGTTATATTCCCGAGTGTAGAGAGTCGATTTTATCCCTCTAGATGCCATGAATTCGATGGTGCAGCCTGATTGAGCAGCTGACCATCCACTTCTTCAGCCAAATTTATGGGTTGAGGTATATTCAGTATTTATGTCATGTGCTTCTTTGATCATTAGTTGTGAGATGTAATATGTTGTTTAGATCCCTACTTGATGTATGTTGTGGCATCTATTTTTCTACATCATGTGAGATGTATTCACCATGAATTGTCATGTTTGATTGAAATCCCTCTGTCACCTTGATAAAGGGGTCCTCATTGTCAGCTTGTGTGATATTATGTCATGCTGATAGGAGGCATATTGTGAGTGAGAGTTCCTATAATAGAATTTCTCCTGGAGAGACAAGCCACTCATGTTGAGGGCATATTTCCTTGGATGATAGAAAACATAGTCCATGTACATCATCACCATTTCCAACACTATATGAAGCAACCTTCCCCATCTTGACATCGGGCTCGAAGACGTATCCCACACTGGGTGAACTATGTTATCAACATCTCGTGTTCTTATGTTTTTTTATTTTTTTATTGTTCATTATCCTTTACATCATGCATATACGTTCATTTATTCTCTTTTAAATGCAATTCTAACCACATCACAAAATTAAAATATCATGGGTAAATTTGATAGCTGATGAATCTAGATTAGACAACATCCATGTAGGTGGATTTGCTCATAAATCATATGTTCCCATTTTACTTGAAACTAACTAGAACATACTCAATCGTCTATTTTGCTGTAGGAAGTCTGGGCAGTTAAAGGAAATTCAGACCTACTGGAAATCCTGGATTTTCTATAGGAAATCAGTGACTAGGGGCTGTCTATAGGAAATCGTGGAGCTACTTGAAATAGTGACTAATCTCCATAAGACACGATAAATCAAAATTGAAATTTGTAGATAATTCAATAAAGAAACAATTGGCCTCTAAAAATACTTAAGAACAATATGAAATGATACTTTTTAAGATAATTTGCATACCTTGAGTGCACAACACCCTTTTGGTCAAATAATAGGAAATATGGTGAAATAAGATTAATTAGGAGTCAAAAAGAGTTCAAAATGGGGGAAATCAAGGTCTTAGAATGCTATCAAAATTAAGCAAAATTGGGACTTAACAGATGGCTTTGAAGAATATTGTGTAGTAAGATTTTTTCCCTATACTTTTCAAGGATCAGCTGGATCATCGTAATTTCATTACCACTAGGAACCATTACTATTTGGGACATATTTGAAGAATAATTTCTGACTAAATTTGGTGATGATCACACTACTACTACTCTCATCAATGATCTTTCAAATCTTAAAGAAAATTCATGTGAGAATATTAAATATTTTAATTCCATATTTAATAAATTTCTTAATAAAATCACAGCTACATCTAAACCTGGTGCAGATGTACAAATTGAATGGTATATATCCTCTGTACCTTCTAATATAGTAATTTTTGTAAATAGAGCCAATAAGGCTACTTTGGTAGAAAACATGAAAGAGGCCCTTTCTGTAGAAAATAAAATTCTTGCCTTAGAAAAGAAAACTCCACAAGAGGATAGAAACAATAAAAAGGTTTCTTTTAAATACCAACCCAAAAATAAAGCATCTAAGGATCCTTATTATCTTGAGGGATTACAAAAGGTTCTTAAAACTATGTCAAATGACATGATTGAAATAAATAAACAAGTAGCTGAATCTTCTTTGAAAAATCCTTTCATATATTTTAAGAAATTTCAAGCTTCAAATTCTCAACCTCCAAATATAATCTCAAATGTTGAATCTAATCAAGACGAAGATCAGGATGAAACGATATTATCTACAGATGAATCATAGGATGAAGAATTACTTGAGTTTTGTGGATTATGGGACTTTATTCTTCCTACATCCGATAATGAAGATGAAAACGAGGCACTTCCAACTAACACTAGAAGTAAAAATTATACTGATCTCCCTTAGTCTCCTTAGAAGCAGAGATCTTCATCCCCTATTATTAAGGATAAAGTTGTTAACAAAACTAATCCTTCACCTTAATTAAGCCCAACTTCTTCTACCATTCCATATACATCAAAGACCTTAGTTGTCTCAGATACCATTGAGTATAATATAGTGGAAGACATGAAGAAAGTTAAGGAAAATATATCCATGTATGAGGTGAGTTAATTAAATTAACAACATAAAATCTTACTCAGAGAACTGAATGCAGTCCCTGCTTCGCCCTTACCTGTGCTTGTTACTTCCAAAGCCTCAAAATGATTTGGAAAACCTCCCACTAATTCATCTAAAAAATTCGACGTAAATGATGCTATTCTAATTAGAGATAGATCTAATGTGCACACTCCTTCTTTCCTTTTGACTTTTCAATTACTTAAAAAAAATGTGCATAATTGTCTAATAAAATCTGGAGCTTCTTCAAATATTATGCCATATTCTATTTTTTTGAAGTTAAACATTTCCCCTCAAAATTTTTCAGTACACATTGTGCAATTATATAGAACCAAAGTCAAGGTAATAGGAGAAATGAATTCCGTCCTCATCAGGCTAGCATCTAATTCAAAATTTCATCAAGCAATTGACATTTTAGTTGTTGATATTCTTGACTTTTACAGTTTAATTCTATGTAGATATTGGTCAGAAAAACTTCATGATTACTTTTCCACTAAATGGTCTCATCTATGGCTTCCCTACATTGGTAAGCCAAGTCAGATTCGATTTGACTGCGAAAAACACATGAAATATTCAGTAGCTGACTTCAAGGATGAAAATGAACCCATGGATTTTACTAAGTAACATCCTTGAAAATTACTTTGTTTAGTCTTTTCTGGGAACCTTCAATGCAGAAAAATATCCATTTCTTATCAACTCATTTAATTCTCAAATTGAAAACGTTTCTCATTCAGACTCTTCCAAATGTATAAACATTGTAGATAAACCTTGTGTTAAGACATTACTTTGGACATTATAGTTTGATGGATCAAAATCTAGTGAAGGTGAAAGAGCTGGTTGCATACTAATTTTTCTGAAAGGATAAAAGATAATGCTGACATATAGGCTAGAATTTGAATGCACAAATAATACTACAAAATATGAGGAACTGGTCCAAGGCTAATATAAAGCGATATACCTTGGTGTCAAATATCTTCAAATACATGGTGATTCTGAAATAGTTATCAAACAGGTAAGAAATATTATTCACTAAGAGTCATTAGTAGAATATCTTACCTCACACTTCTTACCATTCAATATCTCTTCTATTCCAAGGCTCCAAAATGCAAGCGCTGACTTTCTAGATAATGTAGCATCCAAACTTATTCTTTATGAGGATTATAGTACAGTTAGATTTTCTATATAATTTATTTTTTTCCCATCTATACCTAATAAATTCACTAACTGGAGAGTATTTAATGATGATGAAGATGTTCTAACCTTTCTCACATCAGAAGGGTCGTATGATGATCAGCTAATCGATGAAGACGAACACGAAAGACAATTGAATGAAAACACTGATGAGAATTCCATACCTAAATTTGTGGTTAAAATTGAATATATTTAAGATCTCAGAGACAGATTTAAGAATTTTACTACTTCTAAAGTACAAAGTTCAACTTTAAGGTTTGAACTAGTAGACCTTGGCACAAAACTCAATCCTCAGAATATCAATCTAGGTCTTGGTCTCTCGTATGATGAGAGATTAACCTTCATTCATCTATTGAAGAAATATAATAACTTTTTTTCATGGAAATATGAATATCTGAAGATGTATGATACCTCCATTATCCAACATACAGTCCCGATAATATCCACTGAGAAACATGTACAACAAAAGTTAAGGAAAATTCACCTCAATCTTGAAAGTCAAATCAAATTTGAACTGAATAAACTCCTTAAGGCTAAGATCATATTCCCTATTATGAATGCAAAGTGTGTTTCAAACTTAGTCCCTATTAGGAAAACGAATGGTGACATTTGCATTTGTATATATTTTAGGAAGTTAAATAAAGCTTTCCTAAAAGACAATTTTCCATTACCACCTATGGAACAAATTGTGCAATCAATAGCTGGATCTGAATTAATATCTTTCCTTGATGTATTTTCAGGCTATAATAAGATTTTGGTTCATCCTGAAGATAGGTTAAAGACTACATTTAGAACTAAATGGGTAACTTATGCTTATCAGAAAATGACTTTCGGTCTAATCAATGCAGGAGGGAATTTTCAAAGAGCAATGGATATTTCTTCCAGAGGACTAATAAAAAAAATTGTTATTGTATACTTAGACGATATAGCCATTTATTCCAAGAAAAGAAGCGACCACTATGATGATCTCAAGAAAATCCTTGAATGTTGTTCAAATTATGGAACATCATAAAATACCAAAAATTCTTATTTCATTTTAAGTGAAGGAAAAATTATAGGATTTATTGTGTCGAAAGAAGGAATTTGCATAGATCTAGAAATGATAAAGGAAGTTTCTAAAATATCTGTACCCCATAACAAGAAATCCATGTAGTCCTTTTTAGGACAGATAAATTTTGTTAAGATATTTGTTCCTAACTTTTCCCAAATTGTTTTACCATTGCAAGTAATGATTAAGAAAAACACACTCTTTAAATGGGTACATAATGAAAGAGAAGCTTTTGATCTAATCAAGCAAGCTATCATAAATGCTCCTTCTCTAACTATGCTAGATTTTTCTAATCATTTTATTTTATATAATTTTCCTTCTAAAACATCTTATGCTAATGTGTTAACACAAATTGATGATCAAAATATTGAAGCACCAATTTCCTTCTTTAGTTCAAATCTTGAAGGTGTTGAACTAAATTCTTTAGAAGTGGAGAAATAAGCCTTTTCTATTTATTAATATTTAAAACATTTCAGACCTTTTCTCCTAAAGACACACACCAAGGTAATAATTCCATTTTCTGTAGTAAGGAAACTTCTTATTCAAAAGGAACTAGGAGAAAAGAGGGAAAATTGGCTTACTGGTCTGCAGGAATACGATATTGACATAAGACCTACCAAAATTGTCAAAGGGAAAGGTCTCTGCAGATTACTATCCACGACAACAAACATATCAAATGTTTAAGAGTTAGGTAACACTGTACAAATTGCTGAGGTAATCCCGAATGACTCTGAATCACAACATCCTGATCTTATCTTTTATTTAAAAAATGGATATGCTCCCATAGAACTCAATTATAAAAGAAAAAGAGATTTAATATTGAAAGCTAATTAATATAAAATAATTGATAATGTTTTATTTAGGAAAATATATGACTTTGTACTACTAATATGCCTTGAAAATTATAAAGTGCAAAAGGTTTTGCAGAAACTCCATGATGGACCCGTAGGTGGACATTTTGGAGGATAAACCACGGCACACAAAATCCTTCATGTTGGATATTCGTTAGGGGAATTTTGAGGTCTAAAAGGATCCTCCTAAGGAAATTATAAAATAATAGTGAAAATAATAAAATAAGATTAGATTACATCATCAAATTTTGGAGGGAAAAAAGAAAAAACTACTTTTTCAACTCGTATTTTCAACTTATCTCCCAATGGGTTTACTCGAATTTTGAGCAGGAACACTCGTTGGATGCATAATTTTATTACTCGTCTAAAGAGTACCCATTTTTCATACTTTTGATGGACCTTTCTACATGAAAATTTAGAAATACATAAAAAATGTGATTGCAATCACGTGTTTTCATGTATTTCTCATTTTTCGTGTAGCAGGGTCTATCAAAAGTATGCAACATGGGTACTTCTTGGATAAGGAATTAAATTTTGCATTCAACAATTACTCTCGCTCGAAATTTGAGTAAAACCTTAGGGAGATAAATTGAAAATAAAAGTTGAAAAAGTAGTTTTATTATTTTATTATTTTTTAATCTTTTTACTTTTTTACCCAAAAAATGGTGAATCGTCCCCCATGGTTGACATCATCATCTTGAATCTTATTGCTTCTTATAAAGTTTATTTTGGTTGTAAATTTTTCTTAGGAGGACCATTTTAGACCTAAAAAATTATCTAATGATTGGCCAACATTGTTCAAGGACACTCTTGCATATGTGATCAAATGTAAAACATGCCAAGCTGTTACAAGAAGACAAAGAAAACCGGACTTACCCTTGCAGTCGGTCACATTGAACAAACTTTTGAGCAATGAGGACTGGATATCATAGGTGAGATTTTTCCTACCTCATCCAAATAACATAAATACATTCTCACTACAACAAACTATTTTACTAAGTGGGTGGAAGTTTTTCCTCTAAAGGTAGCTAATTTTGAAATCATCATTGAATTTATTGATCAATTCATTATTACCAGGTTTCGCTTACCTAACGCACTTATGTTCGATAAAGAATCTTATTTTTTGGGTAATAGTATAACTGAATTTTCTCTCAAAAGAGGTTTCAAACTTAAATATTCTGCTAATTACTATCCCCAAGGGAATGTTATGGCAGAATAAAAAAATAAAATTCTCATAAGAATAAAAAAAAGGACTATTGATCAGAGCGAAAAAAATTGGCATAAGTCTTTAACATTTTCACTATGGGCAGATCAAATTACTCAGAAGGCCTCTATAGGTACTTCTCCATTTAATCTAGTTTATGGGAAATAAGTTGTAATTCCATCAAATTTAGCTCTTCCCTCATTAGCCCTAGTTCAATTAATTGATGAATTACCTTCTTCTTCCTTACAGTTAAGAATTTTCTAGATCCTTAAACTAGAAGGGAAAAGGGAAAGGCCAGATTAACTCATGCTCAACATTAGCAGATTGTAAAATATTCTTTCAATGCAAATTTCGTTTCCCCAAAATCATTTCAGGTTGGAGATCTCATCCTTAAGTGGGACAAGGCACATGAGGAAAAAGGTAAGCATACCAAATTCCAAGGAATGTGGGTTGGATGATTTCAAATCAAAAAACAAATTGGCCCATCCACTTTCATGTTACGAGATATTCAAGGAAGAAAATATTTTCTTCTTGTCAATGGGCTGATTTTGAAACATATCTTTTCTTAGAAGAAAATTTCTTCTAAATGTACCATACTCATACTTATATTTTTAGAAGAAACATATTTGATTACATACTTTTTTATTTTCGCAACACCTCTAAATCATTGTATGACTTTTTATTTCTAAGAATTTGTTTTTTGAGGAAATGACTGTAAACTCGAAAAATGGATGAATACTATATAGCTCTGAAATATTTTTCCATTGAAATTGTAATTTTTGTAAACCTAAAATTTGTAAAGTATTTTACTCTATTATCAGTGATAAATGGTTCATTTTTACAAAGTAAAGACTAATTTTCACTAAGCATATTTAACTCTAAATTATCATCCAAAACTCTTAAGGATTCAATGATTCTCCCCATCCATTGATTATGATTTTTCTAAAGTGTAATTCCAAAATATAAAAAAAAAAAACTTAAAAGTACAAGGGGTCTCATCACAAGCCTGCTTACCATGATCATAGGAAAATAATGAAATTACATTACCACTACTACATATCAAACCAGGGTAATGGCTTATGAGTATTAAAAAATCATAAGACAAGGGGTCTCATCATGGGCCAACTTTCTAAGTCCAATTATAAGCAGTGAATAATATTGTCACTTTCTTGTCTCCAAGCCAAGACAATGAATTTTTAAGGACAAGAAAAAAAAATTTATATAATTAAGGATTTATCTCAAAAGATTGTAATAATAGATTGATGGGATACTAAATCATTGATGGTTAAAATGTAACCCTATTGAGGCTATAAATGCCTGCTGGCAATAGTGGCTCTACCTATGACAAAATGAGTAAATAAAAAATCTAAGTTATAAAAAGACACATACTTTATCTTTTAAACTAATTGATGATTGATATAGAGGAATGGATACATTTATTTATGAAAGGTTTCTAAAAGGTTATTAATAAGATGAGTTTTTTTTTATTCAGAGTAATTTTATTCATTCAAATATTTCGAAAATAGTTTTTGTTTCGTTAGTTATTTTTATTTAATTAAAGATACCAAGAAATTCATTTTTCAGAGATAACTGGTTCTTCCAGTGAATCGCCAATTGTTGTGTTATTCAACAACCCCCATTATTTAGAATAGTTACCTTAGAAAAATAATGGGGACCCTTTTAAAGTTTTTAGACTATAATGAATAAAACCCATAAGCGATTAATTCAAATAGAAATATGAATTAAATGAGTTAAAAACGTTAAGTTTTTTTGTTTAAAGGACACTTAAGAGGAGAATACTGAACAAACATGCAAGTAAATCACAATCACAATATCTCATGAATGAAATATGGCTAATAAAAGGCCACTCTAAACAATTTTTGATGTGAAAAATAATAAGGAATTTATATAAAGGAATAAGGTTTTTTGTCCAAACGATATTCCACCGAAACAAAACCACGAGACCCACTACTACCACGTAATCAATCAAAATCACATATCAATTTTTTTCCATGACAAAATTTAATCCATCCTTCACATTTCCCTGATGCGATGTACTCCATCGTGTCGCACTTTTGCTACATGACTACTTATGCCCATTGTCCAATTCCACTGAAATTCCGATTGCGATAACGCAATTGGCGAAAGGAGGATATCTGGAATTTTGATAATTTCACACACGAATAATATTTGTGATAAAAAAATATCTCATGTAAATTCCTAAATGATTATGGGTAACATAAACCCATGCTTTCCATTAATTTCATATTTTAAACAGTTTAATAGTTGATGCCTCCCAAAAATTATTTTACCACAAGAGTATTGAATATTTGTATTATCTGCGTGCCAAGTTTCATTTGCCCATTATTTCCACTATTAAAATACTTTCTTATTGTAATAATATTTCCCCTTTTTACTTTTAATTCTTGATTTTCCACAGGCAAGTACAAACAAGAAAAGTTCTTCAGAAATGTCAAAGGTTGCGAAGAAATAAAAAAAACCCATGGCTCCCACTAATCCTACAACTTCTGCTAGTGAAGTAATAGAGATGCTCCCCTTATTCACAGAAAAGATATGTGCATGAGAGAGTGGTTCTTCCTCTTCAGAAGTAATGTACAGATTATTTGAATATGACAAAACCCCAAGGGGTTGAAAGAAAATCTACTACAGATGCTTCTGATTCTTCAAAATCTACCGTAGAAGAGGTTTCCAACTCTTTTCTACATCGGATTTCTATAGGCCCCAAAATTTTACCATTTACTAATATGGTAAAATGGATAATAGACAATCTCAATATTGGAGACAGAAATTTTCTAACAAGAAGAGGAAAAATGATAGGATATTTCAAAGCTGAAGATTTGAGGAAAATGGACCACATTCCAGACCCTGAGAAGGTATTCGATAAATAATTTCTAGCACAATTCACCAAGGAATGAACTAAAGTCGAACCCCATAAATCAATGTAGGAACAACCCAAATAAGAATAAAAATCACGATAAGGGTATGTATTCTACTAATTAGCCTGCTTGTCCCTATTGTTATATTTGCAATGATATCTAGACTCTTCGGCCAACCCTATACCACAAAATTATTAGTTGAATGGGTTCCCCTTATAGAAGAGGTTACATATTCTTATATCATGGACTGGGGAACCATTTTTTCCAATAATATTTCCACCCAAATTCTTGAATATATAAAGAATCATTCCATTTCATTTAAAATATTTCTCCCATTTTACATGAGTTCTTACATTATGGATGATGTATGTTTTACCTTTACCTCATATTTTCCAACCATGGGTTGGAAATGGACTACCCAAGACCTGAATCCCATTCATGTCTATCATAGTATTATATGGGAATCAAGATATGAAACTCATTTCTACAAAATATTCCATGGAGTGATGCTCCCATTATTTTAAGTTGTATTTAATGAAAATCCCCCCATATTATCCAAGGAATCTAAAGTAGACTTCACCTCCATTGGAAAATGGTTTGCGAAGAATTTTTTACTTTATGGCAGAGTCTTCGGAAGCTTGACTCAACCACATATCCTACCATTTTATGTTCTAGATAAATTCTCATAAGAGAAATCACATATCAGATTGTTGTTAAAGGATTAACTAATTTTTTTAAGGAAGAAAAGAAAACTTCGTGGCCCTCTTTTACTCTTCGTTGTGGTGTCTGTGCATTAGAAAATTACAAGCATGCACGGTTAGAATTCAATAAAATATAGTGCTTGAAATTTTTTACAATTTCAAACAAGCAATATGACCCAAACGAAGTGGCCTTCAATTTCAGAAATCAAGTGAAAATCAGTCTGTTTGTGCATGAGGATGATGATTTTTATGACTTATTTGAGTCATCCAACAATTATTCTATAGTACAGAAATTAGCAGCATCACGCTTCAATCCACAACAACTTTAAAAATTCAAGCACTACAAAACTAAAATATTGGAAGGGATTCCTTTAAATAGACTAGAGGTATCCCAACCCATCCCGCAGAAGGAACAACAATAGAAAGAGCAGGAAAATGAGCAACCACCTAAGGATACTTAAGTCCTTAACAAAACCAAATATACACAGTTTCCAAGTGACTTAAATGATGTGTAGAAGGA
Organism: Pinus albicaulis; assembly: GCA_034641835.2. Taxonomy (NCBI): domain Eukaryota; kingdom Viridiplantae; phylum Streptophyta; class Pinopsida; order Pinales; family Pinaceae; genus Pinus; species Pinus albicaulis. The sequence goes on from CM076580.1 coordinate 95,551,884, forward strand.
GTCCAATCAACAACTTCAAGGAGACCAAAAAATGGTGATCATTGATCATAAACGAGAAATGGAAATACCACAAGGTAAAATTCAAAACTCATTTACTGTTGTGTCAACTGAAAAAAAAGTTAACAAGGAACAATGAGAATTTATCTTGGCATACCCTACTTCATAGATTGTGTTGAAAATTGAATAAATTCCTCCTTTAGATATATTTTATAGTCCCAAACATAAATATGATCAGGCTGATGAAAAGAAGGAGAAAAAAGTAGTCACAAATCCTTGTTCCCAGAGATGTCCCTATGGAAGTAATTTGGAAAGACTAGCAAGTAGATCCATATCAGGATCTTACTCTTTTGACTCAGCTTGCAGGAGCATATGCATCTGCCACTATAGAGAAGGGAAATAAATTTCATCAATTATTCAATTAAAAGGATGAGAAAATCCTTCAATTGGAACAAGAATTGCAAGAAGAGAAACATAGTGTTAAGCAGTAGTTACAAGCACAAGTATCACAACTCCAATAGAGCCTAGATCAATTAAATTTGCATCACCAATCTAAAATTGGTGCTAAAGATACTGAGATTCATCAATTTAAATTCATTGTTGAGTAGTTGAAAGAAAATCCCAAAGTAGATGAATTCAAGAAGGAATCAGTGGAATTAAATACCATGTTGGCCCAACAACAAGTTGTTTTCTACCAAATATTGTCTAGTATTATTGAACTATGTGAAAAAAGTGATTCACCGATGAATCGAGTAGTTGACCAGATGATCAACTTTGATGAAAACGATGACAAAGTATCACAATATGTTACCTGAAAAGATACTACTGAAGGCCAAAAGGCTATTCTTCCAAGGGTTGAAGATTCCAAAAAAAAATATATATATATACTTATTAGGACATATAGTTCAAACAAGCTGAAAGGGAAATTTGCAGAGCCATAGATGTTGCTAACAACATTGTAGAAACAGTTAGCCAGAATCTCATTATTGCCAATATGATTTATATATTACCTCCTCGTTCTCTACCTATTGCAATACATTTACTAAGACAATGGCAGGAAATGTCCAGGGTAAAAGAGGAAAGCATCAAAAATTTGGAGAAGCTCGATTGGGAAAAGTGTTGGAAGTACTTGGTTAAGGCACATAGCCAATGGCTAATGTTGCGTTGTCTAATAGATACTTCCTCTTATATGATGCCTCCACTATCGGATGTGGTCTACACAGGACAATTGTGCATCAAGCCAAGCCAATCTCCTGAGGTTTAGCCTATGCTCAACATCTTTCAACTCAATGAATAAATGGCCAATGAGACAACAATGAAATCCTGAAGCGAGTCATCCCATAAAATTATGTTTCTGTTTTTAATTTCACTTAATTTAAGGAGAGTGATTTAAAACTCCTCAGCTCTTTATGTAATTACTATTTCAAATCAGAAATTTAGCATATATATGGTACTTTTATATTTATGTTAGTATTCTGCTTCAAATGAAAAATAGTTGACTTTTCTTATGATGTTTTTTATATGTATATTTTTAACATTTTTTATTGCTATTTTTTATAAATATTAAATGCATGCTATAAATAGATGCGATATATGATTATTCAATTGATTTAATTAGATATTTAATTAAATCAATTATCTTAAAAAAAATTCATCTCTCTAAGTGTTTATTGAATATTCATTTACATTCACTGAAATATCATCTCTTTAAATCACATAGAAATATAATTCCGCCGGATATATAGACATGTATATTTGTTTTCTTTAATCTCTTTATCGCTCACATTTATCAAGTCACATTTAGTTAAAAAACACCCATCCACCAAATTATATTTCATTGAGAAACTGGTCCCATAAGTCCAGTTAGAGCCACCATCTCAAATAGATAAGGGACAATTTTTAAGTCCCCGACTGGGTGGTTTTCCCCGATGTTGTTGTACCTATTTTGGGGGAATCAACAAAACCCTAGAAATACCACCTTTCTGTTACATAAGGAGGCATGCATATTTATTTTATAATTCATTCAATTCAACAATGAGAAATGAATTAGTTTGTTCCTTATTTTTGTAGAAGATTTGAGTTCAGAATTAATGAGAAAGAAATAATAGGTTTTGATAGTCCATATACTAAGTTTCTATTATATATTTTATATAATATGTGTTTATATATTATATCATCATTAGAGATCAAATTTTGAGTGGCGTTCAATTTTCAGTTGTCTAGTCTTTACTATGAATTATTTTGGTGTAGAGTATGTTTACCATCATCTAGAAAATATAATAGAGTCCCCCACTTTTAGAAATCATGGTTGAGTGAACCAAAAAATAGATAGATAAATATTTCTAAAAATGGCTAGAGGGACCATCTAGAGGCTGAATTTATTTCAACAAAAGAAAGAGTGGTTGCAGAAAAATTTGAGCAATCAATACGAGAAATTTTGGCTGGAATTGAGTGAGGCCAACGAATGGAGGGGATATATACTAGATTCACATGGGAATTTCCACTATTAGATAACTACTTGTTCAATATTCACAGAGGAAAAAAAGGTTGGACTACAGGGGGTATTCAAGACTTGACTCGAATGTTTCTTCTGCTTCCTGGAGGGAAATACTTTTGGAGGAGAGATACTGAGCAACATTCACATAAGTCTTGAGATTAATATTCATCAATAAAGCTACATTTCCATGTTTATCAGTTCTTTTGGTACTTTATTCATCTGCTAAACTATTTTTCTTCTTTAGATTCTAGTCAGCTGTAATTAAAATGTGCCTTATGCACATGCTTGAAATTTTATGGCTTTTCTTCCATGCCATTTCATATTTGGGTTATTTAAAAATATAGGTAAGAGAGTACTGGATTTTATTATGTACATGATTTTTATAAATTCATGCTACTTTTAATTTCATTACCCAGTTTCATGTGTGGTTTTTCCTCTATGTAATATGATTAAACAGTTGGATTATATTCTTGCAATTCGCAACAAAATTTCATTTATGCAACCTATACGTAAATGTGGCTTCCACCTTCTCATAATTTTCTATGTTATTGTATCTTCTTCAACATTTTCTATACCTTCATACTTGATAGTACATGTCTTTTAGTTTAGGAGAAAGGTGATTTTTGTGTAGGGGATTTGTGTGTTTATTCTCTATACTTACTGTCTCTGATTTAATCTGTAGATTCCTTCGAAAAATTTCATTTCCATATTTATTGTTTCAACTCCTTCATATACCCATGATAATGAGTAACTTGACCATATAGCCCAATGGTTTTCCCACAAATCCATTGAGTTTAATCCTCTATAGTTTCACTCCCATTTCCTCTCATTTTTGAGTCATCAACCATTTTATTGTTCAATGATTTCATTGAATAATTAGTGTGTATGTGCTTCAATTCCAAATTTTGTATAACAAAGAGTTATTATTGTGTCCACATATCTCCTTTGGCTAGATTATTCTCCATACTTCCACTAGATTCCTTACCATTGTTTCCTATGAAGGGAACAACTCATAAGATAACATCCAAGTTAGCATTGTCTTTTTTCTAACAAGAACTACTATATATGTTTAAACTTTAAACATTATATTAACCAAAAATGTTGCAACAACTTCTTGTTTTAGAGTTCCATTAGGTGGTATGATTGCCTATAGTTGTATATAAAATAGGGCTTGAACCCTACCAAAAAGTGTCCAATTCAAGAAAATTTACATACAAAATTTCAGGGAAGAACTCAATAGTGTAAATTATACAAAAATTCCCTAAAATCCTTACTTTCCTAATGAAAATAAAGAACAAACTCGGGACAAATTTGCTTCTGGCTTCATTTGTTGCTTCATTGTTGTTTTCCTACACATGCATATTCAATTTTGACTCATACTTAATGAGAGGAGCTAAGTGCCCCTTTTGATTTGACATTTTGTGAGGAGACAAATGACTTAATGGGAGTTTTTGGATATATATACTTTCCATTGGTAACAACTCTCCCCAAATTTCCACACATAGCCTTTTTGTGTAATGATCCACAATTTGACAATTTTCTGACACATGAAAAAATACCACACCAAAAATGTGGGATATGGCTTGTTGAATCATGATAAATACCAATTCAAACCTAAAATTCGCACGGCTTGTGTCTAATACCATAAGGCTAATGACATTATTTGAGTCCCCCACCACAGTCTAATTTTGAATATTAAGGGAAGAAACAAACCTTAAACATCTCGATTTTATCATGGAAAATTTTTGAAATCACAATTTTTTGGACAAGCCGATTTTTGCCAATTTTTACCAATATGTTGGTTGTATATTAATTTTTCCGAATTTTACTAAAATTTTCTTGATTTTTATTTATTTTTATTTTTTCTAACCCCTGTAGATTTTATCCCAATGTTGATATTTGTAACAACATAGGGACATATTATCTTCCCTCCTAGATTAATGAGAACCCCATTGACTCTTGTCACTCCAGGCTTCGTTTCAAGGCAGCATCAAAACAAAAAATGAAGGATTTTTTAGTCTGACTCCACTCATGAAATTATTTTCCAATTAGATAAAGATGCCGACATTTTTTTTTTATATACTTACTTAGGTCAAGAATAAGAACAAGAATATCTAAAATTAAATTGATCGATCAACTGAAGTTCTTACTTGTGTATATATTGATCTGGAATGAATTTCACCCCTTTTAAATTAAGATGTTTATATATCGGTGCTTTATATTTAATTTCCACCATCTCCATTTGAATCATCATCTATTGTAATATGGCATGACTTTTTCTTGGCCATATTCCCAACATATGAATTTAGATAATGCAAAGTAGTGCCTTTCAAAAGAGGCTTGCAATAGAAGGACCTTATTTAATCACTATTCCAAGTCTAAAATAGTTGCTTCAGTGAGTTTTTCTATTTGAACCAATCCTAAAGGAAATTTAACACCACTAACCAAGCCCCCAGAGTGAAATGGAAATCCAAAATTTGGCAATGAGAAGATTCCAAACTAAAAAGGGAAAGAGCACACTAGGAGAGACCATGGATTCCTCTCCTTTTAATGTTGTATGAGGTTAATATTTTTTCATAAGATAAGGTCCAATAGGAAATATTAATAATTTGAAATACATCTGAATTCCATACTTTTCTATAGATCGAGGAGTTATGGGGAACTGAAGAGCGAGAAAGTTGTTGGGCATAGATATGCTTAACTAAATACTCATCTAAACCCCACCCTCTATAGTATGATTCCTCAAGTTTCTTAAAACAATGAATTTTTTTTACAATTGAGGCCACCAAATGGAAAAAGTGTGAAGGTGGAGCCCCAAAATCCCACCCTCTCAATAATCCTAAAGCCTTGACACAAGTAGAAATGTCAAAGAGGGAATTTTCTTCTTGTGTCAAATGATATATTTAAAGGGGTGAGACCCCAAGAGTCAAAGAACCAATGGACCATGATGTTATTCTTCCAAATATTGGTATTTTTACCATTTCCTTAAATCCAAGTAAACTTATCCATTATTTTTGGAATGTTAGATTTCATAAGTCTCCAAATGGATGACCATCCTCTTGCTTGCAGAACATCATCTGGGGACTGATTTATTTCCCCTATCAAATATTTTTTGTGCAACTGTAAAAATAAATTCCACCATTCATGCATCGTTGATGCTAGCCTTCATAGGATTTTAGAACCCACTACTAGAATCCTTGATTCCAATCCCACCATGAGATTTTGGTTCCTAAACAATTGAATAGTTAACTAAGTGAAATATTTGGAGTTGGATTTCCCTGCTTACTAGAGAAATTCTCTTAATTATTGAGCCATATTTTTCTTAATAATCGGCTAACCAAGCATTGGAGAAAATTGATAGATGGGAAACATCTAAATTGGAATTGTTCCCAGGGATATTTTTTCTCCTTGGGAAGATAACATTTTTTATAGAAAAGTCTAGAGATAAAGGAGATAATTCTCATGCCATTCCTGTTTCCTTTCACTAGTACAAAATGGATAATTAGTTACTAAAACAATGACTAAAATTTGCATATAAACGGTCATTTTTCAGTCGGTGACTAGTAGTAGCTATTTTACAATATTTTATAACGCGGCCAACTTTTATTCGTTTTTAGCTTAGTCATTAATTTTTTGTTTCATTTTTATCATCTAGTAGTATATTTAGTCATAAATTGGTCATTAATTTAGTCATTAATTTCCACATCTAATGACCAACTATACAAGAAAATATATTACTTTATGATTATATGAGAAAACCATTTAATGACCAAAGAAATATGATCAAAATGTGGATCATGTTATGAGATACTATAAGTTAGCTACTAATATTCATATATATGCAAATTTAAGTCATCATTTGAAACCAATTAATGATCAAATAAATATTACTATAGTTTGGTCGCGTTATCAGATACTGTAAATTAGCTACTAATAGTAGTGTATATGCAAAATTTAGTTGTCATTTGTCATCACAAATTTATCACTTGTTGTATTCATTTATCTTTTTTTGGTAGTTTCATATTGATTATATAAACAACTAAGTTAGTATTTTATATTCAATTCATTTACTTTCATTGATAATTGTTATAAACGATTAATTTAGTAGTAAATTTATTTTATTTGTTTTCATCATTAATCATTATAAACTACTAATTTAGTAGTTTCGGATTTATTTTATGTGTTCATTATTAATCAACATAAATTAATTAGTATGTTTTTGCAGCTAAATGAAAAAAATGTCATATAATGTGCACTAGTTCATCTAATATGAAAACAAAAGTTACATATGTTAATTACAATAGTAAATAATATCAATTGCAACTATAAATAATTTCAACTAGATAAACTATATTATATGAAATATCAAATATTACAATATGAGTTTTCGACTAAATATTGGTTGGACTACAATTGACACATAAAATGTTGTTTCATCACTTCAAAACATTATCATTATGTTTCCAAGGCATTCCACATGAATTCACCAATGAAGACTTAACCAACAATCTCTATGTGTGTGTCTTACGTGGGATATTGGATTTAAGGTTATCATAGCTAAACTTATTCTCTTCTCTTTCTCTCATTCATTTTTCACTCCAGTATTATTTCTCTCTTCTTTCTTTAAATCATGTTTCTTACCATCAATATTGAGTTCCTCTTCTGAAAAAAGAAGAAGATACAATGCAGAGTGTAAGACATGAAAGACAATGAACACTAAAATATAAACTAAAGTACACTATAAAGGATTTATATGATATATACCTCAACATCAGAAATGTTAAAGCCATTTTTCCCCATAAAAGCAAGAAACACAAACAAGTTTTCTTCAGTTGAGTGATAGTGGCCACTATGTCACCCGATGACCTATATAAACAAATAAAATAAAACATCACCATAGAAATGAACTCCTTAGTAACTTAGTATTCAACCTTCAAGTAAATCTTAGGCACAATCATGCCAACTAAGTTACATGCTAAAAATCTCAAGTTGTAGATAACTTGTGAAAAAAAATATTCTGAGGTTTGATGTCTAATCCCTGTTGTTTTATTAGAAACAAAATTTCATTCTTTAATGCATGAACTTAGTCAAGTATTTAAACATGTGCTCAAATAAAAACATGAAAGTAAACTTTTCTAGTAGTCATGAAAATTTGCCAACACAAAATAATTAAAAGTACTTCAATCAATATCGTATAATACTAATTTCATCTTCAATCTCTGGCTGTTGTTTGAATTAAAATTGTACCAAGTAGTTTCAATTTTAGAGTTAAAATACAAAACAAAATAAAAAAATGTTCAAAATACAATAAAAAAATAAAGATAAGATAGCATGGAATGTACACTGAAATAGTTATTTTTTTTTTTACCTGACCATCGATGTGTTGTTTGACATTCCTAAAACATTTTCTTGCCCATTATAACCATGAGGTGAAAGAATCACAACATTAAAAACCATAGGAATCCATCCTAGAAACATTTCCAAAGTCGATGGTTCAGATGCTTGAGGGATATCCAACAACAAATGAATCATATCCAATATGTGTTTTTCATTGTCTCCCCATCCTTTTTCCAATCACATTTCCTATAAGCTGCCTACACCAGAGTCAAGTAACAATCAAACTAAGGAATTGACATTTTTTTTATCTTTTATATCTATAGAATTTGAATCTAATTTTTTTTGGGAACATATTAATTCATATTCTAAGTATTCATGTCATAATAAGGTATCAATCGAGTAGGACATCAGAAAAATCGACCTCAATGAGGTCCTCAAACAATTTCTACAATATTGATATTTTTCTTGCTATGATATCTTGGATATATAAAAGAACATATCTACAAAATAAAAATCCATATATTACTTATGTTCAAACTTTGTAAATGGTGTATTCTTAGGTAGATTTTTAAGATGTTCTTTTTCCTTTACCAAAGCGAAAAATAGCTTGGTTAAACTATGTATCCATTCATTCATCATAATTTTTTGCAAGATAAATTACACACATTTTTCTTTCCCATTTATCAGCATGCTACATATGATTAATTGAAAGTCACATAAAACCAAGATAAAACCACTTTTTAACCAAAACAAAAAAAACAAACAATGCCTTTAATGAAAATTCACACCTCAGAAATTACTCTGCCATGTGCTTAGGCTAAAGGTGAGATTCTTTTAATCATATTTAGGTCATATTTAATGGGATATTCGTATGCTTATTGTGATGTCAATTTGGTGCTAAACATGACATTACATCTGGTTTCATGCATGCTCACTTGCATCTGGGTCACTTCTACAATGCTCACCTGAATCAGGCTCGCTTGAACTTTGAGCTCTTGTATGCCAACTTGTACCCCATCGAGCGCAACCTTGAATTTCACTTCTATGGTTGTCCACATATTCTTTGTTGCTATCGTGACCATGTTGGCTATTTCATTGAATTTTTCTTTGGTCAATTTCATCTCTTCCTTTCCAGTGGCCTTAGAGCCCTTTAGTTTCTTCCTGTATCCTTCCGCGTTCTGAGAACCATGCTTTGTTCCCTTCGAAGTCTGAACTTCCACTTTCTTCTCTATCTGTTTTTGCGTGGAACCATTCTTCTCAGTTGGAGTGTCTTTTTCTAAATCAATTGTTTCGCCGGTTGTAGTCAGCATGGCCTCTTTTTTTTGGGTTTTTTCAATTGTATACATATCAGTGTCAGGCTTGCTAGGCATCTTTGAAATAAATGTTGAGGCACCTTCCATGGTGTGAGGCTGCAGCCAAACTAGTGGAAATTATGCAGTGATGTGCAACAATTCATCCTTAGTGACGAGATATGGCAATTCATACCAAGCTCCTTCAACTTTTCCCTTCTCGTGGATGTGAATGTTATGGAAGGTGGCCTTAGAGTCTTGGATCATCTTATACTACTCGTACAAGGTTGGAGATAGTCTTAACTTGGATTGCACTACCTGAAAGTGTGAGGTGCCGAAAAATACCCAAAATATTTTATTCTCCATTATGAATGCGGGGATGGAAGAATTAGACAATGTGGAATACCATACAGCTTCACACATCTGCGGCTGTATTTCTGGAAATTGTGTTTCCTCTGGGGTCTTCTAGCCAATTAGGACTATCAACAGTAGGAGCCAAGCATAATAGAATTTATTGCCCTCCTCTTGTGCTTCACACACGTTCTCCAAGAATTATGTGCATAGATATTGATACCAATTACAAATTACTCCCTTCTCGCATTGTCCTACAAGTGCAATGACATGCATAGGAACCTTGTTAGGCCTTCACTTTTGCATCATCTTGCAGGCCAAGATGAGCATCCCAAATTGAACAGTCAGGTCATTGATTTCACTAACCAAAAATCCTCTTTTATGGCATGCCACCTAATAGGCCATTTTAATTTTTTCTGCGACCTTCTTTTCTTGTGCCTTTCCTCCAAAGTCATCCATGGGATCTTCGCCATGATCAGGTGGTCTGGTGATCTAATGGATCAACATGACATCTATAGGTATGCGCTCTCCCAACCATAGAGCTTCAACATGCATGAGAGGGAAAAATTGGCATACATAGATGTCATTTATTGGGTTTCGCCCAAAATGCAGGACCTGCAATAAGTTCAGAAGTCCTTCCTTATGCAAGCCCAACACCCATCTCTGCAGCTCAAGGCGCACAAGGCCCCCCTCATAGGGCATGTGATCTAGATAATTCTCAGATGCAAGCTCAAGGAACTTATCAACATCTGCAATGTCCCAATCCTCCATCTTCAGTTGCGACACTTTAACAAACATATCGCCTTCAATCGAGACATTTTCAGGAATTAAGGGCATGTTAATGCTCGACCACACTTTGTCCATATCTTTCAGAAATTTTGTTGATGCCTTGTGCGCTGAGACATAAACCGACAACCATGAGAATGGGGCCACTTCAACCGCATCCTCATCCTCCTCCATAGTGGTCTCAGGGAGCTCTACCATGGGTATCTTCTAGCACTCATCCAGAGTGGAGCACAGCTTCGGAGTCTTCTCCCTATGGGATTTACGTGTCCCTGACGTCTAAACCTTCTTAGCCATTGCAGGCAAAGGTGTCTCAAGGACCAGTGCAGAAGGATCCTCTCCTGAGCGCGTAGCTGTCATTCTTGGTAGGATAACATAGCCAAGACCCCTATGGTGCATCTCCTCCTCAAATCCCAGATCCAGACCAAACATAGACAATGGATATTTTGCAGAAATCCAAGAGCTCAGGGAATACAATTCAAACATAAAGAAAAGGGAACAATGGCAACCCCATAGGTCATATTTATAGTTTTGGCACATCCTCAATGTCCCTTATGCATTAATGTGTCTCCATAAATGACAAAACAGTTCCAAATATCGCAAAATTCCCTCATTAAATACAACCTATATGCTCCCCTAAACAATAATAAAATTTTATTTTCTGGATTTATTGTTCCAATGGATAGATTTTGGCCCCTTTGCAACCAAGTAAACCTCCTCACGTAGCTACCACGAGAGAATCACACCTTTCTGCACATCTTCCATCCCTTCTGCACAGATCCAATACTCTGGCCATATAGTCATTTGGTGTGCACAGGGAGAGGGTGATCCCTATATGGCTTCAATTGGCTTCCATTGACATAAGCGGGAAGATATTCTCCACTCAGCGTGGCCAGGTGCACCGCACGTCCATAAATGATCTCCTTAACAATATATGGCCCTAAAAAATGCATATTTAAATTCCCTGGGTGGCACATGAACATGTTTCCATAAAACAAGACTAAGTCATCTTCCATAAACACTTTATGTCTGATGTGCCTATCATGCCATGCCTTTTCACGTGCCTTTTGAACTTTCTGATGGTAATTTGAAATAAATAAATCTTCTTCAGGTGCGACGAATTGCAACAATCGTTCCTCTGTGACAAATGCTTCTGCCATATTTGGGAATGCTATGATGCACAAGATAGGAACAATTAACTCCATCAGTAACACCGCTTCCTGCCCATATACCATCATGAATAGTGTCCTTCCAGTCAAAATTTTACATGTGGTTCGATATGCCCAGAGGATTGTAGGTACGCGCTCATCCCAATCATTCTGATTATCATTGCAAACCTTGGTAAGCACAATCTCCAATATATTTTTGAATACTTCCACTGCACCATTCGCCTGTGGGTGATATGGAGTGCTCTTCTGATGATGAATTCAGAATTCGTCTCTCAAAGCTTCAATGGTTTCATTCAAAAATTGTGTACCTTGATCACTTATTAGAATCTTAGGACATCCAAAGTGAGTACAATATTCTCGAAGATGAACTGCGCATATGTGTCTGCAGTATAATCCTTCACAAGCCTAGCTTCATCCCATCTAGTTACATAATCAGTCACAGTGATTATGTAACATGCATCACTCTTCTTTCCTAGAGGGTTAATATGTCCGAAAAATTCTATGGCCCATTTCTCAAATTCTTGCAGTGCCATCTGTGGATGCAGGTGCATCTCATCTCTGCACAATAGCTTTCTGGTCCTTTGGCATACATCAAATGCATGGAAATACACATAGGCATCATTGTGCACACTAAGCAACCATAACCCAGCTCGCAAAATATTTTGTGCGGTTTCCTTCCCTGCATAATGACCATTGGAAACCCCTCCATGAGCTTCATGTAAGATTGCAGGCCTTTCGTAATCCAAAATATATCTTCGTAGGACTTCGTCTGCACCCATGTTGTACAACTACCCAAAAATAATATTGAAGTCTGCCATGTATACCACAAGTTATTTCTTTTTATGTACTGTATATTCTTCAGGTGCATGTCCAGTTGTTAGGAACTAAATAATATCATGGAAGTGATCGTCAACTACCTTGATCACAAACAACTATGCATCTAGTAATCCATCCCCCAATATTGTAGGTTCTTCACCAGTCTCAGTGCATGATAGATGATCTGGCCCAATATTCAGTCTTCCTGGTTTCATAATGATATCAAAATCATACTCTTGGAAAGTAATAACCACCAGCAAATATTCCCCCCAACACGGGCTTATTTACCAGGTAATTTAAAGCATGGTGATCAGTAAACATCTTGAAATGTCCCCCTAACAGGTAGTGGCTGAATTTATGCAACGCATATACCGTTGCTAATGCTTTGTTTTTTGTGGTTGAATAATTTTGTTCTGCACTTGAGATTTTCTGATTGGCATTGGCGATAGGGTGATCAATGGCTCCAAGCGCAATACAGGAGGCATCAACATGCACATGAAACACCTTAGACCAATTTAGGAAGATCAATATGGTTGTAGTGACTGTATTTTCCTTCAAAAATTCAAAAACCTTCTGACATTCCTCATCCTAGTAGAATATCACATCCTTCTTTATTAGCTTCTCCATGGGCACTGTTATATCCTAAATCTACCTCACGCTGAGAAAGGCAGAATCTAGGGTAACATCAAACCACGCTTAACCTGGTAGCTAGCCCTACTAGGTCGGGAGAGGGCTCTCTCCTTATCAATCTCAACAAAAAATGCTAAGTGAGGTTTGAGATGATTTGAATAAAGACTGATTTTAGGCTAGGTATATATGCAAAAGAGTTTGATTGATTTTAAGAGTGTTTTGTTGGCTCAAAGGGAAAGGCATATTTTTGGGTCTGGGGAATGAGGCTCAGTTTTGCATAGATATGAATGGGGCAAGGTAAGAAATTGATTTGACACTTCAATGTGAAATAAATGGAAAGTTGAAATAGGTGAGGAGTTGAAGAGGGCAAGAAACCTTCAGGGATCCTCTTCAAACAGCTGAAAACATAGAAAAATAAACAAACCCTAGGTAGAGCACTGCAAATTTTAATGAATTTTACCTTTATCCTTGTTTGTTTAAGTTAAGAAGGAATAAGAGAGAAAATGGTATACATAAAACCAGTAGGATTACATTTACAGAGAGAAACACACAATCAAAGAAAAATGCCACATGAATCCCATAGAGTGCTGCAAACCCTTGTCTATTCCTTTGCCAAACTGCAGAGATGAATGTACAATGATGCTCAAAGAATTCCCAAAAGTCCAACCATGCTAATGACTAAAAAAACACAAGATATAGACAAACAATAACTCATCCCAGCCTCTAGGGGTCGAGCTCACAAGTTTAGGAGCTGTTCCAACAAAATATAAACTGAGAACTAGAAAGTAGGCAGTGGAACAACTTGCCTCTATAAACTAGGAAACTGATTCATTCAGTTGCAAATCACCTTTTGATGGATAAATCTACGTCCATGAGTGAAAATTTAACAAAATTACATCAAGATCCATCAAATTACATCAAATTACATCATGGGTTTGACATTTCGAAGTAAGAAAGTCAAAATGTCAAAAACTAGGTGAAAAACAGATTTTTTGGGTCAAAAATGAGCAAAATCCTCCAATGCGCCACGCCTGATTTCTCTATGCGTCATGCCAGTTTGTAGCTAATTTTGGAGGCCTTCCTGGTGTCTAAATCTGCTCCAACTAGGCTTGTTGGAAAGGTCTACCTGTCTACTTTCCAACACAAGTGGAATTTCTGAATTTGGCTTCCATTTTGCCCTCCAAAACTGATTTCTCCCAACACTGCTTCCTGTGTGTCAAAAAAGGGGCAGAAAGGTCATTTTTGGGGTGTTTTTGACCCTTCTAGAAGCCCAAAACCTGTCAAAATTTCTTGGCCATAGGTAGGCATGCATATTTTTCCATGAAAAATCCAAAAATGTAGATTTTGCACCAAAATCAGTCCCGCATCAAAAGCGCGCGCAAAGTGGCTCGGCACATAGAGCAAAAAAGTCTGTTTTTAGCCCAAAAAATTTCAAAAATGTAAAAAGTGTCCCAATTTTTTTGAAATTTGGGCTGTGTTCTTCATTATGTGCTATGTTGGGCCAAGGAAGCCTCGGCCAAGATCTGAAGTCTATCATGCCTTTTCCGACGCTTTGAGGCCTTCTTCAACTTGGCCTTCAAGATCTTGATTCTTGCTTTGCAAACATGGTTTCTTGCCCAATAATGATTAGCCATGTTCCTCAACATATTTTTCTCAGTGTTGGCCTTCTCTAGCATCCTTTCCCAAATGCAAGTTTGTTCTCTCAAGCCAAGATTCCCGGTCATATTCAATCTCTTGCTCATACCCATGATCACTATCTCTTTCCATTGTCCTTTGGTTTTGAAAAATGTGGTTGTACATGGATGGTTTTGTGGATAATAGTGTGAAAATATAGTGGAGGAATGAAATGGGTAGAGTGTATGGAAGAGAGTGTAAAAATGTATGTGTGAACAGAGTTTAGGGATGTGAGTAGGGTTTAAGGAGTGTAGGGTTTGGGAAATTATATGTGGATAAGGGGATTAAGGGGAAAATTTATGAGGGGAGTGAGATTAAAGGGATAGGGTATACAACCATTAGTGCAATGAAGAAAACTAGGGTTTCACCCTAGAAGCTAGGGTTTTAGGGTTTTGGGGATAGGGGAGTAGGATGAGTGGAAATGAGAGGGGTAATGGGAAATGAAACTAGTGAAATGTAGTGAAGGGGATGTGAAAGTGGTAGAGGGGAATAAGACAGCAAAAAATTACAATTTTGCAAACCCTAGGCATATTTTCAATGAAACTGTGCAAGGAGCTAGGGTTTTATTTTTCACCTATTGAAACACCATAAACACTGATGGAAACTCATATATTGGCAATATGGAGATGTTAAATTTGTTGTGGAATGAATAATTTGAAATTTTGGAGCTTTTGAAGGAATATTTGAATGGATTTCAGGCTTTTTAGCCCAATGCACTGCGCCATCTCTATGCGTCGCGCCAGTTCATTTTTTACACTGCAGAGGGCTGCCCAATGCGCCGCACCATCTCTATATGCCACACATTTTTGCAGAGACTTTTGGAGACCTTCTCAGTGTCCAAATTAGGCATAGGATAGCTCATTGGAAAGCTTATTGAGTCTACTTTACCACCCAACTAGAATTTGTCAATTTGGAGTTCCTTTTCCTTGTCAAAAATCAAATCTCCCAAGACTGGTCAAAATGTGCAAAATGAGGCTGCCTCAAGGCAAAGTGTTGTTGCAGTCAACTTTTTAAGATCTTTCTCAACTCCAAATTGAGCTCATGAAAGCTCATTGGAAATATATTTTTGTCTAGTTATCATTTTACTCATCAAGAAATTCATTTGGACAACTAAGTTAGGAGAAATCTTGATCTTCCCAAGGTCACTTCAAAGGTGCATCAATTCTCCTGAGGCAACTGTATTTTTGAAATTTCTCTAAAACCATGACACCTGTGTAAAAGTTGAAGGAGTTTTGTCTTTCTTGGCCTATGTTGGAAAAAACCCTCTCTCAATTTTCCCAAATTCATATTTTATTGCTCAGAAACATCATTGAAGTAAAATCTATCCCGATGTGTGGAACAAGGGATTTGTCGAAATGAAGTGAAATGAAGGGGATAAGGGGCTTCTAAATTCTTGAGAAAATTTTTGGAAGTACAGAGGGATGTTAGGAAGTAGGGGAAAGTGTAATTTCAAATATTGAGTGAGGGGAATGGGTCCAAAAGGGAAAAACATAGGCCTAGCCTAGAAAATTGCCAAGTTGTAGCAAGAAACTAGGGTTTGTGCGGAAATGAGGAATTTGAGGGATATCAGTGATGGGAAGTGTTTAATAAGGTACATTAAGGATAGGGGAAGGTGTATGGACATCAGGATACAGTTTTTTCTAATGATTTGACCATCCGAGAGAAATTACGTCCAAAACCCTAGGAGAGGGAAATGAACCTTACCTAGGCACAACTGAAGCATGAACAAGGTGTAAAATGACCCAGTGGAACTTGACCTGATGATGAAAACCCTCTGAATGATGGTACACTTAGCTGAATGGTGACATGGACCGAAATTTGGACAACTTTGAAAAGAGTGAAAACAAACCCTAGACCTAATACCTAGTGACCAAATTTTACTTGAAGACTCAATGAAATGACAAAATTTAACCTTGACACCTTAAAATCACTTTGTAAGAGAATTTTTGATCACTGGAGGAAGGCTACAAAGACTGACACTAACAGGCACATTTATCAGTGTATAACCTTAAATGAACTTTCGATAATACCTAGTGTGGCCCAGTATTGAGCGTAGTTGTTTGAAATTCGCAGGTTTCTCCATATTAACAATTACTGTGATCTTTGTATGATGTACCATAAATCCTTGATGGTAGACAATGTGTCCCAATAATATCCTGAATGACACACAGAATAAACATTTATTCAATTTGAGTGATATCTGATACTTTCTATGAGTATCTAGCATTAAGAGCAGACTAGAGACATGCTTTTCGAACAACCCAAAAGAAATCCAATCATCAAGGTATACTTCCAGGAACTTAAACTCCTTGAAGGCAGCTACTACTACGCGTGAGAAGATGGCAGGCACATTCTTCAAGCTAAAGGGCATGATTGTAAACTCGAAAGATCTCGATTTTTTTGCAAAGGTGGTCTTACTATGATCTTCTGGTGTAATACTGATCTTATGATAGTCTGAGAAACCATCTATGAATGAGTAATATTCTTGTCCTCCAACATTTTCCACAATCTCATCAAAGAATGGATTTGGGAATGGATCATGCACACATGCATCATTCAACTTGTGCAAATCGACACAAATCCTAATTTATCCTTTTGTATTCTTGTCTTGCACTACCATGGGACTCACCAAATCAAACTCTTCTACTAGCTCTATGATGCCTATAGAAACCATATTATCCAACTCTCCCTTTACCTTCTACTTATATTTTGGGTTCAATATGTATGGGCACTGCATCACCGGGTGTGCATCAAGTTTCAAAGTGATGTTAATGACTCCAATATCTCCAATTATTCCTTTAAATTCTAAGAAATTTGTAGGGAATAAGTCCTAGTTCTCTGTCAGTAGTTCCGTAAATTTTCCTACTATGTCATCATCCCAATAATCTCCAATCTTTGCCAACTTTGGTTGGTATTTGGATCCAATATTTACCTGCGAAATATTTAGAGGTTTTGTGAAATCTACTGAAGTGATCGAGGGCCCAAAAACTGCATCATGTCCCTCAGATTCTAGAGTTATGATATTCCTTATATATTCTTCATTTTCTCCAACCATCATATTTCTGCAATTAACAATATCCTTCATCTGCGCATATCATGGTGGCGAAGCGCACTCTACCATTGGATTTTTTGTGTCAAATATAACTTCTTGAATTTTATGCAATGCATTACCAATATTGACAAACCCACTCTCAAAGCTAAATGTTAGAATGAAACTCTCCATTAGCGCAGACCATTCACTAGTACCTCGATGCAACTCTATCTCTAGATACCAGTCAGTAGGCATCTTACCCAATGTATGAATGAACATGTGGACCCATTAAAGTCGTGGTTCTACACCCCATACCTCATTCCATTTAGCCAAATTTATGCGTGGATCATCCTTTCCCAAGTAGACTTCTTCCATTATGATAGTTGGACATTCAAAGCATAATTCCAACATTCGCACGCATTCATCCCAGTGGCCCATGTTTTCCTTAAGAATATCCCACCATCGTGCTAGAGTAGCGTGTAGTATGAGATCCAAGGCATGGAATCTATGTCCTTCGAGGATAGTACTGTGCATTCTGAGATCCAAGCCATGGAATCTATGTCCTTCGGGGAAATTTATTTCAAGTTCTCATAAAAACTTATTTACATTAGTTATACCAGCATCATGTGGTAATTTCATACTTCTGATGCTATGCGTCTGTAATATTCCAAAATTTTCACATGATATTTGGAATATTAGAGTTCTTAATAAACCTACTTAATTAAGTAAATAAAAGGGTGGAGGGACCCATAATCCTCAAGATGAATAAATATCCACTTTTTATGTGTGAATGTGGATTGATTAATCCTAGATCTACATAATGAGGCAGTGAAGCGACTACAAATGTGAATGGAATAAGAGATCATGTCTCATTAGTGAGATAGATCATGGAGGTTGATACATTCAAATAAGATCTTGGAAGGGATCAAACATAAGATCATAGAGCATTCATGATGGAGTGATGGAGGAAGTTGTGAAATTAATGCACACATGATGGAGAGGGTGTACCTTGCACCTAGACATGATGGATGACTTGGAGAGACAGCGCAGTCAAACATGGAGGATCATGTCCACATGCACAATGCGGATTAGATGAGGGCTAAGGCATGGTAAGTCTCATAAAATATATAAAGGAGATGAAGGCAACAATGAAGGTAGGCTATTAAATATATATTTTGAGGTCTATTTGGATCTGGAATTGTCAAGTGACATTCCATGCTTTCTTGGGTTGTTTAGCAAATATTGCAAGTTCTGTTTAGCATAGGGTGTTCCTAGTCGGGAATCCCTCCTCTTTCACTGAGTGATCTCTCGGAAGAGGGTTGTACTTCATTCTACATTAGGCATTGGTTCCACTTATCTTTTCCATCATCTACAGAACATATGCCTTCAGGAATTACCCAATTTCCGAAGATCAGTTTAGATGGTGGAGGTTGTCTTCAGTGTTTCAGCTGGAGAACTGGTGTAGGATTATTCCTATCACCTTGGGCTTGAAGATCAACATTCCTAGGGCTTCATTTCATATCTAGCATCAGGCCAAGAGTTATTGAACTTCTAGAAGTAGTCGTCCCATCAAGGATTACGTAGTCTAGTCGTGTAGATCTAAAGGAGGAAGGAAGTGGCTAGCATTTCAGCTAGTAATCCTGTGAGGGATCATCCCCTCACCTTTCCATCACTATTTCCATTAGCCTGGTGTCTATTGCAGCATATTTCAGTAGGCATAGAGCCTCTCTCTCTTATACAGCACAGTTCTATAGCAATTTCATATTCAGTTTCTATAACTTGAAGGAGGAGGAAGAGACGGCAAGATCTCAAGCTCCTAGCTTGTGGATCTGATGGAGGGACCAACCCTCAAAGATTAGATATGTTTGTAGAGAATATTGTAGCCATATTTAGATTAGATCTAGCTTCAGATCCATAAACCCATCAAACAAAGGATCAAACCCCGGGAGGGTGATTTTCCAAAGTTGTAGATCTGGAAAATCCTTTCTGGGTTATCTTGGGTTCCCATCACATTGGCTAGATCTTAAATCTTGGCATCATCAGAGCCCCTGAGCTCCATCGATATACATTTCCTTTTGAAAAATTTTCATGTATATCAGTAATCGAAGGGACATCACAATATTTCTTCTATAATCTCACCAGTTACGCAGTGCTAGTTGCAACACCATTATAGAGTGATTCTAGGCCATCTCTTTGGCTAGATCTAGTCATTTTCTATATATTGTGTAACTGATTCATCTCCATATAATAAAATGGCTCAACTTATTTGTATATTTTGATGTTGTCTTTAAATTTATTATTTACTTGGTAGCAATTCTTATATTGTGTTTAAGTATTACTGCATTCTCCCCTTTTGGGATATTACAGTGGAATTAGAGCATGATCTTTATCTCAGCTAGTGGACATTTTGACAACATATGTAAAGCAGATAGTAGATATATAATATGGAGGGATTAAGTTTTCCCTCATCTTCCTTTAGATATATGAAGGATATCTCTAAGGAGCTCAATTAAGCAAGGATAGAAAGGAAAAGGGAAACCTCAAGAAGGTTTCAAGATGAAGAAGGTCCCAAAATTTCTTTTTAGCAACAAAGAAGACCAGAGAAGCAAAGATCTCCACATTATTCTACTAGATCCACTTTCTTCGAGAAATAGGACTGGTTTGAATATGATGAAGGCTTGGGGCATGAGACCCTAAGTGAATATGTAACTGAATACAATTCATAGCCTAGAGCATTAAAGGAGAATCTCTCTCTCCAATAGTTTCTGCAACTCGAAGAAGAGAGGAGATCTAGAAGCAGCAATAGAAGAAAGAGGCATAGATTCTTCTTCCCTACATTTTATGGATCTTCCACAAGCACCTTGAGGGCTTGGAGGGAAGAAATTTTTACATTCTTTCTGAAATATCCTATATCAGAAAGAGAGGTTGTGGAGTTTACAGCGCTGCATATTGAAGGTGAAGAAAGAAAATGGTGGTTCAGTCACTTATCACACATGAAAGTGTCTGCTTATGCAGATTTTATTCAAAGACTAAAGGAAATATATGGTAGAGAGAAACCAGATACATCTCACATAGTGACATCTCCCATCATCAAAAAGATTGTGCATGAAGGTTCAAGAGAAGATGTTCTCATTCTCACTCAAAAGGAGGAGCCTCTACCACCACCAGCTGCAGATGTGCTTACATCAAGAGGAGGATCAATTGCATCTTTGAAAGATGGTCTTGAGTTCTTGAAATTTGGATCCCCATGCATGATTGATGATATGCACGAGGAGGAGGAGACATATACTAGTGCTGGTACACTTGTAGAAGTGCAACCATCACTTTTACCAGCAGTTGGAGAGATCTTTGAACCGGAAGAGGAAACTCTTGTGTTCTTGAAAGATGTTTCTGAATATCAGTTGATCCAAGGTATGCATACACTTTCATCTTATATTGTTTTAGTACCTCTTATTGAAACTTATGGGGACATGCCATGAGGGCTATTGCATGACCAAGGGTTAGAACATCATGCTGATTTGGAGCAGCATTATATCACTGCACAAAGGACCCTTGATCTAATCAAGGAAGAGATGAAGAACCATCCTATTTTTTCATGGATGAATTACATTCAACCTCTTGAGTTGAAGTGTAGAATTTCTGAAGATGGGATGAGTATGATCCTATGTACAATTGTTGGCTATGAGTTCAGCATTGTGCCTTGCTTTGAGATAGCACATGCATCACTTTGCAAATCTACAACACTATCCATGAGCAGTAGTGAAAATAAGAGGACCCATTCCTTATATCATATGGAAGCTTCATTCATGAAGCAATGGAGGAGAAGATGATAGATGGTAGACATCTTGAGATGAGAAATATTTTCTCCTTTCTAGATGACACTTTCTCAATGAGCATCTCATAGCTCAAAGAGAGACTTCTACCTATAGCAGATCCAGAACCTTATTGGTTTTGGAGGGCCATTGATGAGAAGAGAATCTCATGGAGAGATCTCATTGGAGGTGCACTTCAACATATCATGGAGTGAAAAGTTCTTCATTAGTTTGAGGAGGTTGGTGTCCTACAATGGGAGAATACCAATTATTTGAAGAATGAGATCCATCATCCACATTGGGATGAATGGTTGATGATATGGAGCAAGGGGTTGCCAAACCACTTGCAGATCTATGATACAGGGCATCAAGAAGCATGGTTGCACTAGTTGCTCTTGGGTGAGTATGGTTACCACTCAAGGAGTCATATTTTCCTGATTCATGCCTTACATGTCACGGGAAGAATGCATAAGAAAAAGACATGGTTACTTTGGTTATGGATGAGAGAGTTTGAACATCACATGTTATATCTTATGTCCTTTTATTTACTCTTGTTTGGGATATGTCTCATGTCTTTACATGCATTTCTGTTTGGGATGTATCTCATGTTCATGAATGTACTTGGGTTTGGGAGAAAGTATAACTCTCACATGATGTGGCATAAGGGAGCTTGTTTATATCATGTTGATGAGACATCTCACATGTCCATTACTATGTTGTTTCTCCATGACTTGCATCATGATAATGCAAGGAGTCAACAGGAATCCTTGTTGCTATGGTTAGTATTGGGAGAGTATGGGCTAAATTCTTCCCATACATTGCATGACATTGTTGGATGATGGCAACAGGAGGCCTTGCAACATTGGCTTCTTTTGGGTGATTATGGTCATTGTACATGTTATGATGATGATGTGATGGGGCAGGAAGATGCCTTATTAAGGTGGCTTCTCTTGAGAGAGTATGGCCACTACATTTGGTACAATGATGATGTGATATGGTAGCAAGAGGCATTGCTAAGATGGCTTATTTTGAGAAAGTATGGCTCTTATATTCTCATTTATGATTTGGCATGGAAATAAGAAGCAATGTTGTGGTGGCTTCTTTTGAGAGAGTATGGCTCTCTTACTTGTTTTCATGAGCATCTAGCATGGCAGTAGAAGTCTTTGCTGCATTAGTTGTTATTGGGAGAATATGGTTTGAAATTGTTTATGTTTTCCCATATGTCTCTACTTCTTGTTTTTCACTATGATGATGTGATGTTTCATTCCTACATGGCCAACATGGCTAATGATTAGGGCATTGATATATGTACACTACTCTATGTATCATGGGTTGGAGAAACAATTCATGAGTTGGGACTTTCCACTTTGGGAATGAACCACTTCATCTTATGTATCTCACGTGTAGAGAAGATCTTTGGTCATCATATAGTTGCCACTTGGAGACTCACTTATGAGGATGGGTATCTAACCTTTCCGTTAGATGCCATTCTAGACATTCTAGAGAGGCAACTTTGGAGCTAGACATGAATGACACATTGTGATAGATGGGAAGGCCTTCCACATGAGGATGCCATTTGGAGGGAGGATGTTTTCTGTAGCATCCACTTTGATAGTTGCTTGAGGAAAAGCAACATTTTTCCAGGGAGGACTGTAATATTTCGAAATTTTCACATGATATTTGGAATATTAGAGTTCTTTATAAACATACTTAATTAAGTAAATAGAATGGTGGAGGGACCCATAATCCTCAAGATGAATAAGTATCCACTTTTTATGTGTGATTGTGGATTGATTAAGCCTAGATATACATAATGAGGTAGTGGAGCCACTACTAATGTGAATGGAATTTGATATCATGTCTCATTAATGAGATTTATCATGGAGGTTGATACAGTCAACTACGATCTTGGAAGGGATCAAACATAAGATCATAGAGCATTCATGATGATGTGATGGAGGAATTTGTGCAATTAATGCACACATGATGGAGACGGTGTACATTGCACTTAGACTTGATGGATGACTTGGAGAGACAGCGTAGTCAAACATGGAGGATCATGTCCACGTGCAAAACACAGTTTAGGTGAGGGCCAAGGTATGGGAAGGCTCAAAAACTATATAAAGGAGATGAAGGAAACAATGAAGGAAGTTTATTGAATATATATTTTGAGGTCTATTTAGATTTGGAATTGTCATGTGACATTCCATGCTTTCTTGGGATATTTAGCAAAGATTGCAAGTGTTGTTTAGCATAGGGTGTTCTTGATGAGGAATCCCTTCTATTTCATTGAGTGATCTCTTGGAAGAGGGTTGTAATTCATTCTACATCAGGAATTGGTGTTAGTTGTCTTTTCCATCATCTGCAGAAGGTATACCTTCAGGAATTATGCAATTTCTGAAGATCAGTTTGGAAGGTGGAGGTTGTCTTTAGTATTTCAACTAGAGAACCATTGTAGGATTATTCCTATCACATTTGGAATGAAGATTAGCATTCCCAGGGCTTCATTTCAGATTTTTCATCAGGCCAAGAGTTATTGACCTCCTAGTAGCAACAGTCCCATCAGGGATTGCGTATTGTAGTCATGTAGATCTAAAGGAGGAAGGAAGTGGCTAGCATTTCAGCTAGTAATCCTATGAGGGATCATCCCCCCACGTTTCCATCACTATTTCCATCAGCTTGGAGTCTATTGAAACATAATTCAGCAGGCATAGATCTTCTCTCTATTGTATAGTGCATTTTCTATAGAAGTTTCATATTCAGTTTCTCCAACTTGAAAGAGGAGGAAGAGAAGGAAAGTTCTCAAGCTCCTAGCTTGTAGATCTGAAGGAGAAACCAATGCTCTAAGCTAAGATCCGTTTGTAGAGCATATTGCAGCCATATTTAGATCAGATCTAGCTTTAGATCTATAAACCCAATAGACAAAGGATCAAACCCTAGGAGGGTGATTTTCCAAAGTTGTAGATCTAGAAAATCCTTTCTGGGTTATCTTGGGTTCTCATAACATTGGTCAGATCTTGAATATTGGAATCATTATAACTCCTACGATCCCTACATTTGTATTTCCTTTTGTAGCATTTTCATGTATATTAGTAGTAGAAGGGATAACGTATTATTTCTTCTGTAAGCTCACCAGTTACATAATTCTATTTGTAACACCATTGTAGATTTATTCTAGGTCATCTCTTGGGCTATATCTACTCATTTTCTGTACATTGTGTAACTGATTCATCTCCATATAATAAAATGGCTCAGATTCTCTGTATATTTTGATGTTGTCTTTATATTTATTGTCTACTTAGTTGCAATTCTTATATTGTGTTTAAGTATTACTGCATTCTCCCCTTTTGGGATATTACAGCATCGAAGAGAACCGTTCACTCGATTGTATCACAATGTAGATACTTCATGCAAATGATTCTGTCAATTTTCAAATTATTCATCAGAATCTAAGAAGAAAGAGCTCTCCTTTTCCCAATTAAAACTTCTATCATCCGTTGGGTTGATCCAATATTTGTCACATAGATTCAGCTTATAGATATGGTCAATATCATCATCAACATGCACCGGTACTATTAGTATCCTATAAATCATAGTATCTCAAGGTGATTGGATAATTCATCTTCCTTGCAATTTCATATTGTTTTTTTTTTCAATATTCAAGTGATTTCCAATAATAATAATAAAAGAAAAGAAAATAAAAGAGGGTATACAAAATAGATAAAAATAAAAAAGGAAAAATAAATTAAATTAAAACCCCAAAAAAAGAAAAAAAATAATACTGAAAGTGCTACAAATAAAAATGCCACTGCTCATTAGATAAGTTTGTTCAATCATACATTTTAAGCATGATTGTACAATTTTAAATTTATGTTGACAGGTTAAAAAATAAATATTTCCAAACTATTTAATCTTGTCATATCACTAGATAGGTAGAAACGAAATTGACTCAAAAGTTTAATCTGAGTCAATGGAAGAAATAAGGATAGATATTAGGTTAGAAGTTTAAAAGAAAAAAAAATAGGGTCTGCAAGTGTAAATGCACATTGTAGAAGAATAAAATGTTAGATTAGTGATATGGGTAGGTCGATTTCCTAAGAAGAAATAATGGAGGAAACATGCAATTTTTCCTATAAATTACAGCCTAAATGTCTCATGTTTTCTATGGTCAAAGGAGAAGAATCAAAGGACAAAGGGTGTTTGCATTCTAAAAAGTTTGGACAAGGTATTTGTTCCTAAGTTCAGAAATTCATGTCCTTTCAAAGGGGACATATCTATGTTATATTCTCTTTTATCCTAAGTCCAAAAATTTATATTTACCCTTATCCTAACCTCTAAAACTTTACACTCTTTATCCTCGGTCCTAAACCATACACTACTACACATCAAATTGACCTGACCCCACCATCACATCACAAGTAATATCTGCACTAAAAACCCCCCATATTCTCATCATCTCCACCCACCTCCTCATCGTCTGATGACCCACTCTACATTTTGGCCCCCCTTCAGCCTCTGAACATTAATTTCGGGGCCAGGTTTCTGAAATAGATGGTATCCAATAGCATTTTTTCCACTACGTGTCACACTTGGGTCATTTGGCTACCATCTAAACCACCCTCTGAAAAGTGGATTTTGCTACCATCTAAATCACCATGCCTTTGACTATTAGCTTGTGGCATTGTGCCACGACTTCGTCTACTTGTCCCCTCCATCCTATCAAATCCACTTCCGCCAAATATACATTAAGCATTCAATTGGTTGGGCTGTTGTCCAATGGACCCATGGCAAACTAAATTATCACCCAATCACATGCTAAAATCCAAATTCAATACCAGAGGTAAGGTTTACCTTTTATAATCAGTACAAATGTTACATGTGATCGAGTTGTAGGAAATTAATAACAAATATCAATGAAAAAGCCTCAGGTTATCAACAAACAATTCTCAGTGCTTTGCAAGTTTTATCACAGTTCCCCTACAATTTTTTCCCCTCCCCATTCAAATATACAGAATCTCCCTTTCTAAGTTCCCATCTCTTTTTACTCCCATTATTCTCTTCACAGAGTGAAATTTGTTATAGATTACAAAATGCCTCTAAAGCCAGATCAACAACCCTTCAATCCTATGGTCTACCCTCAGGTGGACCTGGGTCACATGGCTTTGGCTGATAGATATTTCAAAGTCCATGAGACAGAGTCTAACTTCGATTTTGTAGGAATTTACAAGGTAAGTTTCGTAGATCAAGAACCAAAGGTCGCTTCTCACAAACAAATCACAAATCAGTACACCAGTATAATCACGTGGTTAAAACCCTCAAAGAGGGAAACATTCCACGCCCTGAGCCAACGTGGCCACTTCAGGGAATTTATTAATATAAAAGAAAAGTTACATATTTTTCTCTCATAAAAGGCTACCGGAAAAATGACTCTCCATGCTCTCTAAATAGAGATCATGGACCAATTGGGTGTTAAGCCATGGATCAAGTGCTATTAATACTGAGGTGAGAGATAACCGTCAGATCACTACAAATCATGACCGTCAGATTATAAGTTACAAATGTACATGGTAAAGAAACACACTTTACCTAACTCTACACTAGACTAAGTTATTCTTAACTATTTCCTATGTGTCGGAATATCCTAACATCCCCCCTTAAGAATAACTTGGGATAGGATTGAAGGATTTACAAAGGTGACACAAAAGGAGCCTATTTCCTATGTGACGAAATATCATAACATCCCCCCTTAAGAACAATTTGGGATAGGATTGAAGGATTTACAAAAGTGACACACTAGGAGAAGGAAGGAGGCATTACAACCTATCCCACCATAATAAAAAATTTCCTGAACTCCAAGCATGGATCAAATTTTCGTAAACTTCGCTTCTGTGAGAGCCTTCGTAAAGATATCGGTTACTTGATCATTGTTCGGACAATACTGCACTTCAAGAACACGATCATGAATGAGCTTTCTGATGAAGTGTATGTGGAGTTCAATGTGTTTCATACGCTGATGCTGAACTGGATCTTTACATAGATGAATGGCACTCTGATTATCACACCAAAGTGTAGTTGGATGCTACTGATGAAGACCAAATTCAGACAGGATCTGACGAAGCCACATGGCTTCATTGCTGGCTTCAACTACACCACGATACTCTACTTCTGCTGAGGAGAGGGAGATGGCACTTTGTTTCTTACAAGACCAAGTAATAGGTCCTGAACCAAGAGTGAATACATATCCTTCAGTGGACTTCCTATCATCAAGGTCACCAGCCTAATTAGAATCTGTGAAACCAATCAACAAGGGAGATGATCCTACACTTTAATGAATCCTAAACTGAACTGTACCTCAAATATATATAAGTATTCTTATAGCTTCTTTCTAGTGACTTTCATGAGGTTGGTGCATAAACCGAGCGACAAGACCTATGACAAAGGAAAGGTCAGGATGGGTATGGGTTAGATACAAAAGTTTACCAACAAGTTGATGGTATAAGGTAGCATCAACTTCAGGGGTAGTATAGTTGACTGAAAGCTTGACTCCAGATTGAAAGGGAGAAGGGGCAGGCTTACAGTCTTCCATGCAAAAGTGGTGTAGAATATCACAGGCATACTTGGTGTTGAGGCTAATTTTTGTTTATTTTTCATCACCTCCTTAGCCCCTTTTTAGCCTAATTTGACACCTATAAACCCTCTTGTCCCTCTCCTAAGTCCCTAAAATGGCCAAACCTTCATCAACGACAATTAAAGGTAAAAGCCATATAGTTAGAGTTGTTTCCACTATTCTATAGCTAGTAATAGGAATTTTTTTTGTAATATGGTATTTTCAACTTATGACTATGGGAAAAACAATGGATATATTACAGAATGAGTTGATTAGCTTGGAGGAATTTTCAGACAGCATACAATAGAGGTGCCAACATGGGAAGCTCCAGCTCAAGCCCTTGCTCAGCAATTCAATGTCCTTCTAGCACTTTGGCATAGTCAAAACTGGTGGAGGGCCAACTGGCCATTCTACAGCATAGTGGAGTTCGATTCATTCAAAGAAGATTTTTTTTTTTTTATATATAGCTGCAATCAGTTGTAGTAAAAAATGTTAGTATGATTTAGATCAGGAAGTGCCAATTTTGTGGATTCCAGATCTCTGGTCTCCAACACTTACCATGTCATGGAACTGTTACTAAATTTAATATGTAAGCATGCCTATAAAGGCAGAGACTAAAATTTTGATGACAGAGGTTTATATACTACATCTTTCAGCTGCCCATTTACGTTGTGTTGTGCTCTGGTGTTCTAAAGCAGAAATCGATGTGAAATTCCGGTGTCTTCTTGATTTCTTGAAGATTGTCGTGGGTGTGATGATTTTTTGAAGCAGATTGCTTTAGGTGTGAACTAAGTTTGTAATCAGTGTTTTCCCGAGTGTGGCAAGGGCCCACCACAGTCGGTTCAGCTCGGTAGAATAGCTAGAGGTAATTCTTAGTCACTGTGTGGTTGAATTTGTAGTTGCAGCGTTAATTATTTTTACAAATCGATTTGGATTTACATTTGCCAGAGTTTTGGAGATTTAGAATACACCAGTCAATTAAATTGTGAGATTCAATTTACTTTTAACAGAGTTTACATTTGTTGGGTTTCAAGAATTCGTGGATTTAAAATTGCAAAGTTCATTAAATTGTGGAAATCGATTTTTAGCATAGGTTATGTTTGCTGAAGTTTCAGGAATCTGGTGATTTAAAGTGAAAAGATTCAATTTTGAAAAACGATTTGTGTTTGTTGGATTTACATTTGCTGAAGCGTCCAAAATTTGGGTGATTTAAATTGCAGAGCTAATAGTTGTGATAGTCGATGTATGCTTGATTTACATTTTTTGGAATCCCCAAGATCCTGTTGATCTGAATGTAGGAATGCAGAATCAATTGAATTACAATTTTGTTTCTTTTTAATGTACGTTTGCGAGAATTCCCAAAAATAATTGTTTCGAATTCTTGATTGCAGAAGTTAATTATTCCTCGAAATCGACTTGTGTCATGGCTCTAATTCCTATTGCTATAATCTAAAATCATTGCTGATTAGATGCTCGAGTGCCCAGTTGTTTGATCAATGTCAGCATTGAGTTTACATTGCCATAGCAAAGTAAGTTTATATCCCTAGGATCATATTGGAATGTCCTCTTAAAAACCATGTGATTATAGCTAAAGGTGTGTTCGATTTCTCCCATAGAGACCGCGTTCCATTTTTCACCACATGCGCATCATTTTGACTTGAGCATTTCCCATAAACAGAGTTGAGCAAGAAATATGTCCTCTCCCTAAAACAAATTGCTGACTGTATTTCAGCATGGATGAACAAAGCTTGATTGTATACATTTGATTCAATCCTTTGATGAGAAAATTTTGTTAAACCAATTCCAATAGCAGAGCACAACTCAGATTGAAATTAAGATTCAGTGGTTCACTGTTCTATGTGTTGAATGACCCTATGCATTAATTAATCATTGACCTGTAGATGTGCATAGCCCAGATTGATGCCACTATGGTAGCAGAGAATTGTTGTGATTGTGTTTGGATCCTTTTCACTTTGATTTAAAGAAGCAGTGTTGGATTTCATTTGAATTCTAGCTTACTGTTAATTAAAAGATCAACATAGAGGTATGAAATAGAGAGTGACAAATTCTTTTGAGATCTCAGACAACAAGACATTTTGTGTCCAGTGTGTTGATTATGTGGAAGAAAATGGATGATGTGTAGAGTAGTTTCGAGCAAAGAAATTTTCCCATTCCTTTAGCATATTTAAATTGGTAATTTCAGTTTGTTTTTTTTTGCAGTTGCATTAGTGAGATCCCTTAGTGAAAGTGGTATTCCTTGAAAACAGAGTTCTAATTAGCTTGGACTAATGTTTGGATTGGTGTGTTAGGTTTCACAATTTCAATCCACAAAAGTTAACTCTTGCAACCTGATTAGAAAAGAAATCATTTGTTGAGAATTGAAACCTTTTTTCAAATCCCAGGGAATGATAATATAATTTCCATGATAGTATCAACTGTGAAAACCAAGAGTTAAATTCATCTTTGTCTCTATTTTAAACCTTCTTGTGACCACGTTGTGACATGTGTTGATTAAATTCATTATCTTATTGCAGAATGATTATCATAATGGAAGCCTAAGTAATCTTACCTAAGCGCAATTGGAAAATTGTAATTCGAAACTCATACCTTGAGAACAGTTGCACACTCCGATAGCTTGAGTATGATGTAATTTTGTTTTCCAAGTAGAAATTAAAATTGCCAAGAGTAAGTGACATATGTATACATTGGAGGATTGGAGGATGTCATGACTGGAGTCTGTGTGAGAAATTGATATCCAAACTAGTGTGATGCTGCACTTTTCCACTTAACCCTAGTATAGTGAAGTTGGCATGGAGTATTGTTATCAAAAATAATTTTAGATATCATTTGTAATTACAAGTTTGCTGTGTGAAGTGTGAGATCATTTATCAGTTTACTCAGATTAGAAATTCCTTTCAAAGTGTGACCTCTGAAAAGCAGAATTATGGTTTTTAACGTTTCTCTTGAAGCAGTGAGTCATTATTGCTGTTGATTAGTAATGGTTTTGATTCCAGATTTAGATAGATAGAACGAAGATTTCCAACCAGGATTTGCTCTGAATTGATTCATTTTCAAGGTGTGTGTTTATCAATGTTTTTGTGTGCCTCCATTCTTGAATTAAACAACATAAGGAATCATGAAAACTTTGACTCTAAGAGCTAAATATTGAGAGCGCAGTACAGCTCATGTCTACGAGCCTAGGTTGATACATAAATATTGGTGAATTAATTCGACAATTATTTCACACAACATTTTGGTTCCGTTGTCGGGGAGGTTGTAATTTCAAGATTCAGGTAATCATTATTGTTTCAAGTTTCAGAGATCTTG
Source organism: Pinus albicaulis (assembly GCA_034641835.2). Classification (NCBI taxonomy): domain Eukaryota; kingdom Viridiplantae; phylum Streptophyta; class Pinopsida; order Pinales; family Pinaceae; genus Pinus; species Pinus albicaulis. The sequence continues at coordinate 95,583,204 of CM076580.1, forward strand.
CAAGACTGTCAGAGGGCGGAGAGAATACGGTAAGATGTGAGTGAAGAGACACGCATCCACTTTTGTGGGGTTGCTCCAAATTCTGACTAATTACTGCTTGTTCTCAACTTTATTCTTTTTTCCTTATGCGTAGAAGTAGACCTAGGGATAATAAAGGTAGATTTATTTCCAGTTCTGAATTTCCTGGAAATTTTGGTCTAGTAAAAACTCCATTAACTAGCCCCGCTGATCGTTACGCAGGTACTAAAAACAAAAAAGGGAGTGTCAGTCGGAAGGAGATTTTGGAAGGGGAGCTTGCAAACCAAGAATAAATAAGGCTTTCCATTGGCTCTCTCTCCACCAACATCAGCACCAATATGGAAAACAATGAAGGTGAGAAAAAAAACGAGGGGAATCATGGAGAAGAGGAAGGACCCACTTTCTTTGGAGGAAACAAGAATGGCCAAAGGGAAGAAAACACTGATGGAACACGAGGGGGAACAGATGACGAGGACGAAGAAACTACCTTCGGGTTTCCTATCCTCAACATCACCAGGAATATCACAATGAAGAGCATTCCAATGACCTCCTTTCCGCTCTTTTATGGTAAGTCCTTCGAAGATCCTGATGCTTTTCTTTTTGAATTTGATAATTTGTGTAGAAGCTATAATTACTACGATGATGCACACAAACTGAAACTGTTTCCAGCCACCCTGAAGGATGCCACACTTCGATGGTTTATGAGCTTAGGGGAAAACACCATATACACTTGGGATACATGAAATCTATATTCCTTAATAGATACCAGGATTTCTGCAAAACTAGGGACCTAAATGATATTCTAAGAATGCAACAACTAGATGACGAGAGCCTAGAAGAATATCTTGAGCGCTTCCTGTATCATTTTCACAAATCTGGAGGAGTCCATCTAGAGGAAAAAATGGTCAGAACAGTCTTTCTAAAGGGATTAAGAGATGAATGCATCGAGACTCTAAATCTCTTAAGTGGTGGGGATATTTACAAAAAGTGTTTTGCTAAAATAGCTGAACTTTGTCGAACCTATTCTAGAAGCCAAGCTAAAGTAGGTAGGAAGTTGCATGATAGTCTCCGAGACACTGCACCTAGACACTAGAAACTTGCTTCTACTACTGTCACTAGGGTAGAACTAGGGAATCTAATGGAAGACTTCAAAACTGACATCTTGAACACCATTGGCAACCAGCTCGACACAATGAAACATAAGAAGAAACAAGAAGACGAAAGGGTTGCTATGGCAATATTTTGTCCCAGATGTAGGAAAAAGCATATGGAAAGAGAGTATCCCATCAAAAGTATTGAGGTTTGTGGAATTTTTGCCTTAGAGCATGCTACTGGTAAATTCCCTTCTCTTCCCAGTCTGTAGGCCATCTATAAAGGGAATGCTGAAACAAATGATCCATCGTAAGCAAGTAAAAATCCCTTTTGGAGAGGCCCCAATCAGAACATGTTCCTAGAACCTAGTCCCCAAGGGTATTTTCAGACACAACCCTGGAACTTCCAGCCATCATATCCTCCTTGGGCTGCTCCTCAAACCCAAAACACCCCATGGAACCAGAACTAAAGGACAAACCCTTATACCAACCCCTATCAGCCATAGAGCCAATTATATGCGCCCTACCCGAATATGCCAAGCACCCCGACATATCAACAAGGGTATAATCCTTACACCTATCAAGGGCACAACCCAACCATGCAATCCTATCAGCCAAGGTATAACCCTCCCACATATCAACAACCATTGCTGCTATCCCCTCCCTTGCATCAACTTTTACCTGCACCATCTGACCCATCATCATCTTCGCAAGCACCTCCAAACCCACCTCGCCCTACATCATTGCATGCGCAACCCGTACCTAACCCAAACCACAATAGAACACCTCAACCTGCACAGAACATAAACATCCAGCCCTTCCCTACATACACGATCACTACCATCCCCATGAACGAAATTCAGTTACGATCAGGGAAAAGAATTAATAACTGGAAATCAGCTGTTGTCATAGAGGAGGTCCCATCCACATCATCCGAAAACCATATGCAAAATGAAAAACAAAAAAAAATACAAGAAGAAGAATCAAATGAACCACCCTACCCAGAAATACTGCTTGTAAATAAGGAAGAGACTCCTCTGGAATATAACCTAGAAGATGAATTAAGGAATGTCTGCATTAAAATTCCACTCTTGCAAGCTATCAGAGACATCCATATTTATACCAAAATTGTCAAGGATCTCTGCATCAAGAAGCCAGGTAGGAAAGGGCATAAGAACCATAGTGTAAAAATCATGAGCCAAATGTCCACCATGATTTCTGACTTGCCTGCGAAGTATCAAGACCCTGGGAATCCCATTGTCACCATTGAAATAAACATAGTACTTCTGCCAAACACACTTGTAGACTTAGGGGCAGCAATAAATGCCATGACATATGAGACTATGACATCTTTGCAGTTGCCAGGGCTTAAACCCACCCCCATTATTTTGGAAATGGCAGACAAATCCATCATCAAACCAATAGGAACCGTAGAAGACGTAGTGGTCACTATAGCTTCCTGGCAATACCCTATATATTTTATCATTATTTCTCCAAAAACCTCAAGACCTGGACATCCTATAGTTCTAGGACACCCTTGGTTGGCAACTGTTGATGCCGTCAAAGGGTGCAGCAATGGAGAAATGATCATTTCCAATGGTTCCACTAGCCAAGCCTTGTCTATTTTTCCCCCTGCCCAAATAGCTGTAGAAGTACCATTATGGCTCAAGAGCCACTACAGAGATGAAGACTGTATGTTTCCTTTGCTTACATTAGAACAGTCTAAAGGTCTCCAGGAACAGTGCGATGAACATATCTTGCACCAGTTTTTATCCCACAGTTCTTGTATTGATTATCCGATTTCTTTTAATGGTTACCACCATGTTTTCAGTGATGAGTTCCAGGAAGCCTGCCATCTAGCCATGTTTGCATCTTTTTCCGCAATAGAGGAGAGTTGTGAACTCACTACAGAGCCTGTGGAAATTACTGAAGGAATAACCTTACACATCGGTGCTGAATTGACCACAGAACAAAAGCAACAATTGATGGATATGATTCGTAAGAAATCTAGAGCATTCGCTTGGGATTACCTTGACATGAGAGGCATCCATCCAGACACCTGCATCCATCAAATTTGCACTAACGAAGAGATGAGACCTATCCGATAGCCACAAAGACGAATGAACCAAGCATTGAAAGAGATTATCAAGGAAGAACTCCAGAAACTCCTAGCTGCGGGCTCCATCTATCCTATTTCAGATAGTAGATGGGTGTCACCTATGGTGGTGGTGCCAAAAAATAATGGCAAGAGGTGTATTTCCGTTGACTACATAGAACTAAACAAGGCCACATTGCACGAATACTTCCCTCTGCCCTTCATCGATCAGGTACTTGAAACGCTCTCAGGTAAGAAATATTTCTCTTTTCTAGATGGGTATAGTGGATATAATCAAATCCAGATAGCTGAAGAAGATTAGGAAAAGACTACATTTACATGCCCTTGGGGCACCTATGCATATAGAGTCCTCCCTTTTGGTCTTTGTAACGCCCCAGCTACGTTTCAAAGAGTTGTACTCGCCATTTCTCTGAATTGGTCCATGACTGTGTAGAAGTCTACATGGATGACTTCACAGTATATGGAGATGATTTCGGTCAAGCCTTGGCCAATCTAGAAAAAGTATTGATTTGTTGTCAAGAAGCAAACCTGGCCCTTAGTAGTGACAAGTGCAGAATGATGCAAACAAAGGGAATCATTCTGGGTCATCATGTGTCATTATAAGGAATTAAAGTTGATCCGGAAAAAATTGAGGTAATCTCACATATTCCCATTCCTAGTTCGCAAAAAGAGGTAAGAATTTTTTTGGGCCATGTAGGTTATTATCGTCGTTTTCTCGAGAATTTTACTAATATTGCAACACCATTATTTAATTTATTAACTAAAGATGTTGACTTTGTATGGAATGTCAACTGTCAACAGGCCTTTTAGATACTAAAAGACAGATTGTCTACCGCTTCAGTGTTGAGAGGACCAAACTGGTCCCTGCCATTTCACATACATACTAACACTTCAGACACTGCACTAGGAGTAGTTTTGGGACAAATGGAAGATTTCTATCCTTATGCTATCTATTTTATTAGCAAAAATCTTTCCCCTACCGAATCAAATTATATAGTCACTGAGAAAGAATTGTTAGCAGTTATACATGCCATTGGGAAGTTTAGACATTAAATTACCGGTTATGAGACTTTTGTCCATACTGATCATTCTGCCATTAGGTTTTTAATGAATAAACCAATTAAAAATGGTAGAATAACTAGATGGCTGTTGCTTTTGCAAGAATTTAATATAACTATCATCGATAGGCCTAGAAGGGATAACCTAGTAACTGACTTTTTGTCTCGTTTGAATATTGGACAGGGAAGCACGACAATTCTGGTACCTGATGAATTCCCAGACAAAGCACTATTTTCCATTTCTGCCATCACTCCCTAGTTCGCTGATATTGCAAACTATTTGGTATTAGGGAAATTACTACAGAGCATGTCTGCCAGAGAAAAACATAACATTATACAATGTAGTGCTAATTATTCCTGGATCGAGGGAGACTTGTTTTACATAGGACCAATCCTGATCATGAGGCGGTGTGTGCAGGAAGATGAAATGTACGATGTCTTGAGAGCCTCCCACGATGAGCCTTGCGGGGGGCATTTTTCCGACAAACGAACTGCGTACAAAGTTCTCCGTACAGGGTATTATTGGCCCTTGCTCTTTAAAGATGCCAAGAAATTTGTCTCCAGCTGTGATGCTTGCCAGTGGATGGGAAGGCCAGTTTCCTCTGACGAAATGCCTCTTCAAACCCAAATAGCCATTGAACCATTCGAGAAGTGGGCATTGGATTTTGTAGGGCCCATCTCTTCAATGTCGAAGAAAAAGAAATACATTTTGGTATGCACCGATTACATCACCAAGTGGGTGGAAGCGAAAGCATTGTACACTACCACGGAGAAGGCAGTAGTAGAGTTTCTGTTTGAAGACATTTTCATAAGATTCAGTGTACCGCGCGAGATTGTCATAGATCAAGGTACACAATTCACATCAAAATTAGTCAAGGCACTCACTGAACAATATTAGATTAAGCATCGTAGATCTACCCCCTACCACCCTTAATCTAATGGGCAAGTAGAGTCCACAAATAAATTCTTGGAGTCCATCCTCATGAAAACTGTTCAACTACACCATAAGGACTGGGCGGACAAGCTATTGGAAGCCTTATGGGCTTACATGATTACCTGGAGAAATGTGACAGGACACACCCTGTACGAGCTAGTCTATGGGAAACAGGTACTTTTTCCCATCGAATTCCAAGTGAAGACATTTAGGACAGCCACCCAATTGGGAATGAATTTGACTGAAGCTCAAGGGCGGAGATTAATGCAACTAAATGAGCTTGATGAGATGCGACAGGACGCATACTACAAAACCTTGCTGGTACAAGATCAAAGAGCCATATGGCATGATAAATTCATCAAAAAGAAAGTCTTCCATGCTGGCGACTGGGCCCTGTTGTACGACTGTAAGTTCAAAAACTTCAAAGGTAAGTTTTCTACTCACTGGTTGGGACCCTATGAAGTAGTTGAAGTCTTTGATAATGGGTCAGTACGTATTAAAACCATTGATAATGAGCAGACTTCCTTCCTGGTGAATTGCTATCGGCTAAAAGTTTATCATAAACTGCTCTCACATGATTTGTTTTTGCAAGACATTCAGAAGGATCCAGGACTAGAGTTGGTTCATGGAAATGACCAGCCTCTTGCTAGATCAGTTGATTTATTTTTTTATTATTATCTATATATATATATATATATATATATATATATATAGATATATATATATATATATATATATATGTGTGTGTGTGTGTGTGTGTGTGTGTGTGTGTGTATATATTTATATAGATTAACCAGTGGACTGTCAATTTCCATATCTACAGGTGGTTCTCCCCACAGTCCATGTATAATAAAGGAGAAATTCGGCAGGAGTATGTTTATTCCTTTATCCAGGCCTGTCGGATTACTTGTGGAAAAGGAACAGTTGGAGTCTTCTTTAGATGTCTTCAGACTCTCGAAAAATGAAGCTCTCGAGCACCAACTGATCCAGGCTCGTAAAATTTATGGACCAATGGAAGTTTAGGGATTCTTTGGGCATAGAATTATTCTTTTCCGGGCCCAAGGAAATATCTATGGAAAAGAAACCCCCTGGAGTCTTCTATGGGCAACTCAGACTCTCTAAACATGAATGCCCCGAGCAAGAACTACCTTAGGCTCGATAAAAAAAATAAGGTGGTGGTAGCTTAGGGATCCAATGGGCATTGAATTATTCTTTTCTGGGCCCACTGGAATGTTTACGAAAAAGAAACCCCCCCGGAGCCTTCTTTCAGAACATTTCAAGCTCCCTAAACAGAAATGCCCCAGGCAGTTATCATCTCCGCCCTGGATAAAATCCATGAGATGGTGAATAGCTTCCAGCCCCACCTCACAAAACTGGGTGGCACTTTGTTAGAGAGATTGGAGGTTCTATGTTCTATCCTGCACAATAACCAGTTCCATGCTTCAGTCATCTTTGTACCTGGACATTCACTGCTGGACCAAAATCTTCACTGGGCAATCTGCTGTCCAGAAGCTATAGCATGATCATAAATGATCTATGGTACAAGTGAACTATGCAGAGTTCTATTTTTGACGGCAGTAAAAGCCCTGGAATTGCAGCCCAAGTCTAAAAATATGATTGATCTGGACATTATTACTTATTGTAAATTTTACTGTTAAGCATGATCATCATGGTAGCAGAAGCTACAACTCAAATAGCAGACCGGCTCCTGTATTAACACAATATGATGCTATGTCCATTCCCAATATCATTTAAGTGACAAGGTATGTGCCTAAATCTGCTTAATCTAGTTATAGGTAGTGTAAATAATTACTACAAGTACATGTTGTTTACCATGTTCCCTTGCACCTCATCCCCATATTTTCTACTCCCTCTCCCTCCTCTTCTCCCCAATTTCCTTCATCTCCCTCATCCTCACATCAGTTTCAGCTCCCAGATAATATTGCCCAAGATATACATGCCTTTACCCCTACCCCTGCTTCTATAAGCCCAGAACATCAAGGTCCTTTCCCAATACAGGGTATGGATCACATGCCAGATAAAGGTCATCCTCAGTAGTCAACAGTCCCAACAGAGATATCAGTCCCTGTCAATAAATAAATAAATAAATAAAAATATAATAAAACAATATATATATATATATATATCAAAATCTAATTCAGGGAGAAGGAAAAGTGCTATAAGACTGGCTACACATTTCAAAAATGCTCAGCTTCATTCAGGAAGAGTCTGGAGAAGTTGGCCCAAGCAACTAATTTTTTTGACTAGACAATGATGACTTGGAGGCATGAGGACATGCCTCAGCTCAACTGTGGGGGAGATGTTGAGGCTGACTTTTGTCTATTTTTCATCACCTCTTTAGCCCCTTTTTGGCCTAATTTGACACCTATAAACCCTCTTGTCCCTCTCCTAAGTCCCTAAAATGGCCAGACCTTCATCAACCACAGTTAAAGGTAAAAGCAGTATAAGTAGATTTGTTTCCACTATTATATAGCTAGTATTAGGCATTTTTTTTGTAATATGCTATTGTCAACTTATCACTATGGGCAGAACAATGGATATATTACAGAATGAGTTGATTATCTTGGAGGAATTTTCAGACAGCCTACAATGGAGGTGCCAACATGGGAAGCTCCAGCTCAAGACCCTACTTAGCAATTCAACGTCCTTCTAGCACTTTGGCATAGTCAAAACTGGTGGAGGGCCAGTTGGCCATTCTACAACATAGTGGAGTTCGATTCATTAAAAGAAGATTTTTTTTTTGTATATATATAGCTGCAATAAGTTGTAATAAAAACTGTTAGTATGATTTAGATCAGGAAGTGCCAATTTTGTGGATTCCAGATCTCTGGTCTCCAACGCTTGCCATGTCATGGAACTATTACTAAATTTAAGATGTAAGCATGCCTATAAAGGCAAAGACTCAACTTTTGATGACAGAGGTTAATATACTACATCTTTCAACTGTCCATTTACGTTGTGTTGTGCTCTGGTGTTCTAAAGCAGAAATCGATTTGAAATGCCGGTGTGTTCTTGATTGCTTGAAGATTGTCGTGGGTGTGATGAGTTTCTGAAGCAGATTGTTGTAGGTGTGAAATGAGTTTGTAATCAGCGTTTTCCTAGGTGTGGCAAGGGCCCACCACAGTCGCTTTAGCTCGATAGAATAGCTAGAGGTAATTCTTAGTCACTGTGTGGTTGAATTTGCAGTTGCAGCGTTAATTATTTTTACAAATCGATTTGGATTTACATTTGCCGGAGTTTCAGAGATTTAGAATACACCAGTCAATTAAATTGTGAGATTCAATTTATGTTTAACAGAGTTTACATTTTTTGGGTTTCAAGAATTCGTGGATTTAAAATTGCAGAGTTCATTAAATTGTGGAAATCAATTTTTAGCATAGGTCACGTTTGCTAAAGTTTCAGGAATCTGGTGATTTAAAGTGCAAGGATTCAATTGTGAAAATCAATTTGTGTTTGCTGGATTTACATTTGCTGAAGCGTCTAGAATTTGGGTGATTTAAATTGCAGAGCTAATAGTTGTGACAGTCGATGTATGCTTGATTTACATTTTCCGGAATCCCCAAGATCCCATTGATCTGAATGTAGGAATGCAGAATAAATTGAATTATGATTTGGTTTCGACTTAATGTACATTTGCCAGAATTCCCAAAAATCGTTGTTTCGAATTCTTGATTGCATAAGTTAATTATTCCTCGAAATCGACTTGTGTCGTGGCTCTAATTCCTATTGCTATAATCTAAAATCACTGCTGATTAGATGCTCGAGTGCCCAGTTGTTTGATCGATGTCAACATTGAGTTTACATTGCCATAGCAGAGTAAGTTTATATCCCCAGGATCAGATTGGAATGTCCTCTTAAAAACACTGTGATTATAGCTGAAGGTGTGTTTGATTTCTCCCATAGAGACTGCGTTCCATTTGTCACCACATGCGCATCGTTTTGACTTGAGCATTGCCCAGAAACAGAGTTGAGCAAGAAATATGTCCTCTCCCTAAAACAAATTGCTGACTGTATTTCTGCATGGATGAACAAAGCTTGATTGTATACATTTGATTCAATCCTTTGATGAGAAAATTTTGTTAAACCAATTCCAATAGCAGAGCATAGCTCAGATTGCAATTAAGATTCAGTGGTTCACTGTTCTATGTGTTGAATGACCCTATGCATTAATTAATCATTGACCTGTAGATGTGCATAGCCCAGATTGATGCCACTGTGGTAGTAGAGAATTGTTGTGATTGTGTTTGGATCCTTTTCACTTTGATTTAAAGAAGCAGTGTTGGATTGCATTTGAATTCTAGCTTACTATTAATTAGAAGATCAACATAGAGGTATGAAATAGAGAGTGAAAAATTCTTTTGAGATCTCAGACAACAAGACATTTTGTGTCCAGTGTGTTGATTAGGTGGAAGAAAATGGATGATGTGTAGAGTAGTTTCGAGCAGAGAAATTTTCCCATTCCTTTAGCATATTTAAATTGGTAATTTTAGTTTGTTTTATTTGCAGTTGCATTAGTGAGATCCCTTAGTGAAAGTGGTATTCCTTGAAAACAGAGTTCTAATTAGCTTGGACTAATGTTTGGATTGGTGTGTTAGGTTTCACAATTTCAATCCACAAAAGTTAACTCTTGCAACCTGATTAGAAAAGCAATCATTTGTTGAGCATTGAAACCTTCTTTCAAATCCCAGGGAATGATTATATAATTGCCATGATAGTATCAACTGTGAAAACCAAGAGTTAAATTCATCTTTGTCTCTATTTTACACCTTGTTGTGACATGTGTTGATTAAATTCATTATCTTATTTCAGAATGACTGTCATAATGGAATCCTAAGTAATCTTACCTAAGCACAATTGGAAAATTGTAATTCGAAACTCATACCCAGAGAACAGTTGCACACTCTGATAGCTTGAGTCTGATGTAATTTGGTTTTCCAAGTAGAAATCAAAATTGCCAAGAGTAAGTGACATATGTATACATTGGAGGATTAGAGGCTCTAATGAATGGAGTCTGTGTGAGAAATTGATATCCAAACCAGTGTGATGCTGCACTTTTCCACTTAACCCTAGTATAGTGAAGTTGGCATGGAGTATTGTTATCAAAAATAATTTTAGATATCATTTGTAATTACAAGTTTGCTGTGTGAAGTGTGATATCATTTATCAGTTTACTGAGATTAGAAATTCCTTTCAAAGTGTGACCTCTGAAAAGCAGAATTAGGGTTTTAAAGTTTTCTCTTGAAGCAGTGAGTCATTATTGTTGTTGATTAGTAATGGTTTTGATTCCAAATTTAGATAGATAGAATGAAGATTTCCAACCAGGATTTTCTATGAATTGATTCATTTTCAAGATGTGTGTTTATCGATGTTTTTGTGTGCCTCCATTCTTGAATTAAACAACATAAGGAATCGTTCAAACTTCGACTCTAAGAGCTAAATCTTGAGAGCGCAGTACAGCTCGTGTTTACGAGCCTGGTTTGATACATAAATATTGGTGAATTAATTCGACAGTTATTTCATACAACACTTGGAGTGAGAGAGGGTAATGCCTTCCTTGGATTGCAAGACTTGAAGACCAAGGAAATAATGCAAGTGTCATAAGTCTGTCATTTCAAACTTCCTTTTGAGCCTAGACTTCACATGTTTTATATGTTTTGGATCACTACCAATAAGGATAAGATCATCAACATAAAGAACAAGGATGGTGAAGGAATTACCCACCTTCTTGGTGTAGATAGTGTTGTCAGAATGACACCTAGAAAAGCCATTATCTAAGAGAAATCTATCCATTTTGGCATACCAAGCTTGAGGAGCTTCTTTGAGACCATAGAGAGACTTCCTAAGGTGACAAAAAAGGCTGGAGTCCTTTTGGATAAAGATATGGGGTTGTTCCATGTAGATTTCTTCATGAAAATCTCCATGTAATAAGGCATATTTAACATCCATCTAATGGACTTCCCATTTAAAGGAGGCAGCAAGGGAAAGAACAAGGCAGATCGAACTCATTTTGGCAACAAGGGAGAAGGTTTCAATATATTCAATGCCTTCAACTTGTGAAAAACCTTTAGCGCCAATACAAGCTTTATGTCTATCCAATTTTCCATCTGGTCCAAACTTTTTTTTGTAAACCCATCTGCATCTCACAAGTTTTCTTCCTTTTGGAAGAGGAAAAAGATCCCAAGTACTATTTTCCAATAAGGAACAATACTCTTCATTCATAGCTTCATCCCAATCTGGATGACTGGAGACTTCTTCAAAGGTTTCTGGATCAATTTTTTCTGGAGCTTGAGCCAATAAGGAAGGGACTCTTTCGAAATGAGAATGTGTACGTCGTCGATCAGCAAGGTCATCTACAAGAGAACCTGTTGTATCTCGAGTAGAGCAGACCCATCTTGGAAGCAGTGGAGTATAAGGAACAATTTCACAAGCTGGAGGAGAATTTTCATCCTCTCTATCATCATCTGAACTAGAAGGAATTCTATTAAAAATAAAAGAGAGAGATAGAGGTGGCACATATGCCGAATCAGGCTCACAGGCCAAAGGTGGCACACCCGCCGAACTAGGCTCGCAGGTTGATATATTTTCATCAAACTTTACATCTCTTCTAATGATTATATTTTTGGATTTGTGTTGAAGAAGTCTATATCATTTGACATCTTCAGAATATCCAACAAAAATACATTTTTCACTCTTAGGTTCTAAGGCTTTATGTTTCACATTTGGAATATGGGCCCAAGCACCACTTCCAAAAACACGAAAGTGACTTACATATGGTTTGATTAAGCTCCAAGCTTCTTCTAGAGTTATATTATTTAAAACTTTAGTAGGAGTGCGAGTTACTATGTAATTTGCAGAGTTAATGGCTTCTGCCCAAAAATTGAGACCAAGTCCTTTAGATTGAAGCATACAATTAGCCATTTCTTTTAAGGTGCGATTCTTCCTTTCAGCTACACCATTTGTTTGTGGAGTATATGGAACAATATGTTGCAATTGAATGCTATACTCAGTGTAGAAGTTGATAAATTTGTTGTTAACATATTCTCCGCCATTGTCTGATCTTAACTTAAGAATTTGATGTCCAGATTGTTTCTCAACAAAGGCCTTAAAGGCCAAGAAAATGTTATAAAATTCACTCTTGAGTTTTAAGAAATATACCCAAGTGCGTCTGGAAAAATCATCAATGAAAGTTAAGAAGTAATTGCAACTAGAGAAAGAAACAACAAGAAGTGGACCACATAAATCACTGTGCACAAGTTGCAAAGGAGCTGAAGCGTGCCAAGAGGCACGTTTGTCAAAACTATCCCGATGATGTTTTCCAAGTACACATCCAGAGAAAACACCATCCCGGAAAGATACCATAGGAAGGATCGTCACCATATTTTCCTTACATAGAGTTTGAAGAGATCGATAGTTTAAGTGACCAAATTGCTCATGTCAAAGTTTGCTCACATCATCATTATGAGCAACAAAAACAGAGGGAAGAGGTGATGACCCAAAGTTGTCAAACTTATACAAACTTGTGGAATCATCAACAATGCAGTAGCTAAAATATGTTTAAGATATTTGAGGTCCTTCATTACAACATCATGAGGTGAGAATTCTACTATTTTCCCTTCACCTGAATGAGTTATCTGATAAACAGATAGAAGGTTTCATGACAAGGTAGGAACACATAGTACATCATTAAACTGACCATTATCTAGATGAATGGTTCTAGATCCGACAACACTAAGAGATCTACCATCACAACATAAATATGTTTGGTGTTACAATCATTTAAAAAAAAAACATGGATTAATTTTTAGCCATGTGGTAAGAAGCTCCAGAATCAATGAGCCAGTCATGAGAAGGAGAAGAAGAAGATACATTTAATGCATAATCAGAACTTGATGCTTGACAACCACAAGCAGAAAGTTCCATGCCTGAAGATGAATGTGAAGAGTGCTCAAAATTGATGTTGTGCTTCTTCATTGCTGCTTCTAAGGCTTCCATCTTCTTAAAATATTTGGACTCTATATGGCCATACTAGTTGCAAAAGTTACAATGTCTCTCTGTCTTCTTCCCTTTGTTTGGATTTTCCTTGTGGCTGAAATTTCTTAGGGCCCTTGTTTGGCTTAGGACCATATTTTTTAGGATACTGCTTCTTGGGATTCTTTTGATATGGTTGATTTTGGGCTGCTAAGGCTTTCCTAGAAGTGTTTCCAGCAGTGATAAGACCAAGGTGTAAAGGTTTTTCTTGTTCTCTTATCAAATAATCGCAAAAGACATTAAAAGAGGGATTCTTGTAGGTGGTTCCCAAAGAAATGATGGCTTCTCTGGTGGAATGGAAGGTGGAAACAAATATAGAGTATGTAGGACCAAGCTTAGCAAGAATGCAATATATGAGGCTACCATCGTCCTTTTTGAACTTACAACCTTCTAAAAGAATTCGAAGGGTCTTAAAGTTGGACAAAAAATCTTCAATGGAGGAGAAATTATTGGGGTCAAAAGTAAGCAACTCATTTTCAAGCTGGTGGGCTCAGATTTGATTTTGAATGCCAAAAACAGTTTTTAGCTTTTCCAGGGCCTCATCAGGGGTGTCAATGTCAAGGATATGAAATTGAAGATCTTGAGCAATGGAAATTCCTATCAACCCTCATGATTGATATTGTTTATTTTCCCATTTAGTAGCTTTATCATCATCGGAAGGTTTAGTTTCTTGTACTGTGGCTATTTTATAAATCCCTTTACTTCTAAGTATATCTACCATGTGAGGTAGCCATTGGAAATAATTGGTAATGTTAAGAATAACCGAGCATGCACTTTCCTCTTTTTTTTTTTTTAAATGAAACTGAGAAAATCTGAAAATAAATGGTCCAATGGAAAGATCTCGAAAAATTAGGCTATTTAAAAAAAAAACGGCTTGAAAAACGCCTTCCGGATGAAGAAGTTATGCCTTTTGAAAAAATTGAGTTGTAGATGGGGACTAGTTACGAGAACGGGATGAAGTGTGGCTTTTTAAAAAAAATTCCGCCCCTTTGAAAAAAATATTTTTACAAAAGAAGCTTGAGAATGAGACTTGAACCCAAGACCTCTATTCTCACAAGCTAACCCCTCGCCAAGTGAGATAGTTAAAGGATCATGTTATTTTAGAAAGGAGGAAAGGGGGATTATTACTACTACTATTATTATTATTTGGTGTGCATGCCTTTTCTTGCACGAAAAACAAAAAAAATGAGCAAAAAAAAAATGAAATGCAAATATTTACAGCAGAATGTTAGATTCTCGGTTAGCCTTACCGGCAAGTATGACTTCTTTCACTATTTTTGATTTCTCGAGATCGCACAAAGACATGAGGAAAGAGCATACGTAGCAAAAAAAATTCCTTTTCCCTGTTTCTGATTTTCCAAGATCACACGGAGCGCACAACAAAGAGGATACACAGAGAAGAGGGTATAGATCCAAAAAATAAATAAAACCTTAATACATAAAAGAAACCGAAATAAGCAGAACTATTAACAAATATAACTGCAAAATAGATGCTTTATACCTCCAAATCTAAACTAACATAACTTGGGCAGCTGGAAACCTTTTCGCATGAAACGAAAGGAATTCCTCACTGTAACAGATGCTCTAGACAAAAATGAGCAGTTCTCCAAGCCTAAAAATGTTCAGAAATAGTATATCTACAAAACGGTATTCGCATGCAGTCAAATCAGATTTGGATTTTGATCAACAATGGACGTGGCCCTCAAAATAGCTCTGATACCATGTAGGAATTTACAGGGTAAGTTCTGTAGATCAAGAACCAAAGGTCACCGCTCAAAAACAGATCAAAAATCAGTACACCAATATAATCACGTGCTTAAAACCCTCAAAGAGGGAAATAGTCCACGCCCTGAGCCAACACGACCACTTCAGGGAATTTATTAATATAAAATAAAAGTTACATATGTTTCTCTCATAAACTGTTACTGAAAAAATGACCCTCCATGCTCTTTAAATAAATATCGTGGACCAATTGGGTGTTAAGCCACAAATCAAGTGACGTTAATACCGAGGTGAGAGATAATCGTCAGATCACTACAAATCATGATGGTCAGATTATAAGTTACAAATCTACATGGTAAATAAACACACTTTACCTAACTCTACACTAGACTAAGTTATTCTTAACTATTTCCTATGTGTCGAAATATCCTAACATCCCCCCTTAAGAACAACTTGGGATAGGATTGAAGGATTTACAAAGGTGACACAAACTGAGCCTATTTCCTATGTGTTGAAATATCCTAACATCCCCCCTTAAGAACAAATTGGGATAGGATTGAAGGATTTACAAAAGTGACACAATAGGAGAAGGAAGGAGGAATTAGAGCCTATCCCCCCTTAATGACAGCTTTCCTGAACTCCAAGCATGGATTGAAGTTTGGTAAACTTCGATTCTGTGAGAGCCTTCGTAAAGATATCGGCTACTTGATCATTGGTCAGACAATACTGCACTTCAAGAACACGATCATGAATGAGCTTTCTAATGAAGTGTATGTGGAGTTCAATGTGTTTCATACGCTGATGCTGAAATGGATCTTGACATAGTTGAATGGCACTCTGATTATCACACCAAAGTGTAGTTGGATGCTAGTGATGAAGACCAAATTCAGAATGGATCTGACGAAGCCACATGGCTTCCTTGCTAGCTTCAACTGCACCATGATACTCTGCTTCTGCTGAAGAAAGGGAGATGGAACTTTGTTTCTTACAAGACCAAGTAATAGGTCCTAAAACAAGAGTGAATACATATCCTGCAGTGGACTTCCGATCATCAGGGTCACCAACCTAGTTAGAATCAGTGAAACCAATCAACAAGGGATATGCTCCTGCATTGTAATGAATCTCGAACTAAATTGTACCTATAATATATCGAAGAATTATTTTAGCTACTTTCCAATGAATTTCATGAGGTTGGTGCATAAACTAAATTAGAGGACCAATGACAAAGGAACGGTCAGAACGGGTATGGGTTAGATACAAAATTTTACCAAGTTGACTGTATAAGCTAGCATCAACTTCAGGGGTAGTACAGTTGACTAAAATCTTGAAACTAGACTGAAAGGGAGAAGGGGCAGGCTTACAGTCTTCCATGTGAAAGTGGTGTAGAAGATCACAGGCATACTTGGACTGAGAGAGGGTAATGCCTTCCTTGGATTGCAAGACCTGAAAACATAGGAAATAATGCAAGTGTCTAAGTTTGTCATTTCAAACTTCTTTTTGAGGCTAGAATTCACATGGTTTATATGGTTTCTATCACTACCAGTAAGGATAAGATCATCAACATAAAAAACAAGGATGGTGAAGGAATTACCAACCTTCTTGTTGTAGACAGTGTTGTCAGAATGACACCCAGAAAAGCCATTATCTAAGAGAAATCTATCCATTTTGGCATACAAAGCTTGAGGAGCTTGTTTGGGATCATAGAGATACTTCCTAAGGCGACAAACAAGGATGGAGTCTTTTTGGATAAAGCCGGGGGGTTGTTCCATGTAGATTTCTTCATGCAAATCTCCATGTAAGAAAGAGGATTTAACATCCATCTGATAGACTTCCCATTTAAAGGAGGCAGCAAGGGAAAGAACAAGGTGGATAGAATTCATTTTGGCAACAGGGGAGAAGGCTTCAGTATAGTCAATTCCTTCAACTTGTGAAAAACCTTTAGTGACAATACGAGCTTTATGTCTATCCACTTTTCCATCTAGTCCAAACTTTTTTTTGTAAACCCATCTACATCTGACAAGTTTTCTTCCTTTTGGAAGATGAACAAGATCCCAAGTATTTTTTGCCAATAAGGAATGATTCTCTTCATTCATAGCTTCATCCCAATCTAGATGACCGGAGGCTTCTTGAAAGGTTTCTGGATCAATTTTTTTCTGGAACTTGAGCCCATAAGGAAGAGGCTCTTTCTAACTGAGAACATGTACGTCATCGATCAGCAGGGTCACTTTCAAGAGAACCTGTTGCATCCCGACTAGAGTAGACCCATCTTGGAAGAGATAGAGTATAAGGAACAACTTCACGACCTGGAGGAGGATTTTCATCCTTGCTGTCATCATCTGAACTAGAAGGAATGCTATTAAAAATAAAAGAGAGAGTGAGAGGTGGCACATATGCCGAATCAAGCTCGCAAGCCAAAGGTGGCACACTCGCCAAACTAGGCTTGTAGGCTGATATATTTTCATCAAACTTTACATCTCCTCTAATGATTATATTTTTGGATTTGGGTTGAAGAAGTATATATCCTTTGACATCTTCAAAATATCCAACAAAAATACATTTTTCATTCTTAGGTTCTAAGGCTTTATGTTTCACATCTGGAATATGGGCCCAAGCATCACTTCCAAAAAAACGAAAGTCACTTACATCTGGTTTGATTGAGCTTCAAGCTTCTTCTAGAGTTATATTCTTTAAAACCTTAGTAGGAGTGCGAGTTACTATGTAATTTGCACAGTTAATGGGTTCTGCCCAAAAATTGAGACCAAGTCCTTTAGATTGAAGCATACAATTATCCATTTCTTTTAAGGTGCTATTCTTCCTTTCAGCTACACGATTTTGTTGTGGAGTATATGGAACAGTATGTTGCAATTGAATGCCATGCTCAGTGCAGAAGTTGACGGGTGGGTTGTTAACATATTCTTCACCATTGTCCGATCTTAACTAACATTTATGATGTCCAGTATTTGTTTTCATAAAAGGCCTTAAAGGCCAAGAACATGTTAAAAACTTTACTCTTGAGTTTTAAGAAATATACCCAACTATGTCCTGGAAAAATCATATATCAGTTATGCCACTGTAAACAAATAAAGAAACAACATGAAGTGGACCACATAAATCACCATGCACAACCTACAAAGGGGCTGAAGCATTCCGAGAGGAAAATTTGTCAAAACCATCCCGATGATGTTTTTCAAGTACACATCTGGAGCAAACACCATCTCGGAAAGATACCATAAGAAGTACCATCACCATATTTTCCTTACATAGAGTTTGAAGCGAGCAATAGTTTAAGTGACCAAATCGCTCATGCCAAAGTTTGCTCACTTCATCATTGTGAGAAACAAAAATGGAGGGAAGACATGATGACCCAAAGTTGTCAAACTTATACAACCTTGTGGAATCATCAGCATTTCTAGTAGCTAAAATATGTTTAGGATATTTTAGGTCCTTGATTACAACATAATGCGGTGATAATTCTACTATTTCCCCTTCACCTGAATGAGTTATTTGATAAACAGAGAGAATGTTGCATGACAAGGTAGGAACACATAGTACATCATTAAACTGACCATTATAGAGATGAATGGTTCCAAATCCGAAAACACTAAGATATCTATCATCACCAACATAAATATGTTTGGTGTTACAATCATTTAAAGAAGAAAACATGGATTTATTTTTAGCCATGTGGTAAGAAGCTCCAGAATCAATGAGTCAATCATGAGCAGGAGAAGAAGAAGATACATTTAATGCATAACCAGATCTTGATGCTTGACAACCACAAGCAGAAAGTGTCATCCCTGAAGATGAAGGTGAAGAGTGCTCCAAATTGATGTTGTGCTTCTTCAATGCTGCTTCTAAGGCTTCCATCTTCTTCAAACATTTGGACTCTATATGGCCATCCCAGTTGCAAAAGTTGCAATGTCTCTCTGTCTTCTTCCCTTTGTTTTGATTTGCCTTATTATTTTGGTGATTTGATTTTTCAGTTTGCGGCTGAAATTTCTTAGGCCCCTTGTTTGGTTTAGGACTATATTTTTTAGGATACTACTTCTTGGGATTATTTTGATATGGTTGATGTTGGGTTGCTAAGGCTTTCTTAGAAGCATCTCTAGCAGTGATATGACCAAGGTGTAAAATTTTTTCTTGTTCTCTTATCAAAGAATCACAAAAGGCATCAAATGAGGGATTCTTGTAAGTGGTTCTTGAAGAAATGATGGCTTCTCTAGTGGAATGGAAGGCGGAAAAAAATACAGAGTATGCAGGACCAAGCTTAGCAAGAATGAAATATATGAGGCTACCATCATCCTTTTTTATCTTACAACCTTCTAAGACAATTTGGTGGGTCTTAAAGTTGGACAAAAAATCTTCAATGGAGGAGAAATTATTTGGGTCCAAAGTAAGCAACTCATTTTCAAGCTAGTGGGCCCGGATTTGATTTTGAATTCCAAAAACATTTTTTAGCTTTTCCAGGGCCTCATCAGGGGTGTCAATGTCAAGGATATGAAATCGAAGATCTTGAGCAATGGACATTCCTATCAACCCTCATGCTTGATCTTGTTTATTTTCCCATTTAGCAGCTTTATCATAATCGGAAGGTTTAGTTTCTTGTCTTGTGGCTATTCTATAAAGCCCTTTACTTCTAAGTATATCTACCATGTGAGGTAGCCATTGGAAATAATTGGTGCTATTAAGAATAATTGGGCATGCACTTTCCATTTTTTTTTTAAATGAACCTGAGAAAAGCTGAAACTAACTGCTCCAATGGAAAGATCTTGAAAAATTAGGTCGTTTAAAAAAAAACAGCTCGAAAAATGACTTCCGGATGAAGAAGTTATGCTTTTTGAAAAAATTTAGTTGTAGATGCCGAATAGTTACGGGAACGGGATGAAGTGCGGTTTTTTTTTTAAAATTCCACCCCTTTGAACAATTTTTTTTTACAAAAGAAGCTTGAGAAGGAGACTTGAACTCAAGACCTGTATTCTCATAAACTAACCCTTCACCAAGTGAGAGTAAAAGGATCATGTTATTTTAGAAAGGAGGAAGGGGGGATTATTATTCTTCTTCTTCTTCTTCTTCTTCTTCTTCTTCTTCTTCTGTGTGCATGCCTTTTCCTGCACAAAAAAAAAAAAAAAAAAACGAACAAAAATAAAATAAAATGCAAAGCCTTATGGCAGAATGTTAGATTCTTGGTTAGCCTTACCAGCAACTATGAATTTTTTCACTATTTCTAATTTCCTGAGATTGCATAAACATGCGGGGAAAGAGCATACGCAGCAAAAAAAATCCCTTTTTCCTATTTCTGATTTGCCGAGATAGCATGCAGCACACAGCAAAGAGCATACATAGAGAAGAGGGTATAGAGTCGGCAAATAAATAAAACCTTAATACAGAAAAAAAAAAAACTGAAATAAGCATAACTATTAACAAATATAACTGCAAAATAGATGCTTTATACCTCAAAATCTAAACTGACATAACTTGGGCAGCTGGAAACCTTTATGCATGAAATGAAAGGCGTTCCTCATTGTAACAGACACTTCGACAACAACCGAGCAGTTCTCCAAGACCAAAAATGTTTAGAAATAGTAGATCTACAAAACAGTATTCGCATGCAGTCAAACCGGCTTTAGATTTTGATCAACAACAGACGCGCCCTCAAAATAACTCTGATAACATGTAGGAATTTACAGGGTAAGTTCTGTAGATCAAGAACCAAAGGTCACCGCTCACAAACAGATCAAAAATCAGTACACCGGTATAATCACATGCTTAAAACCCTCAAAGAGGGAAACAGTCCATGCCCTGAGCCAATGTGGCCACTTCAGGGAATTTATTAATATAAAATAAAAGTTACATATGTTTCTCTCATAAATGGTTACCAGACAAATGACCCTCCATGCTCTTTAAATAGAGATCATGGACCTATCGGGTGTTAATCCACGGATCAAGTGTCGTTAATACCGAGATGAGAGATAACCGTCGGATCACTACGAATCGTGACTGTCAGATTATAAGTTAAAATTGTACATGGTAAAGAAACACAGTTTACCTAACTCTACACTAGACTAAGTTATTCTTAACTATTTCCTATGTGTCGGAATATCCTAACAGAATCATTCGGTGTCTACTATTGGATCAAGGATAAATTGCTTGATGAAGTTGATGACATAGGTCTGTGGTAAACCAAGATGCCATACTATATTTTTCCTAAAACCCATAACTTTCTTGAGTTTATTAGAAAGTTCCAAGCTTGTTATGAAATAAACCAAAGATCCATAGTGACTCTAGCAGGAGAGGTCTTGTTTTCTATTAATGCCCAATCCATCCATCAGATGATGCGGGACCCCACTGTTAAGAAACCATCCCTATCTCTTATGAAGCCCTTAGAGAGTTATATCATAATCTAGACTTTTCTAGAAGACCTAAATCCTTAGAACTCTTCATGGCCACTAATGCCCCAATTCCTACAAAGAATCCCCCATATCCTTCATCTATTTTCCCTGAGAGGACCCAACATATTGTTATTGTTTTATCATATTTGCTAGGGTATCACATAAACCAATGGGTAGATGAAGCCATACTTGGTTTTTTTTCTATTCCTTCTTTAGTTTCTAAGCCCTCAGTCACGTTCAATTATGATCAATTCATTGTTGATGCCATCCATAATAAATTCTTGAAGTTTCAGACAGAGGACGTTTTCGAATACACTTCAGTATTGGTGTATATGTTTGTTTATTTTCAGTCCAACATGTTTAATTTTGAGATGATAAATTTAAATGATGATTCTCAACCTCAATCATTCATTTTGTGGACCACTTTATTAATTAAAGAGCAGAATAATTACACCTACAAGAGTTTTGTGGACTCATTTGTACATCCAACAATCAGTTCACTTAGTAGTGAAACAGATCCAAGGGTTTGTCAAGAAAACAAGAAGATTATGCAGTTAACAGATCAAGTGAGAATAGGAGATTGGTACTTGTACCAAAATTATATAGATATCAGACTTTATGGTTGTGAATTCCCCCCCTACAAAATACCAAAGTTCCTCTCCATGAGGATCTTTGCATTAGAATACATAAGGCAAATGATAAATGTAGATGAGGTTCATTTTGTCTCTGCAAAGAATAAATCTCAGTTTAGGATCAAATCACACATCGGTCCTTTTATTTGCAATAGCAGAGCAGCAGGGGAGGAGACAGATAGGATATTCAGGGATATGAAGTTCAGTCAAAGTTTTACCTGGTCCTATGACCCATTAGGAATCATCTCTAAGAAAAGGGTGGAAAACAAGTCAACACCATACATCCATACACATAGGCTGGAGATAGAACAATTCATGAATAAAGAAGAATGGGTAGCCAATACACTCCAAGAGCTTGAAGAATAGGTGATTTCCACATCAGGAATTCAAACCCAAACTCGACAAGAAAGGAAATATACAAGAGCTAAATAAGAAAAGGGAAAAGAACCAGAGAAAGAAATAGGAAGCAAGAGGACAAGAGATGATCAGTTTGACATGGATATTGACACATCAACCAAATAATTCAAGATGAAATACAGAGAGAGAGCTAGAGTCCACATGGATATAGACTAGAGCAGTGAAAATGATCAACAAACAATCATTACAATAAGAGATACACCAAGATCATCTCCAGCAAGTGGCCAAACAATATTTTCAACATAGTCTACCACCATTCCATTCCAGCAAAATAATTTGTAGACTCCTACATCTACTACCACTGCAGGGAAAAAGTAGGAGAACATCTATGATACATTCAAGGAGATCAAAATAAAGAATGAGATACTCAAGACCAAGACCTATAATCAGTTCTAGAAATAGACAAGTTGTTCACAGAACAAGATTTTATCAAAATTTTGACTCAGAGAAGGGAAGAATGAAAATGTATTTCTTGGAAGCACAAATCCCTTAGCCTAAAACAAGAGTTGACAACAAGAAAATTTATTTTTAATTTGATGTGAAAAATATTCATCCAATATATCAGATGGAGATGCATAAGAATACTGGAGAGAGATGATCTCCTCCACATTTAACAGTACAACCATGAGCCTATCCAAGTTGCAAGTTTCATTTTCCAATGCACAATCACAACTTAAAATGGAAAATATTTCCTCCATGGCCAAATATACAAGAATTAAATCCATGGAGGATTTAGTGATACAAATTGGGTGTGACCCAACAACATAACAGTGGTAGAAGAAGTTGTGAGAAAGAATAATGCAGATATAGATTCTCTGAGGAAGTAGCTGAAGATGCCAGAAACGGAAGATCCACTAACAAAGGATATAGAGGAAAATGAAACACAGAAGTCTGAAATGATGAAGTTTATCATTTAACAAGCCAAAGAGATCAAGAAAATGGAAAATTAGATGGAGAAGCTGATAAAAGAGAAACAACAAGCAGTAAGGGAAGCAGTAAAGGAAGAAGCAAAAGAATCAGCCAAAGCCATGATTCCATTACAAGTAGTCCCTCTTGCTATCATTCATTCAGAAACATCTACAACTTCAGGTACATCAAGTGGAGGCACCGGGAAGTTAGTTAAGGCCATGAAAAGCATTCCTTTACAGACAGCAGAAATCAAAAATCTACATGGCCAAGTCAATACTTTACAAGATCAGATAAAGATAAATGATTCAACACATGCTACAGAGTTGTAGATAAGAAAGAAATTGACAGAGATTCTATAGAAGTCTCGTCAAGAGTCTTCTATTGGGAATATGGTAGGAAGAGTCAAATAAATCATATGGTTGAATATAATTGACTCCATGAATGAGATATGGTCATCCATCCAGATAATTTTTTAGTAGATAGATCTAATTTATCTAGTAAGGGTTTATATAGAAAGGGAAAACATTGAGCTTGGAGATAAGCCCGAAACTGCTACAAATATCATCAAATTTATAAATTCCAAAAAAAATTTTGAATTGGAACCCCTTGGAGTGGAGGGAAGGACTTCAACCATACTTGAGGTCAATATTAAACAAGAAGAGTTTAGTTACATCGGTAGAAGAGAAGTGTCATCAGCTTTAGATTTGAGTAAGTATATTCCTCAATAGAATTGAACCTCTGAACAAAAAATGATTACCTTCCTTGTTTGTGATAAATGAAAAGCTTATGGCTAAGCCAAATTATGTAAAGAAGCTCACTTATATTTCCAAGGATGCATCCAAGCATGCCAATATGAAGAACACTATGACAGGGAGGGCTTTCTATGAAGTTCTCAACATTAAAATTTTCATACACCATGAAATCAAGCACATTTTCAGCAAAGCCAACATTCATGAAATATACAGAGACTCATGAAATCTACAGAAAGTTAATCAGAATCAATATTCCAAATCCACAGGAATGGGAGAAATTATGTGACTATTAGGAAGGGTGACAACTCAACATGAGAGTGGAACAGGCAGATTAGCTTCTCAGTTAATTCTACATGCCAGTGTATGAGTTCTTCATATCAATCTCGGATCTTCTAGCACATCAATACAATCTAGCACCTAATAATGGCTTTATGGAGACTTCAACCATCTGTCAAAACTATTTTAATGTGTCCACGCAGTGGTCACAATTTTCAATAATCAGTTACCATTGTAATAAATAGTAGATTGCCTCCGTTGATAAGGCAATCAATAGGAATTAGTTTAAATATTTCATTTTTACTTAGTATTAGGGGTTGGACCCTAGATTGTAAGTGTTTTTTCAGTGGAGAATTTGTAATTTTGGAGCCGGAGCATCAATATAAAGGACCATTTCGCAAGATTCATGTGATGTACTTTCTCGGTGATTTATTTTCTTTACTATATTGAATGTTTCCACATTGTTTTATTTCAATGTATCATTTTCTAATTGTAAAACAAAAATTTAAAGATTAAGATTTGTTGCATAGAGCACATTAAATCTGGTTTTTTTTACAATTTAAGTATTTTTCCTCCGATGTTTGGTTTAATAATACTTAATTTCTTTTAAATCATTACTGAAATCATTTTTCTTCATTCCATATTTCACTTTATTACAAAGAACCAATATATACAGCTAGCTTGCCTTGCAATTTCTCTAGAAAATTGATGCATACACCCAACCTGTGTCGAATCCATAGCCCAATGAAAATAGTTTAAAGAGATCCCTTAATCCAACCAAAAATATCAATAAAAAAAAACTCTAACAATAAATTTAACTAGCCTAATATCAAAAAACTTAAAAACAAAGCTAAATCTTATAAAGAGATCCCTCTCTGAGTCTAGGAGGGTTGGATCCTAGGCTCCAAAGTGGTTTAATGTTGTCATTTTATGATTATTCTTTCCAATCTTAAATTTATAATATTATAACATAGTGGCGACCATGGTGGGGAACATATTTATTTGAAAAACACTTTTTCATTCGAATTCAGAAACCCTAGTTAAAAGCAATGTATGATAGAATTACTTTTTGAGATTGGTTTCTTTCAGTTTTGAAATAATCAGTTTGTCTGTGATTGTGATCTAAATTCTGGGTCCTAAAATAATATCTAATAGATCTCATCATCATCCAAATCCTTCTCCTATAGTATACAATCTTGAGAAGATTTTAAGAAAAACTCCTATAACTCAAAGTCAAACAAGTAGCAGGATTCTCCATAGATCAAACTCCCTACCTGAAAACTTTGTCACTTTGCAAGACATTCAATTTGATTTACACTTTCAACAAGGTCTATTCAAGACCAAATCTAAGAATTGGACTGACCATACAATATTTGAACTATGTAACATTCCCAAATTTTCACATGATATTTGGAATACTAGAGTTCTTAATAAACTTAATTAATTAAGTAAATAAAATGGTGGAGTGACCCACAAACCCCAAATATAAATAAAATCCACTTTTGATGTGTGTATGTGGATATTTCAGATATAGATATACATAATGGAGTAGTGGAGCAACTACTTAATGTGAAAGGAGTGGAGATCATGTATCATTAATAAGAAAGATCATGGAGGTTGAAGCAGTCAACTAAGATCTTGGAAGGAATGAAATGTAAGATCATAGAGTGTTTGTGATGAGATGATGGAGGAAGTGGTGCATTAATGCAAACATGATGGAGAGGGTGATCATTACATTAACACATGATGGAGATCATGGAGAGATAGCGTAGTCAACATGGAGACCTATGTCCACATGTACAGCGCAGTTATGGGGTGGGCCAAGGCATGATAAGGTTCAAAAACTATATAATGAAGATGAAGGCAACATAGAAGGCATGTTTTAGATTATTATTGATGCATGATTTGTTTAGATCTAGAATTTTCCTCTGACATTCGATGCTTTCTTTGGTTTTTTAACTAATATTTCAAGTGTTGTTTAGAATTTGGTGTTCCTGATTGGGAATCCCACCTCTTTCATTGAGTATCTCTTGAAAGAGTATTCTACTTCATTCATCATTAGGCATTGGTGCCATATTGTTCCTACCTTCTGCAAAACATCCATATTGAGAAATTGCACATTTCTAAAGATCAGTTTGAGAGGAGGAGGTTGTCCTTCAATATTTCAGTTGAGGAACCGGTGAAGGATTCATCCTCTAACCTTGAGCTTTAAGACAAGCCTTCTAGTGCTTTAGATCTATATCAAGCATCAGACCATTTATTATTTATCTCCCGGCAGCAGCAATCCCATTAGTAATTCCGCATTCCATTCTTGTAGATCCAAGGGAGGAGGGAAG
Organism: Pinus albicaulis; assembly: GCA_034641835.2. Lineage (NCBI taxonomy): Eukaryota > Viridiplantae > Streptophyta > Pinopsida > Pinales > Pinaceae > Pinus > Pinus albicaulis. Next base: position 95,609,903 of record CM076580.1, read on the forward strand.
TTGCTACCATTTCATCTAGTAATCCAGTGGAGGACCATTCCTTCACATTTTATACATTATTTCCATCATTTCTGAGCTACATCACACATCTTAGCAATATTCTAGAGAGCCTCCTTCCTTTACAGTGAAATTTTTATGAGCAATTGTGTAGCAGTAGCTACAATCTTCAGAGGAAGATTGAGGAGCTATATCTTGAGCTTCTAGCTTGAGGATCTAGTGAAGGGATCAACCCTTCAAGCTTAGATCTAATCTTGTGATATATTTCAGCCATATACTTATCATATGTAGCTTCAAATCTGCATACCCAACATTTTTATAGTGAAATGATGGTGATTTTCTTAGATTGAAAAATCTGAGAAATCCTTTCTGGGTTATCTTGGGTTACCATCATAGAGCCCAGATCTAGAATCTTGGCATCATCAAAATTCCATATTTCCATAGATCTGCATTTTCCTTTTTAGCCCGCAATCATATATTCATTATCTCCTTAAGGGACAACGCAGTATTTTCTTCCAGCAGCTCTCCAGTTACGTAGTGCCTACTTTGGCATGTTTTCAGGGTCATTCTAGGCCATCTCTTTGGCTAGATTACCTAATATTTTCTACACTGTTGTAACTGAATCTTCTCCACATAGTAATATGGCTCAAATATTCTGGCTATATCTGTGTTGATCATAAACTTACATGTAAATTTTTTGTGTTACAAATATTATGTTTGTGTATTACTGCATTCTTCCATTTGGGATATTACAGTGGTATCAGAGCATGATCTTTGGCTCACCTTGTGGACATTTTGACAACATATGAAAATCATATAGTAGATATCTACTATGGAGGGATTAAGTTTTTCCTCATCTTCCTTTAGATATATGAAGGATCTCTTTAAGGAGATCAATGAAATAAGAAGATAAAGGAAAAGAGAAACCTTAAGAACGTTTCAATATGAAGAAGGTCCTAGCACTTCTTTTCAACAACAAGGAAGATCAGAGAAGCAAAAAGCAGGCTATCTTTGAGAAAAAGGACTCGTCTGAATATGATGAAGGCTTGGGGCATGAGAACCTAAGTGAAGATATTTCTGAATACAAGGGACAACCCAGAGCATTGACGGAAAATCTTTCTCTCCAACAATTTTTGCAACTCAAAGAAGAGAGAATACCCAAAAGTAGCAATAGAAGAAAGAGGCATAGATTATTCTTGCATACATTTGATGGATCTTCCACAAGCACATTGAGGGCTTGGAGGGAAGAATTATTTACATTCTTTCTAAAATATCCTATATCAGAAAGAGAGGTTGTGGAGTTTGCAGCGCTGCACCTAGATGGTGAAGCAAGAAATTGGTGGTTCAGTAATGTAGCACACATGGAAGTGTCTGCTTAAGCAGATTTTATGCAAAGACTGAAGAAGAAATGAGAGACATCTCACATAGTGACATCTCGCATCATCAAGGAGATAATACATGAAGATCTAAATGAAGGTGTTCTCATTATCACTCAAGAGGAGGACCCTCTACCACCACCAGCTGCAGATGTGCTTACATCAAGAGGAGGATCACTTGTATCTTTGCAATATGGTCTTGAGTTCTTCAAATTTCAAACCCCATGCATGATTCATGAGATTCGTGATGAGGAGGAGACAGATACCAGCGCTTGTACACTTGTAGAAGTGAAACCATCACTCTTACCAGTAGTTGGGGAGACCTTTGCACCGAAAGAGGAAACTCTTGTAACCTTGCAGGATGTTTCTAAATCTCAGTTGATCCAAGGTATGCATCCATTTTCATATCATATTGTTTCATTACCCCTTCTTGAAACATATAGGGACATGCCATCAGGGCCACTGCATGACCAAGTGTTAGAACATCATGCTAATTTAGAGCAGCATCATATCACTGCATAGAGGATCCTTGATCTAATCAAGGAAGAGATGAATAACCATACTAATTTGTCATTGACGGACTACATTCAACCCTTTAGTTGAAGTGTATAATCTCTTAAGCTGGGATGAATAGGATTCTATTTACAATGGTTGGCTATGAGTTCAGCATTGTACCTTGCTTTGAGATAACACATGCATCACCTTGCAGATCTACAGTGCTGTTAATGAGAAGCAATGAGAAGAAGAGGACCCATTCCTTATGGGAGTAATTAAATGGAAGCTTCATTCATGAAGAAATGGAGGCAAAGATGATAGATGGTAGAAATCTTGAGATGAGTAATATTTTCTCCTTTCTAGATGACATTTTCTCAATGACCATCTCACATCTCAAAGAGAAACTTCTACCTGCAGCAGATCCAGAACCTTATTGGTTTTGGAGGTCCATTGATGAGAAGAAGGTCTCATGGAGGGATATCATCGGAGGTGCACTTCAGCGTATCAGGGAGTACAAAGTTCTTCATTAGTTTGAGGAGTTTGGTGTCCTACAATGGGAGGATGCCAAGTATTTGCAGAATAAGATCCATCATCCTTATTTGGATGAATGGTTGATGATGTGGAGCAAGGGGTTTCCAAACCACTTGAATATCTATGAGTTAGGCCAGCAAGAAGCATGGTTGCGCTAGTTGCTCTTGGGTGAGTATGGTTACCACCCAATGGGTCATATTTTTCTAATTCATGCCTTGCTCATCAGTAGAGGAATGCAAAAGAAAAAGGCATGGTTACTTTGGTTGTTGATAAGAGAGTTTGGACATCTCATGATATATTTTATGCCATGTGTTTACTCTTGTTTGGGATATGTCTCATGTATTTACATGTATTTTTGTTTGGGATGTATCTCATGTTCATGTATGTACTTGGGTTTGGGAGAAATCATAACTTTGACATGTTGTGGCATAAGGGAGCTTGTTTGTATTATGTTGATGAGACCTCTCACATGTCCATTACTATATTTTTTCTCCATGACTTGCATCATGATGATGTAAGGAGGTAGAAAGAATCCTTGTTGCTATCGTTACTATTGAGAGAGTATGGACTAGATTATTCCCATACATTGCATGACATTGCTGGAGGATGGAAACGTGAGGCCTTACAGTGCTGGCTTCTGTTGGGGGATTATGGTCATTGTACATGGTATAATGATGATGTGATGGGGCAGCAAGATGCCTTGTTAAGGTGGCTTCTATTGAGATAATATGGCCACTACATTTGGTACAATGATGATGTGGTATGGTAGAAAGAGGCACTATTGTGGTGGCTTCTATTGAGAGGGTATGGCTCTCATACTTAGTTTGATGTTGATGTGGCATGGAAACAAGAAGCATTTTTTGCAGTGGCTCCTTTTCATAGAGTAAGGCTCTCTCGTTTTCATGATTATATAGCATGGAAGCAGAAGGATTTGCTGCGTTGGTTGTTATTAGGAGAATATGTTTAGACTTTTTTCATGTTTTCCCATATGTCTCTACTTCTTGTTTTTCACTATGATGATGTGATGTTTGATTCATACATGTCCAACAGGGCTAATGATGAGGGCATTGATAGATGTAATATACTCTATGTATCATGGGTTGGAGAGATAGTTCATAAGTTGGGACTTTCCACTTTTGGAATGAACCACTTCATCTTATGTATCTAATGTATAGAGGATAAATTTGGTCATCATATGGTTGCCACTTGGAGACTCATTGATGAGGAAGGGTATCTACCTTTTCAGTTGGAGGCCATTCTAGACATTCTAGAGAGGCGGCTTTGGAGTTGGACATGCATGACACATTGTGATAGATGGGAAGGCCTTCTACAAGAGGATTCAATTTGGAGGGAGGATGTTTTTCGTAGTATCCACTTTTGCAGTTGCTTGAGGACAAGCAACATTTTTCTGTGGAGGACTATAATATTCCCAAATTTTCACAGGATATTTGGAATATTAGAGTTCTTAATAAACTTAAATAATTAAGTAAATAAAATGGGGAGGGACCCAAAAACCCCAAAGATAAATAAAATCCACTTTTGATGTGTGTATGTGGATATTTCAGATCTAGATCTACATAATGGCATAGTGGAGCAACTACTTAATGTGAAAGGAGTGGAGATCATGTCTCATTAATGAGAAAAATTGTGGGGGTTAAAGCAGTCAACTAAGATCTTGGAACGAATCAAACGTAAGATCATAGAGCATTTATGATGAGATGATGGAGCAAGTGGTTTATTAATAAAAAAATGATGGAGAGGTTGATCATAACATTCACACATGATGGATATCATGGAGAGACAACGCAGTCAACATGGAGACCTATGTCCACATGTACAATGTAGTTATGAGGTGGGCCAAGGCATGAGAAGGTTCAAAAACTATATAATGAAGATGAAGGAAACATATAAGGCATGTTTTAGATTATTATTGATTTGTGATTTGTTTATATCTGGAATTTTCCTCTGACATTCCATGCTTTTTTTGGTTGTTTAGCTAAGATTGCAAGTGTTGTTTAGCACTAGGTGTTCCTGGTTGGGAATCCCACATCTTTCATTGAGTAGCTCTTGAAAGAGTATTGTACTTCATCCATCATCAGGCATTGGTGCCATATTGTTCCTACTTTTTGTAGAACATCCATATTCAGAAATTGCACACTTTTGAAGATCAGTTTGAAAGGAGGAGGTTATCCTTCAATATTTCTGTTGAGGAACTAATGAAGGATTCATCCTATCACCTTCAGCTTCAAGATCAGACTTCCAGTGCTTCAGATCTATATCAAGCATAAGGCCATCTATTCTTCATCTCCCAGCAGCAACAATCCCATCAGGAATTGCGCAGTCCATTCTTGTAGATCCAAGGGAGAATGGAAGTTTCTAGCATTTCAGCTAGTAATCCAATGGAGGACCATTCCTTCACATTATATACATTATTTCCATCATTTCTGAGCTACATTTCACATCTTAGCAGCGGGATAGAGATCCTCCTTCCTTTACAACACAATTTTTATGAGGAGTTGTATAGCAACAACTGCAATATTTAGAGGAGGATTGAGGAGCTATATCTTGAGCTTCTGTCTTGAGGATCTACTGAAGGGTTCAGCCCTTCAAGCTTAGATATGATCTTGTGACATATTTCAGCCATATGTTTGTCAAATCTAGCTTCATATCTGCATACCCTGTAGTTGTATAGTGAAACCCCAAGAGGGTGATTTTCTTAGATTGACAGATATGAGAAATCCTTTCTGGGTTATCTTGGGTTACCATCATAGAGCCAGGATCTAGAATCTTGGCATCATCAAAGCTCCAGATTTCCATAGATCCACATTTTCCCTTTTAGTCTGTAGTCATATATTCATTATCTGCTGAAGGGACAAAGCAATATTTGCTTCCAGCAGCTTTCAAGTTATGCAGTGCCTACTTTGGCATGTTTTCAGTGTCATTCTAGTCTATCTCTTTAGCTAGATTACCTCATATTTTTTACATTGTTGTAATTGAATCTTCTCCACATAATAAAATGGCTCTGATATTTTGTCTATATTTGTGTTGATCATAAACTTACATGTACATTTTTTTGTGTATCAATGCATTATTCCATTTTGGGATATTACAAGCCATCTATCTTGCATCAAATTCTAGTGAGAGAAGTATTGTCCAAAATTGAATCTCATGTTCAGCTTCTCCATGATTTTGATGCTCTCCAAGAATTGGTGACTGAGTTTACTTCAACTGTTGATGATTCCTACCTCCAACAATCTGTATATTTAACTGCATTAACCATAGCAACTTCTTCAATTACATCTCAAACAATCCATCTTAGGCCAGTTAGTCTGACTTCCTCCAAAATCCCTACCACTACTTTTTTTCATCCCCATACTCAAAACTTTACAGAAACATCTTCTCCCACTACCTCTACCCATCCTACTTCATCCACTATTCACCTCCTTCCACCACCTCCACCAATCATGGAATCCATATATGCTCCATTGGTGATGTCAACACCTTTACCCCCTATGCCCTAAGATTACCAATCTAAGATTCCATAATTTGATGGGAGTAGTCATGTGACTGCCCAACAACATGTAGATAAAATGAATGATTGTTTTGACCTACAAGAAATTGATGAATACAGTGTCAAATTGAGAATGTTTTCTCAGAGTTTAGGGGGTGGAGTCAAAAAATGGTTCAAAGGTTTAACTGCTAATAGCATTCATGATCTCACTGCATTTCACCAAAAATTCATTAACTGGTGGGAAATTAAGAAAAATCCAATACATAATTTATCAAAATATGAGAGTATCAAGAGGTCTCCAGGTGACAGTGTACAAGACTATTGCACTAGATTCAACAATATATACAATGCTCTTCCTGCTCACATGAAACCACCAAAATGGTTAGTCCTGGTTAAAATCCCAGATGGTTTTGACCCAGACATGGCTTATAAACTTAGGGAGAGAGACTCATCAACTTTAGAAGAAATGAAAAGAGATATTGTGATTGTAGAAGCCAAATTATTAGAAAAAAGATCTAGGATGAGAACTGAGAGGAGAGTTACTATAAGGGAAGAAACTGTAGCCTCTACATCTGACGCTGAAATTGACAATTTGGTAAGGACTATGGAGAGGATGATGGAGATAATTAGTCTGAATGAGAGAGTTATTCCTAGAGAAAATCAACCAACTCCTCCAAAAAGTAATAAGAATCCAAGAAGAAACCCTCCTCGAGTTATACAAAGAGAGAAAAGAGATCATGATCAGTAGATTAGACCTCGATTCCAAGAAAATGATGCTGATGAAGATGACGGAGTAGTCGAGGAAGTGGAAGAAAATTATATTAATTTAATGGGAATCAATGAAGATGATTCTATTTTTCTCACTAAAGAAGAACAAGGATTATTTTCACTAACACAAACAGAGTTATAATCTGAATAATATGATGATTATAAACTGGGATTTGAGAATGCTATTATGGAGGTTCACAGACAATACAATTTAAGAAGTAATAAAAACTCAGTTAAGTCGAATAAAAATAATTCAGAAAATTATGCCAAGAAAGTATCTAAATATGATGTTAAGAAAACAATAGAAAAATCAAAGAAGAATGTAAATAACTCAAAAAAGAAAAACACAAAAAAAGTACTAAGAAAAAAATGGATATTCCCGCCAAAAAATTTCAGACAAACATTCCTAGTACAAGAAAAAAAAAAAAAGAATTACCCAAAAGGTAGTGGCTGAAAGAACTAATTTGTCAAATCTGCTAAAAACTCAAACACCATTCAGCATTGAGAGAGAACTTGCAAAATTGAAGATGTCTATTCCTCTTAGTGAATTGATCAACAAGAATGTGTATAGGTCTTAGGTCCTAAAAGTACTAAATATATGGGAGATTACTGACACTGACAATTTAAGTGATGATTAGCTTGAGATTTTGTTTGGGCCAAAAGTTGATGGTAAACCCCAAGAAGGATGTTTCCCTCCCTTCTATCTCAGTCTAAATGTTCATGAAAAAATTCTCCACCATACCATGTTGGATTCAGGTGCATCACATAATCTTATGTCGAAGGCTGTCATGGAGAAGCTTGGCCTTGAAATCACTAGACCTTATAAATATTTTTACTCTTTTGGTTCTAGCAAAGTTAGGTGTCTAGGTCTTATCAAAGATCTTCCTGTCACTCTAGCTCAAATACTAGCAAAGAGTTTAGTGATGGATATAGTTGTAGCTGACATCCCCCCTTAGTATATAATGCTTTTACGTTGCTTATGGGGAGAAAAATTACAAGAGACCCTGCAAATGGACATGACATATGCTAAAATACCGATGTTTGGTCAACTAAGAAGACTGTATAGGGAAGCATTAATGAAGTACATGGTAAGTAGTAAAAAATACCCACATAATTAACCTACGTACTCTGTTCATACTGACCTTGACTCTTTCATTTTTTATAATGATGGAAGCATTAATTCACATATTACCCATTCAAAAAATGATCTTAAAGAAATGAGGATAGTCAAATGCAAACAGCACAAACAGATCCTGAAAATGAACCTTTTTGGAACAAGAGTTTTGATGGCTCATGTGGCAAAGCTAGCTTATGGGTAGGTATTTGGGTGCATAATGTAGGAAACAATAGTTCACAAGGTCACTCATACAAGTTAAATTTTCAGTGCACAAACAACATAGCAGAATATGAAGCCCTGCTCCTAGGATTACAGATGTTGAAAACATTAGGAGTAAAGAGGATTTTAGTACATAGTGATTCTGAATTAGTAATAAAACAAATAAAAGGATAATATGCAGAAAAACATCCCAGATTAAGAGCTTATAGAAATGTTTTACTTGATTTATTGAGAACGTTTGATGAATATGGTTTAGCAATTATTCCCAGAAATCAAAATGTCCTAGAAAAAGGCTTAGATTTTTCAGCAAGTACATGTAAACTGCCTCACCCAAACAAATAGTACACAATAGAGATCAAACATCGTCCTTCTGTGCTACATAGCATGAGGTACTAGCAAGTTTTTGGTGTTGGGAAAAATACTGAGAGGGGGGGGGGGGTGAATCAGTATTTACTGCATATTCAAACTTTTTACTTTTTCATTCCTTTAAAACCCATACGCTACTTGTCTGAAGCCAACTAGCGTATATACGCGGATATCCTTCATAAAACTCGCGTATACACAGAGATCTAATTATGCCATTAGTTCTTCACTTATATCATTCCATCATTCATTCATTAGATGTTCTATAAACAGTAAACATGTGCAGTAAGAACAGAATAAACCATCACACAAAGCATCACACATGAACACCGGGATTTTTAGGTGGAAACCCAAGTCGGGAGAAAACCACCGCTGCAGTTGCTCGGCCTTCAATATTTTATTATAGAGAAAACATCTTACAACATATGTGCTGGCGCAGACTTGACCAGCACGCAGGCACCCACCTGCGCTCGTTTACCAGCCTCTCCTGGAAGGGAGCTCCAACCCCCTGACTCGTTTACCAGCCTCTCCTGGAAGGGAGCTACGGCCCCCTGCTCTCGTTTACCAGCCTCACCTGGAAGGCTGCGACCCCCGATCTCGTTTGCCGGCCTCACTGGAAGGGAGCTACGACCCCCCGATCTCGTTTACCAGCCTCACCTAGAAGGGAGCTACAACCCCCTGACTGAAGGCTACAACCCTCAGCACCACCTTGGACCATGTTTCATCAATTTTCACACTGGATCCAATAGCTTCAATAGAAAAACACTTGCAGGCTACGTTTCATCATATTTTCAGACTGGACCCTTTCCATACTTTTAAGCACAAACATACATCACCAACAGATACTTATCAACACAGATCAGATAGCAGAAACATAGCAGAACAGATCAGATATTTCATACCCTTTGCTTCAGCAAACCCTATTTTGCATACGCGCTTTCCTTTCTCTGATGTCGCGTATATACGCGCTTCCTTCCATATAAACCTGCGTATACTTCAGAACAAATTACAAAGTTAATTTTATTGCGCATACACACTTTCTCTTCAGCGAAGCCGCGTATATATGCGCTTCCTCTTCGTCGAAGTAGCGTATAGATATTCAACCATCATAGAGCAGCATACTTCTTCAGATCAGACATTCAGTTCAGATTTACCCTTTTACTTTAGACATATGTTCGCCTCATTTCAGATCTAAGCCTTCCATAACGAGATCTAACCGTCTGATACATTTCAGATCCTAAATCCGCTTCATCATTTCTTCATAGGTGCATCATAGATTCAGATCTATCATCAAACCTTTACCTTTCCATACGGATATACTTCCATGAAGTATTCATTAAACTCAGACATCTTTCTCTCCCACTTTCGACTCTCCCACACTTGTGATATGCACAATGAATTTCTTCTCCTTATATAGGTTTATCCTTTTTTCAATACACGAGCCAAACAATACCATGAGCCTTCAATACCACGGGCCCCTTTTTCAATACCATAAACCAAACTAATACCACGAGCCTTCAATACCACGGGCCCCTGGTTTTGCACTTTTTGAGCGCTTTTACCCATACGCGACTTGGAACGTTCTTTCCCGCGTGCATACGCGACTTTCCTTAGACAGATCCGCGTATGCATAGAGACATACTCTTTTCATCATAGATTTAGCACAATCTGAATTCCTTTCTTCACTGTCTTCTGTACTCTCTGTAAATACATCATATTTTCTTTATCAAGAACATATTCTAGCAAGCACAACTTCATCAAGTAAGTTGCCATCATCTTTATCAAGTGGGTTGCCTTTCAGGGACAACACTCAACATCATAATATCAACAAGCATCATATCAAATCAGATTTACATCATTTACCAAGCGCATCAAGTCAAGAATAACTTCATCAGGTGGATTGCCATCAAAGACAACACATGTCAACAGTTGCATGTCTTCATCTTCATTCAGTGGGTTGCCATCAAGGACAACACTCTGCATCATATTGCCAACAATCTCCCCCTTTGGACTTGATGGCAACCACGATGGTGTTTGATCACCACAACAGATACGTACATTAAAAATACAATGACACCATGTCACTTTCCCATTTTTGACACCATTCTTTCTCTTCATTCAAACACCATGTCATTCTCCCCCTTTGACATCAAGGGCAAAGGGCGGATCAAAACAAACACACTCTCCCCCTATTCTCCTCATGTAGAAGAAGCGTTTTGCAGATCTGATGTATACTGAAGTGACCAAGCTCCCCCTGAGTTCATGCTGAATCTTCAAACATATTTTTGAATGAAGTACATGACTCTATGACCTTCCTATCACCAAGGACTCATATTTACATCAAAGATCCAACCAAGTGGATTTACATATGAGACTCAAATACCCAACCAAGTGGGTTTACACATTTCAATTCAACTACCCAACCAAGTAGGTTTACAAAATTTGACTCAGCTACCCAACCAAGTGGGTTTACAAATTTGACAAGTCCTTACATGATTGAATATTACAATTTTACATCATGGGTCTCAACAAGACCTTTTCATCAAAATACAAATATGACCATTTATGACCAAGACCAGAAAAACCTCAAGAAAGAGAACATATTTGGAGAACCATTATAATGCCAACAATGCATTATACTCAGCAACGCTAATGCTCCCCCTGAATCTGTGCATCCAAGAATCCGTTTCATATGACTAAGGCTCCCCCTTAGTTTGTGCATCCTGAACACTTTTATCAACAAATCATCAAGGCATCTTTATCAAAACATGAGAAATAGAATTATGAGAACTGGAACACAACCAGATATACCAAACAGTATCAGAGATACCAAACAGCACTGCGGCTGTGCTGAAAAGAGCTGACTCCAAGCAAAAATTGTCAGCAATCAGACATACGCGGTTTTCTGTGCAGGAACTCGCGTATATACGCGACTGTGTTTCAGGAAACCCGCGTATCCACTACCATGTTCTATATTTTGACCAGATCTGATCCTCTGTGAGGAAAAGACAGTGTTCAGCTTCTTTCTGAGATATTTTACTGCTTCCCTGGACTACAGATAGAACAGAGTAGTTGTGTCTTCAAGCGTCATCCAATGGTGGTAGCATAAGCGCATTAGTAACCAAGTCTTCATATTCCGTGCAGCATCAATACATTCTTTCCAAAAGAGATTATCATACCAGAACAACATCTTCAAATATGTGTCAAGCAATCATCCATGTGGTCCAATATCACCATGATCTTCAAGATTTAACATGAAGTAACATATGTAGGCAGACGATCTCAACCGTAGTAACCAACTCTGCATGATCTATTCTTATTTATGAATCAAATGACATCCAACTCATCCATGTGTGAGCACAAAAATACTTATTAGCAACCAGGCCTCAAAATCTCATCATAATAATCCATGTACCAAGTCATCATCATTTGAGCATGAGTATCACAAAGACCAAAGAATAAGAAATCATATTGCCAACAATGCAATCATTAGTATTTAACCTGCTGCTCCCCCTAAACCAGTGCTCTTCCTTAACTTGTGCAATCTGAAACACCTTCAACAGTAAGTTATTAGCAACAATTTCTGCATGATCTATCCTCATTTCTGAATTATAATACTTTCATCTCAACAACGAATGCTCTTCATCATAAAGCAACCAGGCTTCATCCATAATCTTCAACACAAGAACCCATGTATCATTTCATTATCATGAGTATAAATAGAATAATGCTAACAGTGCAATCATCAGCAGTCAGACTGATGCTCCCCCTGAACCTCTGCTCCAAATCTTCAGCTATCAGATAAATTTTCTCATCATCAATGCATACGCGACTGTGTCAGCTGGAACTCGCGTGTATACGCGACTTTGTTTCATAGAACCCACGTATGGAAAGTGAGATATAGAAAATTTAACACCTTCATCTCCTCCTGCAATTTTACCTTCTGTTCCTGTCTTTTCTTCACACCAGATGCACTGTCAAAAATACATATAACCAGAATAATCAAATCAACCATGAGAGACATCATACATTGCTTCCCCTGTGATGATACATTACTAAATCTGATAATGTATCCCACATCATTCCTACAGTCAATCAGAGAAGTAAGCTTCAGAAGCAGATGACTGCAGTAGGGTCAGAATTCCCTACGTTTCTGATCGGTCCTCCATCTTTTTCCAGATTTGTTTGAACTTTCTATTTGTGTACTGGAAGTTATCCAATTTCTCATATCTGTTCAACCTGCATTCTTTTTCTACATGACCATACTTGTTACAAGAATAACATCTCATGTGTCCAGATAAATAAGCATAAGAATCATAATGAGTATTTCTACTCTTCCTCCTTTTACAATTAGCTGGTTTATGTCCATACTTGTTACATGAAAAACAATATCCCTTGAAGCTACTAGAGTACCTTTCTGAGTAGAACCTGTTTGTTTGTGGCTGAATTGTTCTGCTTTTGCAATTGGCTGCAACATGCCCATAATTATGACATTTAAAACATTCAACGTTCTTGAATGAATTCCTTTGAGAATTCATGATTTTTGGTCGATCTTTTGTTTCTTTCAACACTTCAGGTTTTGCATTGACATCCTCTGAATTTTTAGCACTTCCCTGTGAGCTAGATTCACCTTTAACAGTTTCATGGAAACCAAGACCAAGTTTGATAGCAGGAGACCTTTGATTACTTAAAATATTGTCCAAAGTGTTAGTACTATCTTGAAACCTCAAAAGTTTAACCTTTTCTTCTAATCTACCTCTGAGAATGTTTACCTCAACCTCCAAGGCTTGACATTGCTTTGTCATGCTTTCTTCTTTCCTTCTTCCATCTTCTACTTGATCCTTCAGATTTAGGATCTCTTCTTTCAACCAATTTTCGTTTTCTTCAAATGTTTGTTCTAGCTCTTCATTCTTCTTATTTGATTTTTCCAGATCTTCTTTGAGAGATATGATTTCTGCTTCAAGGCCTTCCTTTTAAAATGATTGTAGAGGTTCCTCATTTTTCTTACTTGATGCTTCTAGATCTGCCTGCAGAAAGATGATTGCAGCTTCAAGTCCTTCATTCTTCTTGCTTGATTTTTCAAGATTTGCTTCTAGTTCTTTAATTCGATTGGATGCATAAGTATGAAACCTTTGATACTTGTCCACCTGTCCATTCAACATTTCTATTTGATCTTTCATTTGAGAGGTCATCTCTTTGTAAATAGAATCTTTCGTATCAATTTCCTTTTGTTGTTATTTACCTTTGATCTTGATAGCTTCACAACTTTACTATCTTCACTATTGTTTGCACAAAGAAGAGTATTACAAGTGGCCTTCTTCTTTTCCTTCTTTGCCATGAGTATTTGTAGAGCTTCGTCAGAAACTTCTGGTTCATCTTCTTCAATTTTTGCTATACATGATTTCTGAGGTATCTCCTTGTTTTGAGTAGGCTTCTTCTTTTGCTTCTTTGCCATGAGCACTTTCAGATCATGGTCAGAATCTTCTTCATCTTCACTGGACACTTCATCATCATCTTCTTTTGCATAATAACTCTTTCTCTTTTCAAATTGTTTCCCTTTACCCTGCTTTTCTCTATAAGGACATTTAGCAGCATAATGACCAACTTTTCCACACTCAAAACATTTTAAGGGAAGCTTACCTTTGAATCTTCCAGTGCCTAGTTGGAGCTTTCTCACGAAATTCGCTTCTTCTTCATTGGATATATAGCTGGATTCTTTGACAACTTCCTTTTCCTTTCCTTTTGTAGATGCCTTAAAAGCAGCTTCTCTTATTTGAGAAGGACCTCCTTGTCTCATTTCAAAAGCAGTCAGAGTACCATGTAATTGAACAATAGTAAGCGTTTGCGGATCTTGCCTTTCTTCAATAGCTGAAACTTTAGAGTCAAATTTTGAAGTCAAGGATCTTAAGACCTTTTCCACCAGAGTAGTATCAGTTATGGTTTCACCCAAATTTCTCATTCGATTTACAATATCATCCAGACGAAGAAAGAAACTGGCAACACTCTCATCACTATGCATCTTCAAATTTTCATATTAAATTCTAAGAGTTTGGAGTTTTGCACTTTTTACCTTTGTGTCTCCTTCATAGCTTAGAATGATTTTGTCCCATATTTCTTTTGCTGAATGTAGCTGCATCACTTTAGCAAATTCTGATTCAGACATGCTTCCCAATAAGACATTCAGTGCTTTGGCATTGATTTCATACTTCTTTCTTTCAGCTGCATCAGTAGGAATACTTGCCGGGTATTGATAACCTTCTTCCACGATTGCCCATACATCTGCACCAAGACTTTGCAGATATGCTTTTGTTCGTACCTTCTAGAATATCAGATTTCTTCCATTGAATAGAGGTGGCTTTATAGACATCACTCCTTCTTGACTTCCCATTGCGACGGATCTTCTTCAAGCGATCAAGCTTCTGCAGAAGAACCTGCTCTGATACCAATTGTTGGGAAAAATACTGAGAGGGGGGGTGAATCAGTATTTAGGGCAAACTAAAACTTTTTACTTTTTCATGCTCTAAAACCCATACGCTACTTTGCTGAAGCCAACTAGCGTATACACGCGGATATCCTTCATAAAACTCGCGTATACATAGAGATCTAATTATGCCATTAGTTCTTCACTTATATCATTCCATCATTCATTGATTAGATGTTCTATAAACAGTAAACATGTGCAGTAAGAACAGAATAAACCATCACACAAAGCATCACACATGAACACCAGGATTTTTAGGTGGAAACCCAAGTCGGGAGAAAACCACCGCTGCAGTTGCTCAGCCTTCAATATTTTATTATAGAGAAAGCATCTTACAACATATGTGCTGGCGCAGACTTGACCAGCACGCAGGCACCCACCTGCGCTCGTTTACCAGCCTCTCCTGGAAGGGAGCTCCAACCCCTGACTCGTTTACCAGCCTCTCCTGGAAGGGAAACTCTGGCGACCCCCGATCTTGACCTCACGGAAGGGGAGCTACAGCCCCTCGATCTGCGTTTACCATCCCTCACCAGAAGAAGGCCTCGACCCACGGTCTCGTTTTACTGACCTCCACTGGAAGGGAGCTACCATCCCCTGACTGAAGGCTACAACCCTCAGCACCACCTTGGACCACGTTTCATCAATTTTCACACTGGATCCAACAACTTCAATAGAACAACACTTGCAGGCCACGTTTCATCATATTTTTAGACTGGACCCTTTCCATACTTTTAAGCACAAACATACATCACCAACAGATACTTATCAACACAGATCAGATAGCAGAAACACAACAGAACAGATCAGATATTTCATACCCTTTGCTTCAGCAAACCCTAGTTTGCATACGCGCTTTCCTTTCTCTGATGTCGCGTATATACACGCTTCCTTCCATATAAACCGGCGTATACTTCAGTACAAATTACAAAGCTAATTTTATTGCGCATACGCGCTTTCTCTTCAGCGAAGCCGCGTATATACGCGCTTCCTCTTCGGCGAAGTAGCGTATAGATCTTCAACCATCATAGAGCAGCATACTTCTTCAGATCAGACATTCAATTCAGATTTAACCCTTTACTTCAGACAGATGTTCGCCTCATCACAGATCTAATCACTCCATAAACAGATCTAGCAAATACAGATACATTTCAAATCTAGATATCCTGCTTCATCATTTCTTCATAGGTGCATCATAGATTCAGATCTATCATCAAACCTTTACCCTTTCCATACAGATATACTTCATAGAGAAGTATTCATTCAAGCTCAGACATCTTTCTCTCACACTTGTGATATGCACAATGAATTTCTTCTCCTTATATAGGTTTATCCTTTTTCAATACCACGAGCCAAAACAATACCATGAGCCTTCAATACCATGGGCCCCTTTTTCAATACCATGAGCCAAACTAATACCACGAGCCTTCAATACCACAGGCCCCTGGATTTGCACTTTTTGAGCGCTTTTGCCCATACGCGACTTGGAACGTTCTTTTCCGCGTGCATACGCGACTTCCCTTAGACAGATCCGCGTATTCCTTGAGACATACTCTTTTCATCATAGATCTAGCACATGCTGAATTCCTTTCTTCATTGCCTTTTGTACACACTGTAGATACATCATATTTTCTTCATCAAGAACATATTCTAGCAAGCACAACTTTATCAAGTAAGTTGCCATCATCTTTATCAAGTGGGTTGCCTTTCAGGGACAACACTCATAATATCAACAAGCATCATATCACATCAGATTTACATCATTTACCAAGTCCATCAAGTCAAGAATAACTTCATCAGGTGGATTTCCATCAAAGACAACACATGTCAACAGTCGCATGTCTTCATCTTCATTCAGTGGGTTTCCATCAAGGACAACACTCTGCATCATATTGCCAACATTTAGCAGTGACAAAAAAATCGAAAGTTTCCCACAATCTAAGGATGAATTTTTACATAGTAATATAGACCTAGATTGTGAGGAAGACAGTCTTTCTGATGTACAAAATATTGTAGAAAAACAATTTGTTGTTTCTAATTGGAATAATTATGTAAATATTCCAGCCAATAAAATTGGAAATAACACGGAAATTCATAAAGACCGTGAAAAAAAGAGGAATTTGAAGTACTGTATCTCAAAGACAATACTCTGCCTAGAGGGTTTGTCCCTTTAGAAGAGCTATTTGACTTTAATGATGTGGCTAAGAAACCCAAAATGGAACCAACTAGAAAAAATATTGAAGAATGTATTATAGGCACTGAACAAAACCCCAAAATTATCAAACTATCAAAATCACTACGTATCATTACAAAAAGAAGATATATAGCTTTAGTTCAAGAATTTATAGATGTATCTTCTTGTAGCTATGAGGACTTAAAATCTTATTATACAAGAATTATACAGAACAAGATTCCAATCAAGGAGGATAAAAAACCTTTCAAACAGAAACTGTGTAGAATAAACCCCATTTTGATGCCTTTGGTTGAGAAAGAAATTAAGAAGATGTATGAGTCCAAAATCATAGTTCCACTCAAATATTCCAAATGGGTATCCAACATTGTGCCAACTAAAATGAAAATGGGTGAAATCAGACTTTGCATTGACTTTAGAAATCTTAACAAAGTATCTCTTAAGGACAATTACCCTTCACAAAAAATGGACCACAAATTGCAGAGGGTAGTAGGTTCTTGTAGGATTTCTTTGTTAGATGGATTTTCTGGTTATAATCAAGTTCTAGTACATCTTGATGATCACAAAAAAACATCCGTTACTAATCCTTGGGGGACTTTCATGTATGTGAAAATGCATTTTTGATTAATGAATGTTGGAGCTACTTTTCAAAGAGCCATGGACATGGCATTTGATTATGAGATTAGCCAATTTATTGTAATTTATCTAGATGATATTACTGTGTATTATAAAACTAATGAAGAGCATTTAACACGTTCGAGAAGATTTTTTGAAAAATGTAGAATGTTTGGAATTTCCCCGAATCCTAAGAAAACATTATTTGGACTTGAAGAAGGAAAATTGCTAGGTCACATTATTTCTTAAGACGGAACCAGGATTGACCCTAGCAGAATTGAAGGAATACTAAAAATCAGTCATCCTAGAATTCTTAAATAACTTCAATCATTTATTGGTAAAATCAACTTTTTGAGGAGATTTATACCCAACTTGGCAAAACTTTTAAGAAATATCACCAATAGGTTCAAGAAAGATTTAGAAATTAATTGGACCATAGAAGCTAAATAGTCATTTTATTTAGTCAAGCAAGCATTGACAAAAGCCCCAGTCCTAATTAGCCCATATTTTACTAAATATTTCATGGTTTTTCCCTTTTCTTCTGAAAATACTATTTTTTTTGTTTTATTAGAGAAAAAAAATGAAGGACATGAATAACCAATAGCTTTTTTTAGCAATACATTAAGAGATGCATCATTGAAATATAATATCATGGAAAAACATGTTTTGATTTGGTTAAAGAATTAAAATATTTTAGAGTTTGCATTATACATTCACAGATCATTGCTTATGTTCTCAATTCAGTTGTGAAAGAGATCTTAACAAAAAATGGCCCTGATGGGGAAACAGGCAAATGGATTATTGTGATCTTGGAATATGATTTGGAAATCAAGCCTACTAAGTTGATTAAAGGAAAAGGATTAGCTAAATTCATGGTTGAATCAAAATTTCATGCACTGAACATTAACATGGTCCATTCATTCGATGAAAAAGAAGAATTGGCGACTCCACTGATTGATGAAGCATTCCTAAATTTTCCCTGGTATGCTGATATGTTGTATGTACTGTCAAATTTGAATGCTCCTCTTGGTTCGTCAAAAACTAAGGCTATATTTCTAAAACTTAAATATGTTAAATTCTGTATTTTGGAAAATGTTTTGTATTGGAAAGATATTGAAGGTATTTTTCTTAAATTATTACTAAAGGATGATGCAAATAAAGTTATGTGGGAATTCCATGGATGTGACTGTGGTGGCAATCTCTATTGGAAAGCAACTGCTAACAAGATCATGAGAGCTATTTTCTACTGGCCTACCCTTTTCCCTGACACCCATAAGATGGTCACTACTTGTCACAAATGTCAAATCTTTGAAGGAAAGAGAAAGCTATTGCCCTTACCCTTGAAACCTATTTCTGTAGAGAGCCCTTTCCAACAATGGGGATTAGAATTCATTGGAGAAATTCACCCCCCATCCTTTTCACAACATAAATGGATCCTCACTACCACATATTACTTTACCAAATGGATAGAAGCCACTCCTTCTAGAAATTCCATAGACTCTGTCATCATAAAATTCCTTGAAACCAATATCCTTTCTAGATTTGGTTGTCCTAGACAATCATTATAGATAATGTTGCAACCTTCAAGTCCAAGCAGATGGTTTATTTCTATCATAGGTATCATATAACTTTGGGGCATTCAACAACCTATTACCCTCAGGGTAATGGATTGGCTGAATATTGAAACAAAAGTTTGGTGAATATCATAAAAAATCCATTGGAAGATAATAAGAAATTATGGCACAACAAGTTGATCAATGCTCTTTGGTCTGATAGAATTACTACAAAGAAATCAATTGGCAAGTCTCCATAGCAATTGGTTTATGAAATGGATGCAGTTTTTCCTTATTCTTTAGGAGTTCTAGTTATGAAGATTATTTAGGAAATTCAGGTTGAACCAAATGATATACAGAGAAGGATAAATGAAACCATTCAGTTGCAGTAGTCCAGAGAGGAATTTTATAACATAACTCAAGTGAATTAAGAGAATATCAAAAGATCTTTGAGAAGAGAACAAAGGCTAATGATTTCATTTTAGGAGACAAAGTTTTGAAATGGGATTCCAAAAGAGAATATAAGGGAAAACATGGAAATTTTGACAATATTTGGCAAGGGCCATATATCATTGATGCTTTCAGAGGAAACAAGGCTTATTTTATTAAAGATTTGGATGGTACAAAGTTGACTGAAGGTTCTGTTAATGGCAGGATGTTGAAACATTATTTCTTTTGAAATTTAGGTTGAATTTTCATGATTGTAAATACCACAGTTTTACATTTTGCGTTTTCAATAATTCATTAGAGAAGGTTGAAGCCCAAAGAGAAGATCTTAAGCCTAGTTTGATGAGCAGTCATAAAAACAAAAAAGAAAATCAGTTGAAGATGTTGCAGAAAATGGAGCATTCAAGGCTACTGGTCTTAGGTTCTTGACACTTCATTTGGAGAAGTGCCATCCTTAGCTGGAGCCACTATTAGTATCTTATAAATCATAGGATCTCAAGTTGATTGGATAATTCATCTTCCTTGCAATTTCATATTGAAAATGTTTTTCAATATTCAAGTGATTTCTAGTAAAAAATAAAGAAAAAAAGAAAAGAAAAGAGGTTATAAAAATAGAGAAAAAGGAAAAAGGGAAAAGGAAAATAAAAGGGTATAAAAATAGAGAAAAAAAGAAAAAGGGAAAAACAAAAGAAAAGAAAACACAAAAACAAAAAAAAGAAATAATATTGAAAGTGTTGCAAATAAAAATTCCACTACTCATTAGATAGGTTTGTTCAATAACAATGTTTAAGCATGATTGTACAATTTTAAATTTCTCTTGATAGGTTAGAAAATAGAGTTTTTCCAAACTATTTAATCTTGGCATATCAGTAGATAGGTAGAAATGAAATTGACTCAACACTTTAATCTAAGTCAATCGAAGAAATAAGGATAGATGTTAGGCTGGAAGTTTAAAATAAAATATGTTTTAGGGTGTGCAAGTCTGAATGCACCTTGTAGAAGAATAAAATGTTAGATTAGTGATATGGGTAGGTAGATGTGCTGAGAAGAAATAATGGAGGAAACATGCAATTTTTCCTATAAAGTACAGCCTAAAGGCCTCATGTTTTCTGTGGTCGAAAGAGAAGAATCAAAGGAAAGAGGGTGTTTTCATTCTAAAAGTTTTGGACAAGGTATTTGTTCCTACGTTTGGAAATTCATGTCCTTTGAAAGGGGACATATCTATGTTATATTCTATTTTATCATAAGTCCCAAACTTTATATTTACCCTTATCCTAACATCTGAAACATTACACTCTCTATTCTAAGTCCTAAACCATACCCTGTTACAAATCAAATTGCCCCGACCCCACCATCACATCACAAGTCATATCTGCGCTAACCACCCCCCATCTTCCTGTCATCTTCACCCACCTCCTCATCATCCAATGGCCCACTCTATAGTTTTCCCCCCCCCTCAGCCTTTGAACATTAACATCATGGGGGGTGGTCCAAAATATATGGTATCCAATAACATTCTTTCTGCTACGTGTCACGCTTGGGCAATTTCGCCCCCCCCCCCCCCCCCGTCCATTAAAACTTACCACCAGAAACCCCCTTCGAAAAGAAGATTCTGCTAGCAGCTAAATTTTCGCACCTCTGACCATTTCCCTATGTTTTTGCACCACAAATTTGCCTACCTATCCCCTTTATCCTATCAAATCCACTCCCGCCAATTATCTGTTAAGCATTCAATTGGTTGGGTCGTTGTCCAACGGACCCACAGCAAGCTAATCGATAACCCAATCATGTGCTGAAATCAAAATTCAATACTTGAGACACCGTTTACCTTTGCTAATTAGTTCAACTGTTATAGGTGATCGAGTTGCAAGAAATTAATAGCAAAAATTAGTGAAAAATCCTTCAGTTATCAACAAAAAATTCTCAATGGTCTGCAAGTTTGATCACAGCTCCCCTGCTATTTTTTCCCCTCCCCATTAAAATATGTAGAATCTCCCTTTCTAATTTCCCTTCTCTTTTTACTCCCATTATTCTCTGCATAAAGTGAAATTTGTTACAGATTACATAATGCCTCCAAATCCATATCAACAGCCATTCAATACTATGGTCTACCCTCAGGTGGACCTGGATCACATGGCTTTGGCTAATAAATATTTCCAAATCCATGAGACAGAGTCTGACTTCAATTTATTCGATGTCTATTGCTGGCTCGAGGATAAATTTCTTGATGAAGTTGATGACATAGGCCTGTCGGAAACCAAGTTGCCATACTATATTTTCCCCAAAACCCATAGTTGTCCCAACTTTATTAGAAATTTCTAAGAATGTTATGACATAAACCAAATATCCATAGTGACTACAGTAGGAGAGGTATTTTTTTCTATTAATTCCCATTCCATCCAACAGATGATGCAGACCTCCACTATTGAAAAAATCATCCCTTTCACTTATGAATCCCTTAGATAGTTATATCAAAATTTGGACTTTTCCAGTAGAGCTAAAACCTTAGAACTCTTCATGGCCACTGATGCCCCAGAGCCTACAAATAATCCCCCATATCCTTCATCTATTTTACCTGATAGGACCCAACATATTGTTATTGTTTTATCATATTTTCTAGGGTATCACACAAACCAATGGGTAGATGAAGCCATAATTGTTTTTTTTCTATTCTTCCTTGAGATTCTAAGCCCTCAGTCATGTTAAATTATGATGAATTCCTTGTTAATTCCATCCATAATCAATTCTTGAAGTTTTAGATAGAGGAGGAGTTCCAATACACTTCAGTACTAGTGTATATGTTCGTTTATTTTCAATCCAACAAGTTTCAATTTGAGATGATAAATTTAAATGATGATTCTCAGCATCAATTAGTCATCTTCTGGACACATTTATTAATGAAAGAGCAGAATAATTACACCTACAAGAGCTTTTTGGATTCATTTCTACATCCAACAATCGATGCACTCAATAGTGCAACAGAGGCAAGGGTTACTTAAGAAATCAAGAGGATTATGTAGTTAACAGATCAAGTGAGAACAACAGATTGGTATTTATACAAAAATTATATAGAGATACGAGTTTATGGGTGTGATTTGTCCCCCTAAAAACTACAAAAGTTACTCTCCATGAGGATATTGGCATTAGAATACATAAGGCAAATGATAAATGCATATGAGGTTCATTTTGTCTCTGCAAAGAAGAAATATTAGTTCAGGATCAAATCACAAATTGGTCCTTTTATTTGCAACATTAGAGTAGCAGGGGACGAGGCAGATAATATATTGAGGGAGATGAAGTTCAGTCACAGTTTTACCTGGTCCTATGACCCATTAGGAATCGTCTCCAAGAAAAGAGTGAAGAACAATTCAACACCATACATCTATACACACAAGATGGAGATAGAACTGTTCATGAATCAAGAAGAATGGTATCCAATACACTGCGGGAGGCTAAAGAACACATTATTTTTACATCAGGCATTCAAACCCCAACTCCACAAGAAAGGAAAGCTATAGGAGCTAAATAAGACAAGGGAAAATAACCAGAGAAACAAATAGGAAGCAAGAGGACAAGAGATGATTAGTCTGACATGAATATTGATGCATCAACTAAAGAATTCAATATGAAATACATAAAGAGAGCCAAATTCCACATGGATATAGACCAGAGCAGTGAAAAGGATTGGAAAATAGTCATTACAATTAGAGATTCACCAAGCTCTTCTCCAGCAGGTGGCCAAACAATATTTTCAACATCTTATGCCACCATTCCATTCCAATAGTAGAATTTGAATACTCCTACATCTACTGCCACTGCGGGGAAACAGGAGGAGAACGTCTATGATACATTCAAGGAGATCAAAATAAAGGATAAGATACTCAAAACTAGTACGCATAATCAGTTATGGAAACAGACAAGTAGTTCACAAAGTAGGATTTTATCAGCTTTTGACTCAAAGAAGGGAAGAATGGAAATGGATTTCATAGAAGCACAAATCCCTCAGCCTAAAACAACAACTGACTACAAGAAAACTTGTTTTGAATTTTATGTGAAAATTATTCATCCAATAGATTAGATGGAGATGCATAAGAAGACTGCAGAGATGATCTCCTCCACATTGACCAGTACAGTCATGAGCCTATTGTTTCAAGAGATGTAACCCTAAAGGTCTTGGGTTGATAAACCTTTGCAGATCAGTGGAATGTCATTACAAGAAGGGCTCACTTAACCAAATTCAATGCATTAAACTAGAATCTACAGGTTACAGACCTTACCCAGATATCCTTCGGTTGTAGTAGATCCCGCGGGGTGCAAACCCCCTGCAACTCTTTGCGCTCCAAAATCTATAAATCAGCAAAGAAAAATCACAAAATCCAAGTTGTACAACATATATATTTTTTATATGTTAGTGAAAGACATGCATAATCTCATAAAAACAATATTAAATGAACAGTTTAAGATCATTACACATGTATAAAAGATTATTGACACGTAAACATCATGAAAAATATGGAACTTCTATTATTAATGACATGTACAGTAAACAAATGTGGATAGACCACCTGAAATCTACCACAGCCTTCGAGCATATCGTCCTCTGGATCCATCCAGCCCCATCCTCTCAATATTTCTTCCAAGAATAGTGCACAATGGATGTGACATAGGGTGAGTGAACGTGTGAAGGAAACAAGGGTTTCCTAAAAATATATAGGAAGTGCAGGAGGCAAGGGGAATATATCAGACTTGGATAGGGCTCCAACAATGTATAATATCTATATTTCTCTCTCTCTTTCTCCCTTAGGGCATTCCCTTGAGGGGCTTTTATACTCCCTCAAAATAGTTTTTACAGTTGGAAATAGTTAGGCCACGAGATGGGGTAGTTAAGTCACTGGAACAACCATAAATCCCGCCTGAAAAAAAAGGAAAATTATATATTTTTTAATGTTTAAAAAGGAATATGTGGTTCTCTATGTATGGACTCGCGTGTATACATGGAAAAGTCTAGGCAAAGTCACGTATGGGTTTTAAGAAATTGGTTTTTGAGAAATATGGCCAAGTTTGAAGGGAAGGGTTGCCCAAGGCCAATGTATAAGTCATTAAGTATATGCTAGTGGTAAATGATGTTGTAACATATGCCCCCTCATATATGAGGTCAGAAGGGGTACATGATGGCCAAAATGTATTATGTGCATAGAAATAACCTTGCAAGGACTAGAGAGGACTTCACCAGATTTCAACCTGCCAAAAAACCAGTGAGAGAGATCGGAAATATAACTCGTGTCTAAGGCAGGCATACCCATGCTCAGTGAAAGAAAAGCATGTAAACATATGAAGTATAGAGTGGATCCAATATGTATACAAATATAACTGAAAAATGTAAAGTACATAGTGAATCATCTGATTAGTGCCTTGAAGTATAAGTCAAAATCAGTTCCTATATTTCTGCTTTAAATGGGAAAAGCAGGAATATAGCATTTAAAATGAAAGAGACAACAAATATTTAACACATGAAACAATGAGAAAAATATGGAGTCATAACATTATGTATTAGAGCAGCAAATAAATACAAAATAGTGAGGCATAAATCATATACAATGAGGAAACACGTCTCCCATAAGCAATCACTCTCAAATATGAGTTGTTGTTACAATAGAAAATGCTAGAGAGAAACTACAACGCAGTCATATTAAGCATAACTACAGTTGGGGATGATACAATGATATAAAAAATACTGATATAGGACCCAATAGAGTCTAAACATACATATCTGGGTACTAGATTAGCTTTCCAAGACAGCCTAAGAGGGTTTTCGGAAAATGCACACAATGTGCCAATGTAAGTTGGAGCCCTAGGGATGAAGATATGCTACAAAAAAAAATGAGAAGATATTTCTAAATCTGATGTGGAAACCTACAACTCTTCTCCTAAAGATCCTCCGGATGAAATAATGGCTCCTCCACTGAAGAAATCACCTCCCTAAACAACCACTGCACCTACCCCTGCAAATCCTCCCTAAAATAACGCAGATTTGGGCTGAAACTATGTTTTAGGGGATTAATAATCCTTATCCTACTACTAAATATGTCAATAAATCTCAAGGGGCTTCTTTACAGGCCTTCCAATGGATGGAAACCTTCCTCCACTGCAAAACTAGCTCTAAAGAGACCCAATATAATTCTTCACTACTACACCCTGCAACACAACACAATATTCTGCAGAAACTGCGCTGATGAAGAAAGCTGAAGCTTGGCCCTAAGCCTGAGTGTGGAAATCTAGTGAAATACTCCTCCAAGAGTGTAATATTCCTAAAATTTAACTTTTAGCTAAATGGAATATTATAGACTATTTTATCACTAGGTAGGTGAATAAATGGGTAGGGAGGCCCATAAATCTCCTTAGCAGCAATAAAAACACTTCAAGTGGGAAAGGATACCTTCTAAGAAGAAAAATAAATCACCTATGAGTATGAACATGGGTTGGATCATGTTGAAGACGTCAAATTTGACCAAATCAACCGTGTTGTTATGGAGGAGTGGACATTAAATGAGGAATAGTGCAATTTCGAAGGGAGATTGTTTACATGGAGGAAATGAACTAATTGAGTGGGGCCAAGGGTAGGGAAACTCATAACTTATATAAGGAAGAGGATGGCAGTCATATGGGATATTTTTTTAGATTATTATTTTGTATGTGGTCTGTTTAGACTTATTGCATTCTTCAGCTGTTTAGTTGAGATTGTTGTGTTGTTTAGCACCAGGTGTTCCCGAGTGGGAATCCAATCTCTTTCCCTGAGATGCCTCTTGGAGGAGCATTGCACTACATTTACACACTTAAGCTTAGGGCCAAGCTTCAGTCTTCCTCTACAATGCATTTTCTGTAGAATATTGTGTTGTGTTGCAGGCTGCTGTAGTGGAGGATCATTTTGGGTGTCTTTAGAGCTAGTTTTGTAGTGGAGGATGGTTTCCATCCATTAGAAGGCCTGTAAATAAGACCCTTGAGCTTTATTAACACATTTAGCAGTAGGCTAAGGAGTATTTATCCCCTACAGTGTAGTTTTAGCCTAGATATGAATTATTTTAGGGAGGAGTTGCAACGGTTGTTTTGGGAGGTGATCTCTTCAGCGAAGGAGCCATTATTTCATCCAGAGGATCTACTGGAGAAGGGTTGTATATTTCTACATCAGCTCCAGCCATATCTTCTCATTTCTATTGTTGCATCATATCTTCAGCCCTACGGCTGCAGCTTACATTGGCACATTGTGTGCATTTTCTGGAAACCCTCTTGGATTGTCTTGGAAAGCTGATCTAGTGCCCAAATGTGTATGTTAAGCCTCTATTGGGGCCTATGTCAGTATTTTTAAGTTATTGTATCATCTCTAGCTGTATTTATGCTGAATATGACTGCGTTGTAGTTTCTCTCTTGCATTTTTTATTGTAACAGCAGCTCATATTTGGGAGTGATTTCTTATGGGAGGCTTGTTTCCTCATTGGATATGATTTATGCCTCACTATTTTGTATAGATTTGGTGCTCTAATACATAATTTTATGACTCCATATTGGTCTCATGGTCTCATGTGTTAAATATTTTCTACTCCTTTCATTTTATGAGTTATGTTGCTGCTTTCCCCATTTGGGAATATTACAGTGGTATCAGAGCATAATCTTGACTCAACCTGTGCATTAAGCCAATATATCACCATAAGGAGAAGATTCTCACAATAAAAGGATATGTACAAAAGAAACAAAGACAAGACTCCATTATTTTCAGGGAAGGAGGAAGAGGGGCTCTCAAAGATTCTTTTTCAAACTATGCAGAGCATCAAGGGAGATATCAAGAAGATGAGAAGGGAGATGTGTAGGAAATCTCCAAGCGGGTTTGAATATGAAGCAAGCATTATATTTTTACATGATTGGTGTGAGCATGAAGCCACACATTATGATGCACAGTGTAGTTTTATGCCCATATTTACAACAAGAGAGATGGAGGAAGAAGATGCACCAAAGGAGGATACCTTGAGTGACTATCTTCGGGAATATGAATCTCAATCTTGGAGATTCAAGGAGCACTTGAACTTCCAAGATTTTTTCCAACTCAAGGAGGAGAGAAGACCCAGAAATCACAATAGAAGCAAAATAGGTAGATTATTTTTTCCAAATTTTGATGGGCCCCCACTTTCACAACCAAGGATTGGATAGATCAGCTAGGCTCATATTTGCATCTGCATCAACTGTCAGAAAAGGAAGCCCTTAGGATAGCAGTGCTGCATCTTGAAGGTAAGGCTCATACTTTGTGGTTTTATGAATCTTCTTCATTCAATCATGTAAATATAGGTACTTATGCCAGATTCACTAAGAGATTATTGAAGAGATTCGATGTAAAACAATTTGAAACATCTTTGATTGAGCTAGCAAAACATAAACATTCAAAACCTTTTCATGAGTTGGAAAGATCCATTGCACCAACTCCACTTCATATTTCTATTGAGGGGGATAAAAACTTTTATGATACCTTGCCAAGGGCGAGATCCCCATTACATGAAGAGTTGTCTTCTCAAAAGGAAGACATGGATATTCCTCCTTCAAAGGAAGACCAAGATCTAGGGTCTCTCATTGTTGATGAGGTATTTTCAAAAATTGATGGGGAGGAAGAGCAGAGAGGAAGTAACAGTGGTGTTACTTCAGAAGAAGAACCATCACCACATGGGGATGGTCATGAAGCTATTGCTTCAAGTGGAGGAGCTTTTGCATCTCTGCAAAAGGTTCCCAAGGTGCAACATGTGACAGTAGTAATGGGAAGTAATGCCTTGATCAAAGGAGGAGAAGAAAGGTGGATCAACATCAAAGGATGGGAAGAATGCACCCTTGTTAATTTCAAGGGGTTTATATACAAAAGAAGGAGATTGATTTGTGCAATGAAGGGAGGTACAAATCAATCCACTCACCTCTACATTCTACTTCATATTTTGATGTCTCTTTACATGGAGGCATTCCACTAGGGAGACCCCCTGATTGGAAGATGAGTAAAGAGTTCTATCAACATGGTGTAGCATTGATATTTTTGGCTAGGGAAGGAGCCTTAGGAGGAGCTAGCACAACATAGAGAACCTTTGATGGGTTCAAAGGAGAGGTGAGAAATTTTCTGATATGGGCATTTCCATCTCCCACCCAGCTATTTATGTTGAAATATGATGATTTAGAAATCTATGATGACATGAGCATGGTGTCAAAGGGCTACTCCATAACCTTGGCACAGAAAATTATACTCCCACACATGAGGAAGATTTATAAATTTGATAAGAGGTTATTGAAACTCTTTTATGCATTGGCCAAACTATGGAGGTTTTGGAGGAGAGAAACCTTTGAAGAGGAGGTTTATTTCCATTTACTCCAATCTTATCTTGGGTAAGATCAGCTGCGAGAGAGCCAACAAAAGTGCGGTAACATTACTCCAACATGTGGCTTTAGCATTGAGCAAGTCAAAGAGGAGAGTTATGGTGTGACAAATACTTCATTTCAGATTTCTACAGTGCTGTCATTTTTGGGAAGCCCAAATCCATGTTGGGAGTCCCAACTATTGGTGGAATATTCCAAGAACCTCTTCGCATGTAAGGATATTGATGGGAAAGTGATAGATGGGAGGTAGAGAGTGGTTGATGGATTCATTTATCTTCATGATCAGATCTACTTGACTAGAGACTGAAAGCTCAAGGATAAAATACTACATGCAGCCTATGAGATCTTGATTTTCAATCGCACTAGTTTCATTAGAACATACCATACTATCTTGGAGGGATTCATGTGGGAAGACCTCAAAGAGGAGATGCACTATCCTATGAGGAAGTGCATAGATTGTTTGGAGGGTGAGGAGAAACATAACCCTTGGGTAGATTTATCATCACCACCTCCTTACTCATTGGATGTGAGAGGGAGCTCATCCATGAGCTACCTCGCGGATTTAAACCAAGTGTATGGTAAGGATTATATGTATGAGCATCATGATATATTTACTATGTACTTGAATTTTCTTTCCACTCATGTGCAGGGAATTTCTCCAACAGGGGGAATTCTTTCTTATTGGCTTCATGGGCTACCTGGGGCCATGAGAAATGATGGTGTTCACCATTCCCTAGAATATTTTTGGGAGATGATGTATTCTTCATGGTGTGCTTCACTAACACCAACCATCATACACCTTCTCCAAGCATGCAAGAAGAATGGGGCAACAAAAAAGTGGTGGGAGGAACATTTGTTATATCATATTCTATGGCAGTTAGAAGAAAAACTACGCTGGTTTCACATGAGGGACCATTTTCCTTCACCTTTACTACACATGGCAGCTAACATGACTTTGATTATGATTCCATATGCTGATGATGTGCTTATATTTATTGGGAACATGATTGGAGAGAGGGCACATTGGGTGGATGTGTCTATGGGGGGTGGAATTTACCACACCTTTTATGCTTCATGTTTCAAGGGGAGCATGGGAGATGATAGGGCCACTACAGTAGATCACTTATTTCTTTATGAGATGAGCCATATGATTTTTTGGAGCACTTGGGATATGCCTCTCATGAACGTTTGGAATGAACTTTTCTATGAATTACCATGTTGGAAGGTAATTCATTTTATTTGGATGATAGCATGGAGATGGGAGCCTCCCATTAGGAATGAGATCCCATATGCTTGTCATCACTCCTACCTTGAAGAGGCCATTGAACAGTAATAAGGTTTCCATATAGACCTTCCACTTTTTTATAAGGAAGACTATTGGGTTTATCCACCAAAGGCCAACTTACAAATTTGGGAGGAACGATTGGGAGACAAAAATATTGTAGAATATCTAAAGCAATGGTGGGGACTATTAATGAGGAGGCCACAAGAGAAGGAGGGGAGGATTTTTCTCCACCTTTAGGGTTGCTTGAGAACAAGCAACATTTTGGAGGGGAGGACTATAATATTCCTAAAATTTAGCTTTTAGCTAAATGGAATATTATAGACTATTTTATCACTAGGTAGGTGAATAAATGGGTAGGGAGGCCCATAAATCTCCTTACGAGAAATAAAAATACTTCAAGTGTGAAAGGAGACCTTCTAAGAAGCAAAATAAAGCACCTTTGAGTATCAACAGGGGTTGGATCATGTTGAATAGGTCAACTTTGACCAAATCAACAA
Source organism: Pinus albicaulis (assembly GCA_034641835.2). Taxonomy (NCBI): domain Eukaryota; kingdom Viridiplantae; phylum Streptophyta; class Pinopsida; order Pinales; family Pinaceae; genus Pinus; species Pinus albicaulis. The sequence continues at coordinate 95,640,742 of CM076580.1, forward strand.
CACTATTATGGAGGAGTGGACATTAAATGAGGAATAACATAGTTTTGGAGGGAGATTGTTTGCATGGAGGAAATGAACTAATTGATGGCAGCCATATGGGATATGTTTTTAGATTATTATTTTGTATGTGGTCTATTTAGACCTCTTGCATTCTTTAGTTTTTTAGTTGAGATTGTTGTGGTGTTTAGCACCGGGTGTTCCCGAGTGGGAATCCCATCTCTTTCCTTGAGAGGCCTCTTGGAGGAGAATTTCACTTCATTTCCACACTTAGGCTTAGGGCCAAGCTTCAGTATTTAGCTACAGTGCATTTTATGCAGAATATTGTGCTGTGTTGCATGGTGTAGCTGTGGAGGATCATTTTGGGTGTCTTCAGAGCTAGTTTTGTAGTTGAGCACAGTTTCCATACATTGGAAGGCCTATAAGGATGCCCCTTGAGATTTATTGACAAATTAAGTAGAAGGCTAAGGATTATTTATCCCCTACAACAAATTTTCGGCCCAGATCTACGTTATTTTAGGGAGGATTTGCAGGGGTAGTTGCAGCGGTTCTTTTGGGGGGTGATCTCTTTAGTGGAGGAGCCATTCTTTCATCCAGAGGATATATTGGAGAAGAAATGTAGGTTTCTACATTAGCTCCAGCCATATTTTCTCATTTATGTTGTTGTAGCATATCTTCAACCCCAGGGCTATAGCTTAGATTGGCACATTGTGTGCATTTTCTGGAAACCCTCTTGGGTTGTATTGGAAAGCTGATCTAGTGCCCATATTTGTATGTTTAGACTCTATTGGAGCCTATATCAGTATTTTTATATTATTGTATCATATCCAGTTGTAGTTATGCTTAATATTACTACGCTTTAGTTTCTCTCCGACATTTTGTATTGTAACAGTAGCTCCTATTTAGGAGTGATTTCTTATGGGAGGCTTGTTTCCTCTTTGGATATGATTTATGCCTAGCTATTTTGTATAGATTTTCTACTCTAATACATAATTTTATGACTCCATATTGGTCTCATGGTCTCATGTGTTAAATATTTTCTGTTGATTTCATTTTATGAGCTATATTGTTGATTTCCCCATTTGGGAATATTACAAAGAGGCCTCTCGAGGAAAGAGGTGGGATTCCCACTCGAGAACACTCGATGCTAAACAAAATAGCAATCTCAAATAAATAGCTGAAGAATCAAAGAAGTCTAAATAAAACACATACAAAGTAATAATCCAAAACATACCCTCATATGGCTGTCATCCTCTTCCTTATATAGGTTATGAGATTCCTTGCCCTTGGGCGCACTCAATTAGTTCACTACCTCCATGCAATCCATATCCCTCCAAAATTGCATTTTTCCTCATTTAATGTCCACTCCTCCATAACAGTGTTGTTGATTTGGTCAAAGTTGACCTATTCAACATGATCCAACCCCTGTTCATACTCAAAGGTGCTCTATTTAGCTGCTTAGGAGGTCTCCTTTCACACTTGAACTGATTTTATTGTTGCTAAGGAGATTTATGGGCCTCCCTACCCATTTATTCACCTACCTAGTGACAAAATAATATATAATATTTTGTTTAGCTAAAAGTTAAATTTTAGGAATATTACAGTCCTGCCCTCAGAAATGTTGCTTTTTCTCAAGCAACTGTAAGGGTTGAGAAAATTTCTCCCCTCCTTCGCTTTTGGCCTCCTCATCAAATATTCTGCACCATTACTTAAGATACTCTACAACAATTCTGCATCCTAATAGTTCCTTCCAAATGTTCAAGTTGGCCTTTGGTGGATAAACCAAATGGCTCTCACCATGAGAAAAGGGAAGGTCTATATGGAAACATTCTTGTTGTCCAATGGCCTCTCCAAGGTAGGAGTGATGACAAGCATAGGGGATATCATTCCTAATGAGAGACTCACATCTCCATGCTATCATCCAAATGAAATGAATCACCTTCCAGCATGGTAATTCATAGAGGAGTTCCTCCCAAATGTTCACAAGAGGCATATCCCAAGTGCTCTAATCAATCACATGGCTCACCTCATAAAGAAGAAAGTGATCAACTGTAGTGGCCATATCATCTCCCATACTCCCCGTGAAGCATGAAGCATAAAAAGTGTGGGAAAGATCATTCCCAATGGACACATCCAACCAATGTGCCTTCTGTTAGTATGAATTCTAATTGCCAGTGTATGAAAAAAGCTCACTTTAGTTGTGCATAACAAACAACCCGAACATCAAAGATGGCTGTCAAATTATTTATATCTGCAATTTGTTGACCAAGATAAATGCTATAAAATCTAAATCTATGTAGTAAAAGACATTAAGCAGTAAATAAAAGCAAGACTTGCTCCATGCATCCAATAGACAAGACAAAAATATTTTTAAAGATTTTTTGTATTTTTTGACACCTGGGAAGGGAACATAGAAAGATGTTACTAGTCCCCCTCAATCAGATGGGTTCTTGTAAGTCTTCAACACTTCAGATCTAAGGTTTCTCTCTCTTGATGGTGTAGAAAACCCAGACAAAAAATGGAACTCAAATGGAACTCACAATAAAAATGGTAGCAAAACATGACAATGATGGAGGATCAAAGTCAGACCAAAAGTATAGATCCAGAGTGATCTTTAGGTAACAAAATGTAGTGAGTGAATGGAAAAACCCTTCTATTTATAACAAATTATTGAGCTAGTATCGATATTGGTGCATAATTAAAATATTATTAACCAATTCTAGATCCAACTTTTATGGAATATTTTATTATATTTGTTGGAGGGAAAAAGAATTTGAATTTGGTCAAATACATTTATTTGTAAATAATAAATAAATAAATGATTTATTTATTATTTTAACGATGTAGTTGAGTAATAATTAAATAAATAATGATTTATTCAATTATTTATAAATGGTTTAGTCAAATTTAACAAGGAATATTATTTAAATAAGGTTCAAATAATTATTCCTAGAAAATAATAAGATAAATAATGATTTATCTAATTAATTTTCTTGTTTTGGGTTAAATATGTCTAAGAATATTAATTTAACTGTTATTTAACTAATTATTCCTTAAGGAAAATCAAACAAATATGGATTTATTCAATATTTCATCTTGGGGTTTCCTGTTTAGACCATAAACAACTTAATAAATATGGATTACTAAGTTATTTTTCATAGCGAAAGCAATTTTACTTAGGGTAAAATTGGTCTTCCATGGTGTACTTTGTTCCATCTAATAGTAATATGTTAGGACCAAAAAATGGTGTAACAGATTTCCCCCCAGCGTTTGAGCGTTAGGAGCTAATCGTATGACTGAAGTACATTGTAAGAACTCAATCACTAGACACCGGAGGGGAAGTGAGAGAGAGAGAAATATAAGGTAGATCAAAGCGCTAGAGGACAAGACCCTAAGGAGGAAAGAATTATAGGTGCGACAAGTATCTTTTATGAGTGAGTACCTGTGTTATAGGCGGCGGGGGAGGCATACCTATGCCCACCATGACAAAATACAAAGAATAATGCATCTAATAAACAAGGGATTGAACTATATAGTACATGCTGGCATAAACATGAGCCAGATAAAAACATGATAATGGATCCCACATATATATTTTGCTTGGGATAATAGCCGGGAATTATAAAATAATATATGAGTACATGAGATATAAGTACAACCAAAGAGGCCCTATAAACAAGAAAGGGCTCTGAAAATCTAAATGATACATTCAAACTAATAGGCACTGCACGCGATTGAGGCTAAAACCATCAAATTTGTGGAGCTACATTGAAGGTTGTAATGAAGAGGTCATCTAGGCATGTGGGTGGCTACCTAAAGGGCCACCCCCTCATGAGGTCTGAAACATCTCACACATGCTCGGGAATCACTGGTACAATCTACTGCATCACTGAACCATCAAGTATATGGATCTCAATCATGTCATAAGGAACTGGAGCTTAGAAACAATCAAGTCAAAGGGAAATATAGTGTCCCTTTTCTTGATCTGAGGCACCAAACAAGAGTGGAAGCGGGAACCAAGGTACACCGCCCCCTAGACCTATCTTCTAGAATGAATGAGCTAATGTCGAAAGAAGGAGGTCTGCCATAGGTGAGGCAATAAGGGATCCTTAACTAAGGCACAAGAGATAATAGTAGAGTGACTGACAGACTGACACCATGGATGATGATGGAATGGGGGGTACTGAGTAGCAGGCTATGACTTCCCTTGTTAGAGCATGAAGGGCATGGATGACCTAGCAGCAACTAAAAAAATATCAAAGGGGACAGGGGATAGTGGGACTGAAGGCCATAATGTGCGACATGAGAGAGGAACCAATCAATGAAGGATGGAGGACTATAGCAGGATACAAAGGGACTCGGGATAGACTCCATGGATGTGATGATGGCTCAACTTGGATTCTCTAAACAAGGGCAAGTCGATGATGTTGCCACACAGCAAAGGTCTAGTGGGGACCATAAAAACATGAGTACAAGATGGTTACTAATGATGAAATTCGACATGAGCATGGTCAAGTATAGAGGCAAAGTGGTGCCCCAAGCACAAGTGTTGCAAGTGAAGAAATTTGATTTTAAGGAGTGGTGAGGTGACCCTTCTTGGAAAAATGTGTCCTGGTGAAGTATCAAATAAAAAAAAAACTAATAGATACCCATTTTAGAGCTCAGCGAGAGATTTCCATCGGTACAGGCAGTTTGTCAAACTGAGCTACAGTTTGGCCGCAACAGGCGAAAGAAAAATCTGGGGTTTCTCTTTTAATAAGGCATTTTCTCTCCAAATTCACTCAATTGCATGTGTAGCTGTCGTGAATTTAGAGAGGAGAGAAGGCCCTAAATCTTGCAGCGATCGTAGCGGATAAACCGACCATTGGAATCGAGATCCATCAGTTGCACGTAAGAGGCCTAACCCTACTCTTTCGTTTTGGTGGATTGAAAGTTTATTTTAGGTGCCCAGAGCTCAGAAATAGACCCCTACTCCTCTTCATAGCTGGGTCGTAAATTTTGGGGCAATATCTGTGACCTGGGTAGCAGGTTTTGGGTAGAGAAGTGCAACTTGTAACAGGATTTTTCCTGAAAAGTGCGACCTGATAGAGAGGGGTTTTTCTGTGCTATTTTTTGGCTGAGAGCTGGGTTTTTATGTTTGAATGTAGTATTTCATTTCTATACACTGAAAAATATGATGGTTTTGTGTAGATATGGTAGAATTGCGGATCAACTATAGAGAGAGAGACCTAGACACATTACGATTGGAGATCCGGAAGGATCATGGTGTTCGCAGTGCATTGGCCAGGTTTGGGGTCCTAAAGATTGTGGAGAACCCTTTTATGAGAGTTGGGGAGCCCTTGTTGGCCCAGATTTCTAGTTATTGGGATCTGGAACATGATTTATTTATAGTGCAAGGGCACTGGATGGAGTTCGCAGTCGAGGATATATATTTTCTGACTGGTCTCCCAACACTTGGGATGGTGGGGAATACTCAGCCAGTGTTACTGTAAGGGAGGAACATCATGGTGTTTGTAGAGAATCATTTTCAACCAGGTCTCCATGTCAAGGGGACATGAATACCAATCAGGGATCTAGAGAGGTTAGAGACCCGTGCTATGGCCCCAACGATGCTGCGGATTCTGGGCAACCAGGCACTCCACCACATCACTGGGGGTCAGATGATGCTTTTTGAGAGTGTGTTGAGTGGGACCTACTATGGGTGGGCCTAGATGATGTTGTCATTGTTGAAATGACAATTTTTGCTATGCAAATAGCAAGTGAACCATGACTGTGCATATGGAACAATGTTGTGCTCGCTCTTATTTGAGAAGATCCCCACACTTCGACCTCGTATATATATCTAGGATGGGGGGCCGAAGGAGCCCAGGATGCACCAGTGGGGGTGGCTACTATGTAGAGGAGGAGGTCAGGTAGTTGGACGGGTGTTCTGACTTGAGTTATTTTCTCATTAAGATCATATGCCACTATACATAGATGATTATCCCTATAGTGGGATGAGTTATTGTGGGGACCCGGACTTTCCACAGTCACCTGGTCAAGTATGGTGGCCCGATGGTAAGTCAGGGGTTGCTAATATTTTATGTGCATTGTAAAGTTTCAGAATATTGTATATGGTACTGATTCTTTCACTTTTGGTATGCAAGTACAACACCGGTAAAACTGCCTGGGTATATGGGACAACTTGCAATATCAAGAGCTGCAGGACCTAGTGGATCGAGAGCACTGCCAAATGAGGATGTAGCGGCCCTCTTGGAGGACATCCGTCGTAGATGTGAGAGGCTTTCGACTGGTGTTTCAGAGCCCGGTTGGCAAGACCTGGATGACCAGTACGTAGAGCCATGTATTTGTCTACCCTCGGAGTGACGAGGGGTCATGCGGTGCATGGCGATGGCTGGATAGGGGATGCATGATATATGAGCTATAGGAGCAGATCCATTGGCTCAGGATCCTCCAAATAGTGATTAAGTGTAGGGGAATGTGGTGTCCCCAGTTTCAATTTTTGGTAACATGCTATGGGCATGTCATATGTATCAGAGTTAATGGACTCTAAAACATTTTATACAACACATATAATGGATATGAATCATTTTGATGGTTTTATGTTATTGTCTTGTGTTAAATGCATGCTAAGTGCCAATCTAGAATATTTTTTGCAATGCTATCTACATAGTGATTTGCTTTAGGTACATGATTGAATATAATGATTTCAAATTCACGCATTAAAAGCTTCAGTCATAAATATCTTCTAAAAAGGATAGGATTATGCACACGATAGACACCGTTCAATTTCATGACAAGAAGTAGGGAATCTAAATGAACATGAAGGTGGAGGATGCGATGGGAAAATGCATCGGCTCATAAACCTCGCACTGCATCATATTCAGGCTAGTTATTGGTAGCAGTACCAATGCATACACTGTTCGAGAGAACAAGTGAATGTAAGGGGGTAAAAATGGCCCAACCTACCGAGGCTAGATTTCTGGAGTAGTGACTTGCACCATCGACATAACCGATATAAGGTGTGGATGGGGGGTCCATCTGAAAGGTGCCACAGGACAACAAATGAAAGGATGATGAACAATGTTGGCAACCTGATCGCAAGGTATAAATTCAACTCACACTGCTAGAGGGAGTGCTCTCGGTAGGATGTCTACCTCCCACACACCGATGGGTAGGTTCTGTGTGGGGGCAGCTTGTGCTTAGGTCGCGAAAGTCACCATAGAAAAAGATGGTGCCATTCCACTTATGCACGGGAAAGATAAATTTAGGTTTGGAAAAGGCTTCCATGATGTCATCGTCATAATAGAAGATGGGGTGACTGGAGGAAGGGAGACCACATGACGTGGCGAAGCTACCAGACTCATCATCATGAGAAGAAAGGTTCACATGCGCATCATCACGGAGGGTGACGGAAGAAGAAGTAGATAAGGGATCCACTGATGTTGAGCCCAGGGTGATAACTGAAGGGAGGTCAAGCGAAACAGAAGGGGAAGTCTCTAAGGGAGCTTCCATCGTGGATCTCATGAATGATGATAGGTAGAGGATGGGGGCCGCAGGATCCATCATCTCGACATCAAGAGGGGGAATGTCAATGGGAGTGGGTTAATCCTCAAGCTGGCCCAAAGCATACTACGCAAGGACTGGAGAGGTGGACTGGTTCTGTTCAATCTAGTACTCCCGAACTACCTCCAAAGAGGCGCGGTAATGCATGAGGCAGGGATAACAGTGGGTATAATAGCCATGGAGATCACACAAAGCACAAGGTTGGTTGGTGTGAATAGTCTTAGGGTTCTTGGCTACAATCGAGGCAGAAACAGAGGCTTCAAGGACCGTAGACTCAGGGAACTCAACATTAACCATGGGCCTAATACGAGGCAACTCGGGACAATGATGGGTGGAATGAACAATAAAATCACACAAAGCACAAGGTTGGGTATGCTTTGGAGGCTGAGGAGGATCAAGGTCAGTTGGGGTAGGCTTGTCTTTTGATGCCTTCTTACGAGCTTTGCCCCCTTTACCTGAAGCTGTCGAAACAAGAGGAGGTTCCTATTGAGATGGTAGAGGCATGGTAGTAGCGAGAGGGGTCATGGGACCAGTTGAACCAGGGTCAAATCAAGATAAGGTTTGGGCTAACTAGGTAGGGTAGAGGCTGGGGTATTAATGTACCATATTGGGATCCTCAGGGTCAAGTTAGGAAGGGATAAGGTTGCCATAACAGGTATCGGAAACACTCTGAGAGGGGGAGCTAGGAACGAGATCTAACCAAAGAGGTAATGGCCAGGAGGGACAAATCCGAGATGGTTAAGTCCAGGAGGAACCGTACCAGGAGGGTAGAGCAGCTTAGGGATACCAGCTACAGGTGAAGGGCCTATAGGAGGGGGTCCTAAAGGCTGAGTCAAAGTACTAGGAGCAAGCTGCGGAGGGTGGGGCTGCAAACTAGCCGAAGTGGGCAGCTTGAGGGAAGCCCAAGATGATTGCATCATGAAAACATTCGACGATCTAGGATCTGACACATGAGGAGGAAGAATAGGGAAAGAACCAAGCAGAGAGGAGTATTTGTAGACTCCAGGTGAGACACTGGTCAAAGGTTCTATGGTTTGCTTATTGGCCACCGAAGAGATTATGGACTCAGGGGAGCTTTGAGACTTCAGTAAGTAATATGTCACCTGGTCAATGGTGACTATCTTTCCGTTATGAGGGAAGGACATCTTGCGGTGAACTGCAGATGGGACAACATACATCGCATAGGTGTAGCTACAACACAATAGAATGTTGTAATCTAAGGGGGCATCAATGACTTATACGTCAACGTAAATAGTCTTTCCTGCAAGAGCAATAGGACAACAGCGGAACATGCCAATGGCTTGGGAAGAATGGCCATCCCTCGCTCGGAGGGTGATAGTGGAAGGGGCCAACTTAGGCAATCCAAGTTGCTTCCAAGCCAAAGTGAACATCACACAGGTGGATGCCCCCTCATCAATGATACAACAGGAGACGTTCGCATTCCAGATCTTGATGGGGATTTGGAAGGTGACAGAAGCTGGGATGGGAGGATTTTCTAACCAGTTAACATCGAAGACGATCAACCGATCATATGAAGGATCTAAAATTCCCATGGAATTTAGTATAGACTTTCGTTTTGAAGGGCACGACTGGAGGAGTTCCAACGTTGAGACAGTAGCAGGAGATTGCACCAAATCGTCTGCTATACTATACAAATGGGAAACATTGCCAGAAGCAGTATTTTGACATAATTTTCCATTGGGGATCTTGGTATGAACCTCTGCCTTAGGTTGAGGGATCTGTAAAGGACCATTGGTTGTCGAAGGAGGCTCTATACAACCTGAAGAAGGGGGCTCGGGGGAAGACGTAGTAGGAGACTTGTTGTACTGATGGGATTGAGTCTGAAGGTTGAGGTCAACGGTAATGGGTGGGTCAAATTTCATCATGAGAATCTGTTAATTGGAGGTACCAGATGGAGGAGGTTGAGTGTCCAACTGACCTTGATGTGGTTGGGTAGCCACGAATTCTTGCTGAGGGAAAGGACTGGTAAACACAACCGGCTGGATAGGTGCAGTATTGGGAGGAACCGAAAGAGAGTCTTGTTATCCTCGTGATGCTGCTTGAGTCTCCCATAGCTAACGCATCTGTGGTAAAAGAGGAAAATCTTCGGTGTAATGACCATAGACACCGCAACAAGAACAAGTCTTATTTGTGCAAATAGGCTTGTCCTACTTGGGATGAGTGCCTTGTTGCTCGTTAGCAGTGTTAGGCGCATTCTCTTAGGGATTAGGTATAGGATTTCTGGGGGAAGATTTATTTTGGGTGCCTTTCCTCTCCTTTTAGGAAGTAGGAGGATTATTCGTGCCCTATTGTGCATACACCTGCCCTTGGTGGGTGGTGGCTGCTATTGCGGGGGTTGAGAAGGCAAGGGAGGCGGGGGTGCTAATGCTAGAGGTGTTGGAGCACCGGGCTGCGGATATGGATAATAAGGACGTTGGGCCACATGGTGGTAAAACATTTAGGAAAAAGTATGAGGCATACCGTATCCTGGATACATGTTATGGGGAGGGGGGAAAGTGTTGGAGGAGTTGGCCCCTCCCTGAGGAAAACCATAACCCATGGGAGGATGAGTGTATGGATGAGAAAGTGCTCCAACGATACCATCAACAGCATGGGATACCCCCGGTGCGTTGGCACCACTAGGTCTAGGGAGATCAGGTAAGACGGCATAAACATAACCTGACTGAGCATAGATCAGGTCATATTTTAACGCAATTTGGAGAGAAAATTATTTAGTTTGAGGGAAATGCGATGCGACATATTTTCCGATAGCAGGAAAAAGGGATCTAAGGAACCAGTTCATGTAAACATGGTCTTCGAAGGTAGGGGCTTGACATAGGCTATTTCTTCTCTGCCATTCCTAGAAATGATCAGATAGGCGGGTCGCAGACGATTGACGGAAAGAGGTAAAATGTTTGGTACCAATGTCATAATGAAGGGGAAGATAGAAATAAGACAAAAAATCCCAGGATAGAGTCGCAAAGGTGGTATGGGAGGAGGAGGCCTGATCGACATACCACTTAGAAGCTTCACCAGAAAGCGTACATTGGAACAGCCGAAGATGGAGGGAGACATTGGTAATGGACTTAGACAAACACCACATGTGGAAAGATCAAACATGATTTGTAGGATCTTCTCCAGAAAGACCTGCAAACATCGGGATGTTCGAAGGGAGCTGGTTGGCATAGCAGGCCAACCAGCCTCATGGCGTATGGGGTCATTGATCAACTGGTTAAAATTGGGAAGACTAAGGCCTGCCATATAGGGGAGCAAGGGAGAATCTGAGATAGTTCCTGTTGCGGTCCCAATAGTAATATTCCTAGCATTAGGGCTGGGGCTACCACAAGGGTTAGGTCCAGAACCAGACATTGTGAAGGTGACAGGGGGAGAACCGGGGATGGAACCAGAAGGGGATCCCAGTGAACCAGAAGATGAGTCAGAATGTGGACTTGGTGGAGGAATAAATCGAATCCTATGCAGAGGATTAATTCTTCCTAACGGAAACTGAGGATGAAGGCCAAGAAGTCTCTGGGATAAATGCCTTGGGGGCGCAATGATGAAAGAAAAAACATGGATTACAAAGGGGAGAGAGACCAACAAGGGCAAGGAGGTGCAGGATCAAATGATTACAATGTTGAAACAAGGGCAGAGAGGTGCAGTATCAATTGATTACAATGTTAAAGTCTTTCCCTGACGGTGTTAACTAGGCGCTTCGTCACTATGGTGTGTGTGTTAATTGTGTTAATTTTAATTTTTAAACCCACAAGTTTGTAGAGAAAAAGAAAAAAGGGTGGTGTACAATGGAAAATAAATCTATAGATAATAGTAAATGAAACTGAATATAACATAAAATAAACAACTAATTATGCATTAATCTAAACTCAAGGAGGCGAGCCTCTCAACAACTAGTCTATGGGTAGGAAAAAATCTAGTTAAAACACACCAAAATAGCCAATGGATCTAAATTCGGGAGGGAAAATGATCTAAAGGTCAGATCTGCTGGAAATAGGTGTAGACAACAGTAAAAAACCAGAGCGAAAAATGTTGTAAGTGAGGTGGCAAAACGCTACAATGTGGAGAGAAACGAAGGGTACCCTAGAGGAAGACCAAAACAAAATTGAAAAGAGGTGTTTTGGATGGATGAATAACCAATCTGAAGTGGATTTGAAGTTAAGGGATTAGATTTGAAAAAATGGCTAAACACACTGAAATTTCAGACGACCTACTACAACTAAACTCTTCCTAGAAAGGAGGAAGCGTACTGAAGCTCTAGGGGTCTAGGTTACTACTTCAATGAGTAAAATAGAGCAAGTACAGATCCAAAATGGGCAGAGATGGAGGCCAGACAATCCTGAATAGAGGCCTAGAAAAACCCAGAAAAATTCTCGCAAAAAGTTCAGGTCGCAGTTTCTGACCTGATTTCTGTACAGGTCACAGGTTTTGGGCTATTTTTTGCACCCTAAAGGTCCAGGTCATAGGTTTTGGCCCAAAAATTTCAACCTGCACTTCTGACACTCTCAGGAGCAGGTTTCAAAAAAAAATTTCGTCTCAGCTATGGCTGATGCCTGTCACCTGCGTAATAGGTCCAAAAACACACGTAAGCTAGAATTTTTAATGTTTTAGGGTTTTATAGGTTAAATAAAAATCAAGAAAAGAAAAACAAGAAGATGAAGAAAAATCCTAGGGTTTGAAGTAGTTGGTCATGCAGGGATCTAAAAAATGACTGAGGTCGTAATCATAAACCCTTGTGGAGTCACCGGTTGTTAGTATGATTCTAATCGCAAGTGTACGAAAAAAGCTCACTTTAGTTGTGCATAAAAAATAGCCCTAACATTAAAGATGGCTACCAATTTCTTTAGATCTGTAGATAGTTTCCCAAGATAAATGCTACAAAATTTAGATCTATGCAGTAAAATACATTAAGCAGTAAATAAAAGAAAGAGTTTCTCGATGCATCCAATAGACAAGACAAGAATATTTTTAGAGAATTTTTGTATATTTTGACACTTGGGAAGGGAACATAAAAAGATGTTACGAGTCCCCCTCAATGGGATGGGTTCTTGTAAGCCCTCAACACTTCATATCTAAGATTTATCTCTCTTGATGGTGTAGAAAATGAGACAAAAAATGGAACTCAAGGGGAGCTCAGAAGAAAAATGGTAGCAAAATATGACAATGATGGAGGATCAAAGACAGACCAAAAGTATCGATCCAGAGTGATATTTAAGTAACAAAAGGTAGTGAGTGAATGCAAAAAACATTCTATTTATAAAAAAATATTGAGTTAGTCTAGATATTGGTGCATAATTAATATATTATTAACCAACTCTAGATCCAACTTTTATGGAATAATTTATTATATTTGTTGGAGGGAAAAATAATATGAATGTAATGTTCCAATATTTTCATGAAGGTAAATGGAACATTATATTTTGTTTATTTCATCTAGGAGGTGAATAAAATGGGTACAAGGCCCATGAGTAGGAATAAGATCCTTCATAATGTAAAAAGGATCATCAAAAGTAGCTTGATTTTGCACCCTCAAGTGTGAAAAGGGGCAAATGCATGAAGACAAGGTCAGGTTTGACCAAGTCAACAACGCTACCATAGGAGGAGTGGCTTACATTGGAAGACAACGTAGCATGAATGAGGAAGATGATATTTGGTGGAGGAAACCTTAATGAATGGGGCCCATGTAGAGAGAGCTTTCACTTGTTCAAAAGGAGGGCAAGGCAACCATTGTTTCTCATGCTTTTGATTATTCATTTCATGTCTATTCAGACATTGTGCATTATTTTTTTGTTTAGCAAGAATTGCTGGGGAATTCTTGTTTAGGATTTCCTCACCTTCTTGAGAGGCCTCTTGAGGGATTGTTATTCATTCTACACATCTCTTGGCTCAAGGATGTTGAGGTATAAAATGTATCTTTTTAACACCTATTTATCTCACATTAATTATCAATCCAGGAACGCATTTTTGTTTCAAGAGTGTTTCAAGAGTGTACTCTGTTTGAGACTGCAATTGAGCTAAGAGTAATGCTATGAAAGATGTAATACAGTGTTCTGAATACAAGATTAAACAGATGCTTGAAAAAGAAATCTAATTACAATAAAATGAACTCAAATTTTCCTAAGATATATCTATTCACTCAACAACCATCAATCGAGGATATAGTAGCAATAACTCATTCCTCTAGAAATTGATGCAATTGAAATCAAACTAAAACAAGACAATCAATCTCGGAACATGGAAGAAATAACCAATATTCTCTACAGTTGATAGTCCTGTGTTAAAGAAATTAAGGAGAAATAGCAATTGAACTAAAGCTACTATTGAAAGTAAACTAAGAAAGCTCTTCGAAAGAAAACTCTTTACAATATGTTAACTAATGAATTGGAAATGAACAACACACTGAAATCGAATAGAAATGTAAATGAATAACCAACTGAAACTAAAAGAATCAAAGAGCAAATCTAAACAACAGATCTTTAACTTAATGAAATCAAACAACAATTCTATTAAACACAAAAACCCTGTCGACTGAAAACGTTGTTAAATAATAATCGACATGAACAAAAATCCAACGTAACATTAATGAATTGGAATAGGACATCTAATGCTGAACAGTAATGCTTTGTAAGGTTTAAAAAGATGATTAATACAGGAATTAAAGTCCTTACTGAAACGGAACAACAATGTGATTCACTAACATAAAAAAATCAACCAATAATTCAATGAAAAACTAATTAACTTGAAAATGTAATGAGAACAACCACAAACTATCACACGACAATAATTGAAAGGTAATGATACAACCAGCAGATCGATCCTCCAGGGCCGGGCCCTCAACCACTGGTGAAATGCCACTGGGCTTTACTCCAGTGCCAAGAAATTAAACGACAACGAACTCTTGTATTAATCGGGCATGAATAATTTTTACAAACAATTCATACTCTCTTAACAAGAGTCGATGCACAATTCTGAAAATTACAACAAGGAAAGTCTCTCCATCTCTTATCGTTCTCCTATACATAATACATGATCTCCTTTTATAATGAGAAAGAGGAGAAATTAAATAGTAAATATGATCTCTGATAAAAATATTGGATTGTTCCCAACAACTTGATCAACCAGAAAATATATTTCCATCAATCTTTCAACAAGCGCAAGTCAAATTCGGATTTGCAGCTGAGATAATTTGGAGGATGGCTGCAACAGTAAATATGAGAAAATCATTCTCAAAAAACCCTGTGTTTCTCTCAATAAAGGCCAAATTTGGGCAAACCATTCTTCACTAAAGTTAATTTGGTCCATTCTGGACAAAACGCATGTTCCAAATTTTCCAGATTCTTCTCCATTTGCCCAAAATATCAACCGCAAAACTGTCACTTCTTATTCCAGCGAATTTCTGAGTTGGAATATTTGATGATGATCTGGAGATGAAATCGACAATCTGGCAAACATCTTGGAGGCTAAAATGGTGAGTGATGTTACAAAATATATAAATAAACCATCATTGATAAAATTATGCATAATAATCATCAATTTAATAAAAGTAATGGAGAAGAAATAATATTTATCCATAAGAGCATAAATAATTACAAAAGGGATTTATATGATAAATTATGATAAATTACATGATAATGAAGAGTAGAAATGGATGAAATAAGTGTTAAAAAGTGGTAGTATTTGCCACCCAACAAAGGCCAAAGCTTCTCCTTTCAGATACTGCGTTATTTCTGCTCAAGTATAACACAGTGTTGTTGGGGTGTTGCAGTGGAGGACACCATACACCATTCCCTTGGCTCATCTGTCAGAGGAGGGAGCTTCTATTCCTCTGGGAGGTTAGTGAGGGAGATATCGGAGCATATTGCAAATCATTGGCATAATTCCAAACATTTCTCTTCACCAAAAACGCAGTTCCTTCTCTAGACTGCGTTATTTCTTAGTGTATTTGCAGTGGGGACTTGCTCCACATGTTTGGAGGGTGAGATCTTAGGTGAGAGGATCAAACTTTCACTATAGAGATCCTTTGGATGAGATTCAACCATCTATTGCAACATCATTAGCTATGTACATCCAGTTCGATTTCTGAGTTGCAGCTGCTGCCCAACAACTCCGACATTTCTGCAGATTTGCCATTTTGTATGTTTTTCAGCCAATCCTTCTAGGGATTGTGTATTGTTGTTTTCCGGGGTTGAGATCTTGCTCCCCCTTCTTTATTTGAGCTATATATTTTTGTATCCATGTATTTACATTATTTTCATCATTCCTCCTTCATGGATTGTGCAGTCATAGCCAAGGCTTCTCTTGCATAGAAGTATTTCTCCATATTCCATGTATATGTTGCATTGAGGCTGCATTGCCTAGCTTGAGAGGTCATTTTCCTCAAGATATTGTATACATTATTGCTACTATTATCTAATGTAATTTTTATGTGGATATTCCAGCATTCTTATATTAATGCATTCACTGCTATTTTCCAGCTCATATTTATGTATTGTTGATCTCCACTTTGGTCATATCTTGATATATTCCCAATAGTGTAGTTGTTCCATTTTGGGAACATTACAATGAATTTGGTAAAATCCCTTTATTTGTAAAAAATAAATAAATAAATGACTTATTTATTCTTTTAAGGATTTGGTTGAGTAATAATTAAATAAATAATGATTTATTCAATTATTTATAAATGATTTAGTCAAATTTAACTAGGAATATTATTTAAATAAGGTTTAAATAATTATTACTAGAAAATAATAAGATAAATAATTATTTATCTAATTAATTTTCTTGTTTTGGGTTAAATATGACGAGGAATATTAATTAAACTGTTGTTTAACTAATTATTCCTTGAGGAAAATCAAACAACTATGGATTTATTCAATATTTCCTCATGGGGTTTCTTGTTTAGACCATAAATAACTTAATAAATATGGATTACTAAGTTATTTTTCATAGTGAAAGCAATTTTACTTACGGTAAAATTGGTATTATATGGTGTACTTTGGTCCATCTAATAGTAACAGGTTAGATGACCAAAAAATGGTGTAACACCTTCCCTCCAATCGTGTTCCCAACAAAGATAAGAACTCCATCAGCATATGGAATCACAATCAACATCATGCTAGCTTCCATATGTAGTAAAGTAGAAGGAAAGTGGTCCCTCATGTGAAACTAGCACATTTTTGCTCCTAACTGCCATAGAATATGATATAACAAGTGTTCCTACCACCACTTTTTTGCTGCCCCATTCTTCTTGCATGCTTGGAGAAGGTGTATGATGGTTGCTGTTAATGAAGCACACCATGAAGAATACATCATCTCCAAAAAATCTTCTAGGAAATGGTCAACGTCATCGTTTCTCGTGGTCCCAAGTAGCCCATGAAGCCAATCAGAATGAGTGCCCCCTCTTGGAGCAATGCCCTGCGCGTTAAGAAAATGCAAGTATATAATAGATATATCATGATGCTCAGAAATGCAATCCTTACCATACGCTTGGTTCAAACTAGTGAGGTAGCTCATGGATGAGCTCCCTCTCACACCCAATGAGTAAGGAGGTTGTGATGATAACACTTCCCAAGAGCTATGTTTCTCCTCACCCCCCAAACAATCTATGCACTTCCTCATATGATAGCGCATCTCCTATTTTAAGTCTTTCCACATGAATCCCTCCAAGATAGTATGGTATGTTCTAATGAAACCAGTGGGATTGGAAAGAAATATATCATAGGCTGCATGTAGTATTTTATCCTTGAGCTTCGAGTCTCTAGTCAAGTAGATATAATCATGGAAATAAATGAATCCATCAACCACTCTATACCTCCCATCTATCACTTTCCCATCAAGAACCTTACATGTGAAGAGGTTCTTGGAATATTCCACCAATAGTTAGGACTCCCAATATGGATCTAGCCTTCCCAAAAATGATAGCATTGTAGAAATATGAAATGAAGCTCCTAAAACATCATAACACTCCTCTTTGACATGTTTAATGCCAAAGCCACATTTTGGAGGATTGTTACCCCACTTTTGTTGCCTCCCTTGCAGTTGATCTTGCCTAGGACAAGATTGAAGTACATGGAGGTCAACCTCCTCTTGGAAGGCATTTCCCTTCCAAAACTTCTATAGTTTGGCCAATGCATATAAGAGTGTCAATAACCTCTTGTCATATTCAGAAATATTCCTCATGTGAGGGAGTATCATTTGCTACCCCAAGGTTATGGAGTACCCCTTTGACACCATGCCCCTGTCATCATATATTTCTGAATCATCAATTTTCAGCACAAATAGCTAAGTGGGATATGGCAATGTCCATATCAGAAAATTGCTCACCTCTCCTTTGAACCCATTAAAGGTTCTATGCGCTGTGCTAGCTCCTGCCAAGGCTTCTCCCCTAGCCAAATATATCAATTTTGCACCATGTTGAGAGAACTCTTTATTCATCTTCCAATCAAGGGGTCTCCCTGGTGGAATGCCTCCATGTAAAGAGAAATCAAAATCTGAAGTATATTGTATAGGTGAGTGGAGTGATTTGTCCCTCCCTTCACTGCACAAATCAACCTCCTCATTCTGTCTATAAACCACTTGAAATAAACAAGGGTGCATGCTTCCCATCCTTTGGTGTTGATCCACCCTTTCTTCTCCTCCTTTGATCAAGGTGTTACTACCTATCACTACTGTCACATGATGCTCATTGGGAACCTTTTGCAAGGATGCAAAAGCTCCTCCACTTGAAGCAATAGATTCATGCCGATCCCCATGTGGTGATGGTTCTTCTCCTGAAGTGACAGTGCTGTTACTTCTTTTCTTCTCTTCCTCCTCATTAATAGTTGAAAATACCTCATCAACAATGAGAGACCCTAGATCTTGGTCTTCCCTTGAAGGAGGAATCTTCATGTCTTCCCTTTTAGAAGAAAGCTCTTCCTGTAATTGGGACCTTTCCCTTGGAAAGGTATCATATAGGTTTTTATCCCCCTCAATAGAAATTTTAAGTGGAGTTTGTGCATTGGATCTTTCCAACTCATGCAAAGGTTTTGAATGATTATGTTTTTCTAGCTCAATCAAAGATGTTTCAGATTGTTTTAGATCAAATCTCTTCACTAATCTCTTGGTGAATATTGCATAAGCAACAATATTTGCATGATTAAATGAAGATGATTCATAAAACCACCAAGTATGAGCCTTACCTTCAAGATGTAGCGATGCTATCCTAAGGGCTTCCTTTTCTGAAACTTGATGTAGATGCAAATATGAGTCGAGCTGATCTATCCAATCCTTGGCTGTGCATTTGGATGACCCATCAAAATTTGGTAGAAATAATCTGTTGGAAATATTTTCATTGATGGAAAAGGAGCACAAAGGAGTAGCACCAAGACAAGGGAGTCGATTAGATTCAGATGGAATTGTTGCAGAGATGTCACACAGGGTTTAATGTATCAGTGGGTTGCGGGTGCCCATTTGGGGTTTTACTGTAATAGAAAACGATGGATAAGAACCATATAAATTGAATATAGAGGTTAAACCATAGAAGAATTGATTGTGAGGATTTTGGCCTCTGTTTTATAAATTGTATAATTTTGTGTATCTGTATATACTTGACAAATTTCCCGAAGGGTTCATCTCTTTGAAGTCATTGAATTTATGGTCTTTCTGTGTAGATTGTGAAGTGTGTAGGATTAACTTCTGTATAAAGGAGTGGAGGAGGATTTGAATGTTTATTAGCCTCTTTGTAAATATGGATAAGGAAGGTTCTAGAGAAATCGAAGTTAAAACTGAAGTCCAGCTTCAAACGCAATTTAAACAGAGTTTGTAGGTTAAGTGGTTTTGAAGCAAACCGGACACTGTTGTCGCACATCCTTTGAGTTGTGAGCATTTTTTCCCATTTCGAACATGATCGAATGATATTCCGACACGTCACAAGCACAATGCCACCCATTTCACATTGCTTTTGGGTGATAAAGTTCCGGGGTCGATTGAACGCGATTTCCGTCCGATTAGATCTATGGAAGATCCGACGGAGTTTGTGTTAAAAGTTGCATGGGGGTTAAAAAGGTGTGGGACCAGCGAAGGCAGTAGCAAAGGCTAAACCTCGTGCACATCATATGAGCACGGTTAACGTTGATCTTGGATCAATGGTACTGCGGGGGCACAAATAGTCCGATGATTAACCTAAGGGGGTGCCTCTGCAATTGACCCACCCATCAAGAATTGACCGCATATCGACGATTGTCATTAACTATGGTAACACAAGCCCAATGATATTTCTGTACCGACAAGTGCCTCCACAGTACTGTGAATCTAATTCAATAATTCGAGTGCATTTTGAGGTCCGATGCCATACATATTGTGGGGCCAATACATTTTGTTGACATGCTTTGTTTTAAAGCAAACAATATATAAAGAGCGGAATGATAAAAGGTGTGGGACCAGCGTAAAAAAAATAAAAAATTAAAGAATGGGATGTGATCGATAGATGTGATGCGATGCGATCACATATCACAATCGGGGCAGGAGGAAAATCACACAAACACAGTGGTTACAGAAAATGCGAAGTGCGATACGATGATGTGGCAAGTAATGTGGCAAGTGACATGGCAGGTGACATGGCAACTAATGTGGACCTGACCCCACAAATCACAAATCAATCAAGATGATGTGGAAGTGACATGGCAATGACATGTCAAGGTGATGTGGCATGATGACATGGAGATGACGTGGATCTGGCCCACATATCGCAAATCGCAAGATCGGAGGGGTGAAGATCGTAAAAGGAAAAGCTGTGATACGATGGATAGAAGTGATGCGATGTGCCGATGCGAAGGGACACGTGGCGACATAACACAATATCTCACATCAGCGATGCAAAGTTCATCGCATACTGCAAAGTGGCAATGCGATGAGAGGAAAAGTTTCGATGCGATGGATAGAAGTGATGAAATGTGCCAATGCGAAGGGACACGTGGTGTCACAGTGAAATATTGCACATCACATATCCAGAGATCGGAGGGACAAATGCACATGGGATATTTGAATTGCCAAAGTGCGATAAAAAGAATGGACATGATAAAGAAGAAAGCCGAAGCTTAAAGCATTTCAAGTCTGACACTATGTGGATTTTCTTTTATAAATTGCTTCGAAGAGAAAAAGGAGCATTACAAAGAAAAACAAAAAGAAATTATGAACACAGGTAGGAAATCTCGGGTAAGGACCCGACACAAAAAAAGGGGGAAGAATCAAATGTTTAGAAGAACGGTGAAGGTTGAATGTTGTGGGCACGAGAAATAGAATGGGTCAAGTTAGGACAAATTGAGCAGTTATACAGCAGAGCTAGACTATAACAGCAGAAATGGAAAAGACAGTGACAGTAGTAGAAAAGACAAAAGTATGGCGAACCAAGAGCTGAAAGCGCTGACAAAAATGTATTATTGTATCTGTAAATGTAAATGATTTAATTATTTTTATTGTATGTGATGCAAAGGAAAGTCTCTGTAGGCAAGGAAAAACTCCACTGTAATACATTCTGTTATATCATTCTGAAAGTGCTAGACAAGAAAATGAGAAGGGGGAAGGAAAAGAGTCATACCTTTTCATTTCGAATTCCCTGTGGAATGAAAACAGTTATGAGATGATCTCTATAAATAATGTTACCAGCATATGCATAAAGGAGTTGAGAGAATGAAGAAATGGGTGAGATAGTGTAAGAAGAAGAAGGATTAGAGAGAGGATTTTTTAAAATCCACAGATGATATAAAGAAAATTTGAAGGCTGGAAGGACAGCAGTAAAGAAGGAGGAAAACAGAGTTGGTATCCAGGTAAATCAGCATATGATTTTACTGTACAGTGAGGAAGTTGGTGCTTCCACATCAAGTTGTAGCTTGATAGAAGTCCAGTTGTAGCTAGCTGAGGTAGGAGCCTCCCGTAGGTTGTATGCTGCAGAAAATAGATGGGAGTTGGAGCTTCCTTGCAAGTTGTAGCTTGCAGAATTGAGGTAGTAGCCTCATGTAGGTTGGAGCCTATAGAAAATTAGTGGTGAGAGGGATTTGGAGCTTTCATTTGCATCACAACAATAATAAGATGTGGTTTTCTCCCTTATGGGTTTCCACTTATATCTGTTGTCTATGTGCATGATGATTATGTTTTGAAATTCTGTATTTAATCTTCTTAATACCTGCTGCTCACTTATTAAGATTGGTGTTCCATTGTATTTTAAGATGATCATGAAATGAAGATGTAAATAAGTATCAAAGAAAGTTTTACAAGACCATGAATGCATTAAACTGATTCACCCCCCCCCCCCCACCCCTCTCAGTTTAACCAAGGGTTCAACAATTGATATCAGAGTAGGTTCCTTCTATATCAGTTTAACAACTAGAAAGAGATCTTAGGTCCCCAGGATGGCTAGTCTAGAAGGATGCTCAACAAATAAAGCCCCTCTGTTTATTGGCACAAATTATGACTTCTAGAAAATAAGAATGAGGACGTACATAATGTCTCTAGGAATATAAGTTTGGGCTACTATGAAATTGGGATATGCCCCAAATGAGTCTAACTTAGAGAAAGATGCCAAACTAGATTTTTTAGCTAATGCAAAAGCCATGAATGCTCTCTTAAGTGGTTTGTGTGAGGCAGAATTTATTAATGTAATGCACAACAAGACTGCCAAAGAAATATGGGATACAT
Organism: Pinus albicaulis; assembly: GCA_034641835.2. Taxonomy (NCBI): domain Eukaryota; kingdom Viridiplantae; phylum Streptophyta; class Pinopsida; order Pinales; family Pinaceae; genus Pinus; species Pinus albicaulis. The sequence goes on from CM076580.1 coordinate 95,662,987, forward strand.
TAGAAAGTATCCATGAGGGAGATAAAAAGGTGAAGGCTACCAAGCTGCAAGTATATAGAGCTCAATTTGAAAATATAAAAATGAATGAAGAAGAAGATGTTACCAGCTTATTCTTAAGGGTTTCAGAAATTGTAAATAACATGAAAGTTGTAGGAGAAACCATTAGAGAAAGTGTAATTGTACAAAATATATTGAGATCTTTACCATCCAGGTTTAACCCCAAGGTTTTTGCCATAGAGGAAATAGCTGATTGGGAAACATTGACCATGAACCAATTACTTGGAAACTTAATAACCTATGAGATGAGACTTCCACAGAGGAAGTCAAATGTGAGGGAGGCAACCTTTAAGATTGAGAAGAGCAAAGAAGAAAAAGAAGATACATGTTCCTGCTCTAATGAAGAAGAGGCCAAATTTGTCAGAAGATTGGATAGAGGCTCAGGCAAGTATAAAGGTAAAATTCCATTTAAATGCTTTAACTGTGGAAGATTTGGGCACTATGCATCTAAGTTCTTAAGAAAACAAAGGATCAGACTTAAGAGACAAAGAAACCCAAAACAAATAACTGGCAGAAAGGGAACAGATTCAATAGAAGATCATTTTATGCTCAGCAAGAGAGTAGTGCATCTGAAAACTTAGATGAATGATCAAATGAAGAAGGAACCTCTGAATTTGTGTTGATGGCCAAGGAAGAGTTTGAAGGATTCCTTTTAGAAGATGAGAAAGAAGGTGAGGTAGATCTTGAGGGGGAGCTAAGAAGTGCCCTAGAGGAAATAGACAAACTTAAACTCAATTGCAGAAAATAGAAAGACATTCTCCTCAAATATGTAAAAGAAGTACCAAATTCAGAAGACCTCATTCAATTGAAAGTAGGACTTGAAGAAGCTAAGAAGGTGGAGGAAATTCTACTAAAAACAATTAATGATAAACATCAGGAGCAAGAGAAATTGGAAGAAGAAGTGGTGTGGCTAAGAAAGAAGCTAGAAAACACCCAAAGGGAATTGTCAATGAACACTCCTCGAATAACAATCACTGAACAGTTGGACATGATTCTAAATGCTCAAAATTCTCCTCTCATAAAGGCTGGGATAGGATATGAAGGAGAAACCAATAAGACCAAGGTAGAAGATAACAAGAATATCATTTTTGTAAAAGCTATAAAGGATAATGAAACAGCTCAAAAAGGAACCACAGAAGTAGAATCCAACAAGAACTTGATGTATGATGAAACAAACAGAAACAAGCATCAACATCAAGAGACAAAGAACGAAATGAAGAAAAATTCATCTGAAAAACGCTCTTACAATCCTAAATATGAATTGAATAAATTCAGAAGTTGTCAAAAGAGATTCTTTCCTCCTATAAGAAATATCACTTGTTTTGTCTGCCACAAGCTGGGACATATTACTGCATACTGTTATACAAAGATGATCGATTTCAACCAACAAAAGATGCAGAAATTGAAAATAATACCTCAAGCAAACAAATGGAGAGGACAACCCTTCAGCAGGTACACTAATCGTTTCCATGGGTATTGTTTTTATTGTAAGGGGTTCAGCCATAAAGCCATGGAGTGCAGAACATATGGATAAAGACTGATGTTCAAAACCCCAAGAATATTTATGATCAATGGAGATTTCACTCATACACATAATCCATTTAAAAATATAATCAAATGCTTTAAATGCCATAAAAACGGACACATGTCCTCCAAATGTCCCCTCAAAGAATGTGGTCCTTCTTCACAGAAAAGGTGCCAAAAAAATAGCTGCCTGCAATGGAAAAAGAAGTTGAATAAGTGTGACCTAGATCTAATAGCCCAAGATCAAAAAAGCCAATGGTATTTGGACAGTGGATGCTCAAAGCTTATGACCGGAGATAGAAGAAATTTTGTAACCTTTGATGAAAAGAAATATGGAAATGTAACATTTGGCAATGATAAAGCAAGAAAAATCAAAGGAAAAGGCTCAGTCAGTCTGAATAATGGAAGAGGAAAGGATCAAGATGTACTATTTGTGGATGGGCTGAAAGCCAATCTGCTAAGTTTTAGTCAAATGTGTGATAAAGGCTGTGAGGTCCTTTTCAGAGCCCAAGATTGTGAGGTAAGATCAAGTAGCACAGGAAAGACCTTGATCAAAGGTGTTAGAACATAAATTAATGTCTATATAGTGGAAGAAGAGAATAAAGCATGCCACATAAGCAAACTTGATGAATCATGGTTGTGGCATAGAATACTGGGACACCTAAACTTCGACCACATCATCAGTATGAGCAAGAAGAATGTAGTTAGAGATATGCCAGCAATAATAAAGCCTTCAAATACCATATGTAAATCTTGCCAATTGGGCAAACAGACCTGCATATCTTTCATGACCAAATATGAAATGTCAACAAGTAGGCCACTTTAGCTTGTACACATGGACCGATGTGGACCTTCAAGTACTAAAGCACCAAGCGGAGAATCTTATTTCATGCTGATAATAGATGATTTTTCCAAAATGACGTCGGTAGCATTTCTCAAATATAAATCTGAAGCACTTGAGAAATTCAAGATATTCAAGGCATTGGGAGAAAATCAAACAGGATGCAAGCTAAAGTGCATCAGATCAAACAGAGGAGGTGAATTCATAGACTATGATTTTGCAGACTTATGCAATGAGCATGGGATAAAACAACAGTTTACAATTGTAGGTAAACCTCAATAGAATGGAGTGGAAGAGAGGAAAAACAGGTCAGTACAACAGATTTCCAGAGCTATGATGCAAGAAAGTAACATTCCCCAAACCTATTGGGCAGAAGCAGTACACACAACTGTTCACATTCTCAACAAAGCTTATCTAAGACCAAATTTTGATAAGACTCCTTATGAATTATGGCATGGTATACTAGCATCAATCAAGCACTTTAGAGTCTTTGGAAGCAAGTGTTTCATAAAAAATAATGATGAAAAACTAGGGAATTTTGATGCAAGAGCTAATGAAGGAATATTTTTAAGATATGCATCCAAGAGTAAGGGTTACAGGTGCTACAACAAAACACTGCACAAAATTGTGGAAAGCATTGATGTAATATTTGATGAAGATCTACCAAACGGAATAAGAAGCATGTAGAAATTTGAATAGCTGATATGTTATTCAATGGGATTTTCCTGATCACACACTATTTTAACTTCATGCACAATACAGAATGTCTTCCACCATTGATCCTTAATTGCGGAAATAAAAACAATCGCATGTGCACATTAAAACCATAAACAATCACACATATGAACACAATATTTTATGGGAAAGCTTAAAGCTAAAAACCCCCAAATATCTGTATATTATATGTCATAGAGATCATCTAACAATCATTATACAAAGCTCCTCACAAATTTCTCAGTACAATCTCCAATTGCTACACACTAATCAAGCCCGATCTAGCAAATCACATGCTCCAATCTCTGCCACCTGATAGCCTGCCTCTACTTCGCAATCACTGTTGAATAATGGCTCTGAATGAACTCGAATTGGTCCAGAATTTATTGTGCAATCCTCATTGGAATCTCCAATCACTTTTTGTTGCAAATCATGCAACAGTATAGTCACAACTGATAGTCACACTGCTCTTTCACCTACCTCTTCACTGGTCTCCACTGAAACTGTCCATGCATTATAGTTAACTGATGTATTCTTTAGTTGATTAATGATTTAATAATTAGTGAATTAATTAATAATTAATTCACACCACTCTCACTAGTGTATCAATCAGTTAGGCTAGATACAACTAGCTCAATTATGTTTAACTCAGTTAAACTGAACACAACTCCATCAACTACGTTAATAACTCCACCAAACTCTGTCACATGAGTTCTAACTAAAGTATCCATGCACTGGCTCCACTTCACCCTTAGGAATAGCGTAATTCCTTCTATCAGCTCCTGTGCCACATATGTGCACTTAATTGAAGTGCTCCAAGAGAATAAGATAATTTTTATAGTCCAAATATTATTAAGAGCTAATAATATTCGTCATATCTATTTTTAGAATGGCAATCTAAAAATAGATTCCGCCCAATATGTCTAAAAATAGAAGTCCATCTATTTTTTCTGACTTCACCAACCATCCACAAATAACATCCTGCAACTCATATAACATGATCCACTTGTCTAAAAATAGACATAGTCTAAAAATAGATTTTGCACCAAAAATAGCCTGCGGGCCCACTTAGTGAAGGCAATTTTTTTCCACTAAGCTCATCATCTTGCTGCAATCTCAAAAAATAACAAGATGCAGCAATCCTCCAGATGATCATGAAGATGAGAACCAAGATAGTGATGAACATAGAAAGACAACAGAAGATATTTAATTAAACTCAAAATTTCCCTCAAGACACACTCAAAAGAACCATCCAGAAGATCAAATCATTAGGGACAAGAGTGTGGGAGTCGAGACAAGAAGACAGCTTGCTAAATAGACAGAATAAGTATACCTAACCATGCTATCTCAAATAGAGCCAAATAAGTTCGAAGAAGCCAGCAAAGACAAAATTTGGGTAAATGCTATGAATGAAGAACAGGACCAAATTGAGAAGAACAATACCTGGAAATTAATTCCAAGACCCACTGGGAAGAATGTCATTGGCACAAAATGGATATTCAAGGATAAGATGAATGAACAAGGGCAGGTAATCAGATAATAAAGCCATACTTGTATTCAAGGGATATTTAGAAATTGAAGGTCTTGATTATGATGAAACGTTTTCCCTTGTAGCCAGAATGGAAGCAATCAGAATGTTTTTGGCCTTTGCATGCTATCATGATTTCAAGGTATATCAAATGGATGTGAATTCTACCTTCCTAAATGGAGATCTAGAGGAAGAAGTCTACATAGAACAACCTGAAGGATTCTCATTAACAGATAAACATGAATATGTGTGCAGATTAAAGAAATCCTTATATGGTATGAAATAAGCACCTCGTGCATGGTATTCAAGGCTGGACAAATACTTGCAAAAACAAGGGTTCAAGAAAGGAGGAGTAGACAACAATTTGTACATAAAGGCTAATGATAACGAACTCTTGATTGTATTAGTGTATGTAGATGACATCATGTTTGGTAGCAACAAATATGAGTTAGCAAAAGGATTTGCTGAAGAGATGAAATCAGAATTTGAGATGTCTGTGATTGGAGATCTCACCTTCTATTTAGGACTTGAAATTCAACAAAATAATACAGGAATATTCATTTCACAAGAAAAATACTTAAAAGAAATGTTGAAAAGATTTCAAATGGAAGACTTCAAACCTGTGTCAACTCCCATGATCACTGGATGCAAACTATGTGCGAATGATGGATCAACATATGTAAATAAAAAAAATTACAGATGCATGATAGGAAGTCTGCTATACCTAACTGCATCTGGACCAGACATTATGTTGGCAGTAGGACTTGTGGGAAGATATCAAGCAGCACCAAAACAAAACCATTTACTTGCAATCAAGAGAATATTCAGATATCTACAAGGAACTTAACATTATGGCCTATGGTATCCTAAAGGAAAAAACTTCACATTGACCGCATACACAGATGCAAATTGGGCCAGCTGTGTGGATGACAGGAGAAGCACAAGTGGAGGTGCATTTTATTTATGAAAAATTCTGGTGGCATGGCTAAGCAAGAAGAAAACTTCTATCTCTCTATCTATAGCAGAAGCAAACATTAGGGGAATTTTGAGGTCTAAAATGGGCCTCATAAGGAAATAATAAAATAATAGCTAAACCAATAAAATAATATTTAAGAATTTTCAATTCACTTTTTGCACCACAATCCATGTAACCATAGTTAAATTCAATTCAAAAGTTGTACCAAAATAAAATTAATAAAAAAATTGTATTGATGTGACTATAAATAAGAATGAGATTTTCAAGAAAAAGTCATTATCATTGAACAACTAATGCATTTGTCATTTGTACTTAAATAACTTAAAATAAAATATAAATATTTTTATAATGTATTAATTATATTATATGCTATTAATTAAAATTTATATTTACATGTAATTAATATAATATAATATAATAAATATATAGGGATATGCATTGTTTCTTTCAAGGAATATGAAATGACAATAATATATTTTTATTAAAAAAGTGTGAAATGACATTTATTATGAGTACTTTACTTTGACTTTAAAAGTAATTAGAGCACTACCATGGTTAACCATAAGTTTTTATCCACCGTTGAGAATGTGACATGTAAGTACCTTTAACTCAAGCAATGACACCTCAACCATTAAGGATGATGTCATCCCCTAAAATGTGATTGGTTCTCATAAAGTTAATTTTGATTGTACATTTTCCTTAGGAGGCCCATTTTAGACCTCAAAATTCCCCTAATGATACATAGCAACAGCAGCATGTTGCACACAAGTAATGTGGATGAAACAAACTCTCCAAGACATGAAGGTAAGCATTGATGAACCTATTTCTATCAAATGTGACAATACAAGTGCAATAAGTATATCAAAAAATCCTGTACTTCATTCAAAAACAAAGCACATCCCAATATAGTACCACTTCCTCAGAGAACAAGCAGCACATAAATTAGTGAAGTTGGAATATGTACCAACTAAGGAACAAACAATAGACATATTTACAAAACCTCTTGCTGAACAACCATTCGAATATCTAAGAGAAAAACTAGGGGTAGTATATGTAGATGCTACTCTCTAACACGATAAAAAATCAGAAAAAAAATGGGGTCGCATACAAGAAACAAGATCAGTGTAGAAGACAAGTGATAGTCAATATCAGATAAGAAAGCACCATTCCAGGGGGAGAGTAGTCAATAAACTGTCACAAAAGAGCTAGAGCAATGGAGCAGTGTATGGAACAGGTCCTGAAGATCAAAGTATTATAAAAAGATAGAAACCACACAGGGAAAAGTGCAACCATTTTCCATTGATGTCAAAGGGGGAGGAAAAGCAAGCAAAAGAAGAAAGGGTCCTTTAAAAGGCAAGCAGAGGAAGTCCTAGTGGAAGCATTGGAGTATTGCCATCAATGCCAAAGGGGGAGACTATTGAAAATATTTCCATTGATAGAAAAGGAGCACAAAGGAGCAGCACCAAGACAAGGGGGCAGATCAGATTCAGATGGAATTGTTCCAGAGATATCACACACGGTTTAAGGTATCAGTGGGTTGCGGCTGCCCATTTGGGGTTTTACTATAATAGAAAATGATAGATAAGAACCACAGAAATTGAATATAAAGGTTAAACCATAGAATAATTGATTGTGAATATTTTCGCCTCTGTTTTATAAATTGCAGAATTTTGTGTATCTGTATATACTTGACAAATTTCCCGAAGGGTTCATCTCTTCGAACTCATTGAATTTATGGTATTTCTGCGTAGATTGTAAAGTGTGTAGAATTAACTTCGGTATAAAGGAATGGAGGAGGATTTTAATGTGTATTAGCCTCTGTGTAAAGATGGAGAAGGAAGGTTCCAGATAAATCGAGGTTAAAACTGAAATCCGGTGGAAATCCAACTTCAAACGCAAGTGAAACAGAGTTTGCAGGTTAAGTGGTTTTGAAGGAAACCGAACACTGTTGTCGCACAACCTTTGAGTTGTGAGCAGTTTTTCCCATTTCGAACGCGATCAAATGATATTGCGACACGTCATGAGCAAAATACCACCCATTTCGTGTTGCTTTTGGGTGATAAAGTTCTGGGGTCGATTGAACGCGATTGCTATCCGATTAGGTCTGTGGAAGATTCGATGGAGTTCATGTTAAAAGCTGCGTGGGGGTTAAAAAGGTGTGGGACCAGTGAAGGCAACAAAAAATGCTAAAACTTTTGAACATCGTATGAGAACGGTTAACGTTGATCTGGGATCAACGGTACCACGGGGGCACAAACAGTCCGATAATTAACCCAAGGGGGTGCCTCCACAGTTGACTCTCCCATCGGGTGTTGACCACAGATTGACGGTTGTCATTAACTGCGGTAGAACAAGCCTGATGATATTTCTGTACCGAGGAGTGCCTCCGTAGTACCGTGAATCTAATTTAATAATTCGAGCGCCTTTTGAGGTCCGGTGCCATACATATTGTGGGGCCAATACATTTTGTTGACATGCTTTGTTTTAAAGCAAACAATATATAAAGAGCGGAAAGATCAAAGGTGTGGGACCGGAATAAATAAACAGATGAAATTAAAGGAATGCGATGTGATCACATATCACAATCGGGGCAGGAGGAAAATCGCACAAACACAGTGGTCACAAAAAATGTGAAGTGTGATATGATGACATGACAAGTGACGTGGCAAGTGACATGGCAGGTGATGTGGCAGCTGACATGGACTTCACCCCATAAATCACAAATAAATCAAGATGATGTGGCAAGATGACATGGCAGTGATGTGGAGATGACATGGCAAAGTGACGTGGCACGATGACATGGAGATGATGTGGATCTGGCCCACATATCGCAAATCGCAAGATCGGAGGGGTGAAGATCGTAAAAGGAAAAGTTGTGATGCGATGGATAGAAGCTATGTGATGGGCTGATGCGAAGGGACATGTGGCGACATAGTGCAATATCACACATCGGAGATGCGAAGTTCATCGCATACCACGAAGTGGCAATGCGATGCGAGGAAAAGTTGCGATGCAATGGATAGAAGCAATGCGATGTGTCAATGCGAAGGGACACGTGGCGGCACAGTGCAATATCGTACATCGCATATCGGGAGATCAGTGGGACAAAGGAACATGGGATATCTGAATCACTGAAGTGTGATAAAAGGAGCAGACACGCTAAAGAACAAAGCCGAAGCCTCAAGCATTTCAAGTCCGGCAGTATGTGGATTTTCTTTTATAAATCGCTTCGAAGAGAAAAAGGAGCATTACAAACAAAAACAAAAAGAGAGTATGAACGCAGGTAGAAAGGCTCAGGTAAGGACTTGACACGAAAAAAGGGGGCAGAATCGAATGTTTAGAAGAATGGTGAAGTTTGAACGCTCTGGGCACGAGAAACAGAATGGGTCAAGTTAGTACAAAATGAGCATTTATACAGTAGAGCTATACTATAATAGTAGAAACAAAAAATACAGGGACAGCAACAAAAAAGAAAAAAGTATGGCAAATCAAGAGCTGAAAGGGCTAAGTAAAATGTATTATTGTATCTATAAATTTAAATGATTTAATTATTTTTATTGGGTGTGATGCAAAGGAAAGTCTCCGTAGGCAAGGCAAAACTCCACTGTAATACATTCTGTTATATTATTCTGAAAGAGCTAGGAAAGAAAATGAGTAGGGGGAAGGCAAAGAGTCATACCTATTCATTTCGAATTCCCTGTGGAATGCAAACAGTTATGAGATGATCCTTATAAATAATGTTACCAGCATATGCATAAAGGAGTTGGGAGAATGAAGAAATGGGTGAGACAGTGTAAGAAGAAGAAGGAGCAGAGAGAGGATTTGTGAAGATCCAGAGATGATATAAAGCAAATTTGAAGGCTAGAAGGACAACAGTAAATAAGGAGGAAAACAGAGCTGATATCGAGGTAAATCAACATATGATTTTATTGTATAGTGAGGAAGTTGGTGCTTCCATGTCATGTTGTAGCTTGATAGAAGTCCATTTGTAGCTGGCTGAGGTAAAAGCTTCCTGTAGGTTGTAGCCTGCAGAAAATAGATGGGAGTTATATCTTCCTTGCAAGTTGTAGCTTGCAGAATTGAGTTAGTAGCCTCCTGTAGGTTGGAGCCTACAAAAAATCAGTGGTGAGAGGGAGTTGTAGCTTGCCTTTGCATCACAACAATAATAAGATGTGGTTTTCTCTCTTATGGGTTTCCACTTATATCTATTATCTATGTGCATGATGATTATGTGTTGAAATTCTACATTTAATCTACTTAATACCTGCTGCTCACTTATTAAGTGTTCCATTGTATATTAATATGATCATGAAATGAAGATGTAAATAAGTATAAAAGAAAGTTTTACAAGACCATGACTGCATTAAAATGATTCATCCCCCCTCTCAGTTTAACCAAGGGTTCAAAAGAATCTAGCTATTCTACATATATTTTGATTTTTGGGTCTTCTCTCCTCCTTGAGTTGGCAAAAATTTTGGAAGTTAAAGTGCTCCTTGAATCTCCAAGATTTAGATTCATACTCCTCAAGATAGTCACTCAAAGTCTCCACCTTTGGTGCATCTTCTTCCTCCATCTCTCTTGCAGTAAATATGGGCATAATACTACACTGTGGATTAGATTGTGTTGCTGAATGCTCACACCCATCATGTAAAAATATAGGGTTTTCTGCATATTCAAACCCCTTTGGAGATTCTCTACACATCTCCCTCCTCATCTTCTTGATATCTTCATGAATGCTTTGAATAGTTTGAAAAAGAAGCTTTGAGATCCCCTCTTTCTCCTTTCCTCCAAATAATGGAGACTTGTCTTTGCTTTTTCTATACATCCCCTCTTCTTGTGAGAAGCTTCTCCTTATGGTGACATATTGGCTGAATTCACAAGCTGAGCCAAGATTATGCTTCGATACCACTCTAATATTCCCAAATGGGAAAAGCAGGAATATAGCTCATAAAATGAAAGCAACATCAAATATTTAACACATGAAACCATGAGACCAATATGGAGTCATAACATTATGTATTAGAGAAGAAAATCAATACAAAATAGTGAGGCATAAATCATATACAATAAGGAAACAAGCCTCCTATAAGGAATCAGTCTCAAGTATGAGCTACAGTTACAATACAAAATGTCGGACAGAAACTATAGTGCAGTCATATTAAACATATAGCTAGCAATGATAAAATGATATAAAAAATACTAATATAGGCCCCAGTAGAGTCTAAACATACAGATCTGGGCACTATATCAGCTTTCCAAGACAACCCAAGAGGGTTTCCAGAAAATGCACACAATGTGCCAATGTAAGCTGCAGCCCTAGGGATGAAGATATGATTCAACAATAGAAATGATAAGATATGGTTGAAGCTGATGTGGAAACCTACAAATCTTCTCCAATATATCCTCTGGATGAAAGAATGGCTCCTCCACTCAAGAAATCACCTCCCAAGAAAACCACTGCAACTACCCCTGCAAATCTTCCCTAAAATAACGTACATCTGGGCTGAAAATGCATTGTAGGGGATAAATAATCCTTAGCCTACTGCTAAATGTGTCAATAAATCTCCAGGGGTTCCTTTACAAGCCTTCCAATGGATGGAAACCTTCCTCCACTGTAAAACTAGCTCTAAAGACACCCAATATAATTATCCACTGCTGCACCCTGCAACACAGCACAATATTCTGTAGAAAATCCACTAATGAATAAAGATGAGGCTTGGACCTAAGCCTGAGTGTGGAACTGTAGTGAAATACTCCTCCAAGAGGCCTCTTAAGGACAGAGGTGGGATTCCTGCTTGGGAACACCCGGTGCTAAACAACACAACAATCTCAACTAAGCAGCTGAAGAATGCAAGAATTCTAAATAGACCACATACAAAATAATAATCCAAAAGATGCCCTGATATGGTGGCCATCCTCTTTCTTATATAGTTTATGAGCTTCCTTGCTCTTGGCCCCACTCAATGAGGTCACTACCTCCATGCAATCCATCTCCCTCCAAAATTGCGTTATTCATCATTTAATGTCCACTCCTCCATAACAACGTTGTTGATTTGGTCAAAGTTGACCTATTTAACATGATCCAACCCTTGTTCGTACTCAAAGGTGATTTATTTAGCTACTTAGAAGGTCTCCTTTCACACCTGAAGTGTTTTTATTGCTGCTAAGGAGATTTATGGGCCTCCTTACCCATTTATTCACCTACCTAGTGACAAAATAATCTATAATATTCCATTTAGCTAAAAGCTAAATTTTAGGAATATTACACACATATAGCAGACTGATCAATGATTTTGCAACAGATATCTGATCACAAAAGTCACAACTGAATCTCCAAGTACCAAATCATAAGTGGTGGAACAAATGGTACGACATGCAACTTGGGATCCAACATATAAGATACTGCTATGATGAAACTGGAACATATAAGGGTGGATGGTGTCACTAGCAAAAAACTGAAGGAGCTGTCAAAGTGAACCAAAGTAGTCTGATGCAAACCCAAGGTCTTCACCAATCACCATGGCACAATTCTACATAATGGGAATAAATGAGCTGAAGTCGACGATATAAGAAATCGTTCGATTACTGGTCATTGATGTATACCATTAACAAACGCAAGACAACCCACCAATAATGATAATGAGTGTCAAGGTACCAGAGTACAATCTATCAAGTGCGAATAAATGAGTTGAAGTCGAACACTTGAAATAATATATTAATCAAGAGGCAATGATGTATCCTCACTATTGATAGCGAAGAGTCTACCACTGATGACTGCAAAACCTAAGGTACTAACAAAAATACTCTAGACCTTATTCCCAGAGAAATTAGTCAGAGTCGATGGGAAAATATCTGTTAGAAGGAAGGCATTAAGGTATCCCACATCAGTCCAGCGCGAGTGTAACCCGCAGGCCAAGGTTTGGAAGGAATCAGATGAAGTAAAGTGAACTAACCAACTCCAAGTAAGTTTCCAACATGCACAAGATGAAGCTAGCGCACGACAGAAACCCTCTGAACCAACCAATAATGAAAGATTACAAAGAGGCGAGATATCCACCGATAGGGTCAAATGGAAATCATGGTAATGCACGAATCCCAGGTGTGATAATGTAAGCTAAAGTCGAACACAAGGGAAACCAATCAGTCAAAGACCCATGAAAATGATCAAATGCTGAGCATAAGGTCACCTATCAATGATGTAAATAGGGCCAAGGTGTGGCTCTAAGTTTACTCTTAGAGCAATATATCATAGTCGGTAAGAGACAAACCTGCCAGCAAGAAGTAAATGGAGACCTTCTTAAACCAGCACGAGCAAAGGACCAAATATTTGATGTGATAGAACAAGATACTGATAAGATCGAGAAGGCCGACTAAAAAATGAGTCAAGAGACACCCTAGAATGGTCGACTCAGGTTAACTTCCCTTGAACAAAAGCACGATTCTTGTTGACTATGGCAGAAAATGATAACTTTGTATAAGTTTTTCATGCAAGAGGCATGAACAAACCCTCCATATGATTGGAAGAGATAACCAACTAGGGGAGAACTGACTTATGAAACAAGGTTATGGCTTCTTCTAATTCAAAAACTAAAACCATCCCAAATGGAGAAAATACTTAGCTTTGTTTGTGCTTTGTTCAAGGACGACAAAACTAACACTGTAGCTGCCATCAAGTATGGAAGTAATATCCCGTTCCTGCTCTTTTTCAATATATATATATATATATATATATATATATACTTTTTCATATTCAAACCCTAAAAAGGAATAAAAGAATGCTATAGTACAATGGATAGAATGAGTGTCGTGAAACATATGCACTAGTTCCTGGGACGGGAAAAATCCTATGCTCAATGCAAGGTGGAAAAAACTGGTAAGTGACACTCAAAGGAATGTTCCATCCATGGTTAAAGGTGTCAAGTCATAGAAGCTAAGTGATTGCATGGTTAACTTTTCTAGAAATACATGGTCAAAAGATGGCTTAAACATGAGTCCAAATGAAGCCGGCTAAAGGCCAGGTAAAACAAGTAGTCAATATGCAATGCAGTAATACAACTTGGCGACATAAGGGAGCCTCTAGGGTAAACAGCTAGAAAAGTGATAGCGAAGAAGGAGAAGAATGAAACTTCAACCCATAAGGTATGGTGGGACTAAAAAGGACTCCCGAGCCTACATAAATTGCAGCATGGGTGACAAATGCTAGTGAGGGACTAACTAGGAAGCCCATGTAAAGGAAGGCTCTACCACCAAGTCATGATTAAAAAATTGGTGAGTGAAATGGGTTAAGTACTCGTGAAGGCTAGTATGCAAAGAATGAAATGGAATAGTGAATTCCCTAACATATATGCTAGTTTGAAATCAAATACCCGCCATGACAGGTCAGTAGTCATGGATCGGAAGGAAAACTAGGAAAATCTCGAATTCACCAAAATGTACGTGAAAAAATACCTTTCCCAATGCTTACAAGCCAAACAATTATATAGCCTTATTCAAATTCAAAAAAAAGCACAAGTAAAATTTGTAAAAATTTTCAAATTCTGGGCATAAATACACAATTTGACTCACATTTTGATCATTTTCACATTGCAGAAGTGGAGAAAGAGCTTTGGGGCAAAAATTCCTCTTCTGAAATACAGAGCAATCAGCCATTAAATCACACCAAATCAGTCAAGTAGGTTCTAAACTCATATTTTTCATCAATTTTGTTCGTGTTTGAAGAAAAAGTTTGGAATTTTGACCATAGAAATATATTTCTATTGAAACCCTCTGCAGATATGCAGGTTCGTGTGGATGAACCTGCATATCATACGTGACTGTGTACAAACGAGGTCACGTATGTGCAGAGCAAAAATTTAAAACTTGTATCTAATAAGCCATTTAATGATTTTTCCCAGGATTTCCATCAACTGGAGAGAACGTGAGCATAGTGCAATTGATAATGAGGTGATGGAGGATCAAACTTCCTTAGATATTCTCTGGAATTGTAGATTGCTCAAATTTTTCAAAGTGCCCAATATGAAAAGAAATATTCATTTGCTTCAAATGTTGGTTGATCATTGGGTACCGGAAGAATATTGTTTCATAATTGATTAGATGCCACTACGCATAGAAGTGGAAGATATATACTTCATTACTGGACTCTCTTGAATGGGAGACCCGGTAGACTTTCATGTAAAGCCTATTGGAGGGCTTAACATAGAGGATTATGTACAATTCTATTTCGTAGACGATGCACAAAAGTTAGGAACATATATTCCTATCAGAGATTTGAAGGATTCATACATGAAGATCCTTCTCTTTACCTTTTGCAGAGTAGGCTGATTAGCTTCTCTTCATCAGGATTCATAGACACAAATGAACATAGCAGTGGAATGCCTGATTCATCTCTTTGATTGGTGCACAACCTTACTGAGAAATATGAAAAAAAATTGACTTCAATCTGAAAAGAAAAGACTAAAAACTTTGGGTATAGTACAATATTGCTAACATTCTTCTTCAAGAGGGTCCTAGGGCTTTGGCCAAAACTCATCTCAATTGTTAGCAACCCGAGAGATCCAAGAATAGCCCTATGGGCAGATCTGATGAAGAGATTAGGGGGAATTGAAGTTCCCTAGACCAGTTGGGACGATGAGTTCTTCCAATGGTGGGAAGAACAAGTCATCTCAGTGGAAGATTATCCCTATGCTGGGATGGAATTTCGTGTAGATCCAGATCTAGTCCTACCACCCGGTGCAGCATGGGGAGCAATTGGTGAGATTTCATTTTCTTATTTTTGATTATATGATTTTTATGATTTTTCAAAGTATGAAAATGAAAAAATGTTTTTGATTGGACTAAATGACTTACAAAATTATGATGATCATGATGCAGACATGGTACCGGTCAGGCCAACGGGGTACCCAAGGCATAAGCGCTGCAGAGGTGAAGCAGATGCTGAAGACCCTGGCAGGACACTCCATGCGGTACAGAGGAACTTGGAGAACTTTACTCGCCAGGTGTGTATCGCCACTATCAAGGACCTACTGGAGGCTATCCAGAGACGGGTGGTAGGAGTACCATGAGACTGGGTGAGGTTATTCTGCGATGTAGTGACTTCCATTGTGTTCTGTAGGAACACAAATGCTGGGCAGGGATAGTAGGAGTATATTATAGATATGATCGGATGACTGTAATATTTTTTGATGATAGACATGATCAGGCACAATCCCTAATTTTGTAGGACATGATGGTCCATATTTTGTGCATTTTTGAATAATATGATATATATATATATATATATATATATATATATATATATATATATATACATCGATTTATATGATGTGATGACTCAAATGTATGACAATGAATGATGTATTTGATATATTTTTCATAGTACTTAATGATTAATATGTCAATAAATCGCTTGATTAGCCACTAAGTCTGACATCCAATTGTCAGCTCAAGGAATATGAATGAATGTTATAAATTGAAATGATAGTTGTAACAAACGTACACTAAAAAACAATCGTTGTAAAAATAGGTCTCAGACACGGTATGTGTTGTTTAACTGCGAAACCACCAGCTGTGAATCCAAGAAAACTACTAACAAATCAACACCCAATGATATTACCTTCAAGAGTAGATTGACCAATGCACTATATTCTACTATGTTGTTCGAAGAAAGACCAATGCAGACACCTATTGAAGCTAAGAACTGACCGGATGGATAATGGAATACATAAGCCATGGAAGCCAAGTTCTGGGTATGTCTACTAGCACCATTAGCGAAACCAAAGTGACTCATGTCATCCAATATTACCTGCCAAAGAAGATCAAATTCATCAAAATCACACCAAAAATCAAAACCTAGATATGTACAAAAAACAAAATATATACAACAAAGAAAGATGCTAGGCCTAAGCCTAGGCATAATACTTTTTCTAATAGAGCCCATTTCTAGGCTCCTCTAACTCGATTCCATCAAAGTCAATCAAGGCATAAGATCCTTTCTTCATGACCTTTTTGATGATAAAGGGGTCATACCACATAGATTTGAACTGGCCTACCCCCAAGGCATCCTTCTCTTGGGCATAAACCAAGACAAGGTCACCTTCAGAGAAAACCCTAGGTTTGACTGCCTTATCATACTAAACCTTTACCCATTTCTTATGCTCCTCATTCATCATAGATGCATCTCGGCGCTGCTCATCAATATGTTCTAGATGAAGAAGGCATTCTTAGATAATGGAAGTGTCGGGAATAAGCTCTACTACTAACTTAAGAGAGGGAATTTTGCATTCAATAGGAAGTATAGATTCCAACCTATAAGCCAGTTGAAATGGAGTAAAACGGGTTGTAGTTTTAACTGACATCTGGTATGCCAAAAGTGTAGGATACAACATAATATGCCAATTGGATCTGGTTTTATCAATCATCCATTGAAGAATTATCTTCAAGGATTTTTTCATGGCTTCAACTTGCCCATTGGCATGAGGATAATAAGGAGACAAATGCTCCTGCCAGAAACCTAATTTCAGAGCCAATTCCGTCATCATGTTGTTCTGAAAGTGATTGCCATGATCAATGAAAATCTGTTTGAGAATACCAAAGCGAGAAATGACTTGATTGAAGAGTAACATAGCTGCTGTCTCACCATCATTCCCAAAAGTAGGCATAGCCTTAACTCACTTGGTGAGGTAGTCTACAGCTATGATAATGTACTTGTGACCTTTAGCTGAAGGCGGGTTACAAGTAGTATAATCAATAACCCACTTTGTAAAGGGGCCTACAGTGATGATAGGAAAGAGCAGAGCTGGATGAGCATGCATCTTTTGAGTATAAACCTGACATGGATGACACTTTTTGACCGATTCAATACAATCTTTGAAAATCGAAGGCCAAAAGTATCCCACACGCAAGATTTTTTGGGCTGTGGCAAGCCCAAATAAATGACCACCACAAGCTCCACTGTGGCAATCATTCAGGACAACCTCAGCTTCTTCGAGAGTTCAGAAGCATTTAAGGATAAAATCAACCCCACAATGATACAAAGTGTCACTAATAATCAAATAAATTTTGACTAAGTGATGTAACTTCAGGCGCTCATCTTTCGAAAAAGTCGAGGGAAACTTTGCGGTCTGGAGATAAACTATGAGATTCTCATACCAAGGATCCTATGAAGAAATGAGAAAAATATGTTCATCAGGAAATGATTCGTCATAAAAAATCTCTTCTCCATAGGGCAACTTAGAAATCAATTCCGTAAAAACTAATGATTTCTTGGACTTGGCAGACATAAACTCAAGATCGAAATCCTGCAAAATCACAATCTATCGGTTGTATTTTCCCCCAATCACTCGCATACTGAGAACACAATGAAACGGATTGAATTCTTCCAAAACATATGTTTTGCGAAGGAGAATATAATGTCTGAGCCACTGAATAGCATTAATGGCTACTAAAGCAAGTTTCTCTATCGAAGAATACCGGAGTTCAGGACCTACCAAGCCGTCACTAAGGTAGTATATAACATTCTCAAAAAGAGCATCGTCTTCTTGAACCAGGACCATAACTAAGGTAGATTCTTCTGTTGCGAGGTACAAGAGTAAATCCCTGCTATAATCAGGTGTACTCAGTAAAGGAGCAAAGGTGAATGCTTTTTTCAAAGCATCGAATGAGCGTTGAGAAAATTCATCCCAAAAGAATGGAACTCGTTTCTTTAATAATCTCATAAATCCTTTTGTAATCTCGACATAATTTACGATGAATCTCTATAGGAAAATAGGTTTTCCTTGCAGACTTTGAAGTTGACAGATTGAATATGGGGGAGGCAACTAAAGTATTTCCTCAACCTTGAAGGGATCCACCTGAATCCCTTCTGTAGACACGATGAATCCCAACAACCGAACAAATGTGATAGTGACAATAGACTTGTTCAGGTTCAACTGGATTTTGTAATACCGACATCATTCAAAAACATGATGGAGGTGAGAAGGATGATCAATTCGCTTATGAGAACGAGCAGCTAGATCATCCAAATATGCCTCGATAATATGTTTGATGTCGTGGAAGGCATAAGACATGGCCCATTGAAAAGTATCTCCAACATTTTTGAGGCCAAAAGACATTTTATTGTAAGAAAAGGTACCCCAAGGACAAATAAATGTAGTCTTATATTGATATTCACGACGAATATTAATTTGATTATATCCATAGAAACCGTCCATGAAGGACAAAATCTCATTCCCCGCACACTCATCCATGATCTGATCTATTAATGATGTGGGGTAGTTATCTTTAGGACATGATTTATTTAGGTCCCAAAAATCAATGCAAACTCAAATCATTCATTTTTTCTTGTCCAGAGGAACTGGATTTGAAACCCATTCAGTAAAAGGAATGAGGTAAATGAACCTTGCCTTAAGTAGCTTCTCTACCTCAACTTTGATAATTTCTTCCTTCCTAGGGTTAACTGGATGAATATTTTTCTTGATAGGCTTAGAATTTTCATATTTCTTGATCTTATGTTGGACAATAGAAGGATCTATGCCAGGAATTTCCTCATAAGACCAAGAGAACACATCTTGAAACTCTCGAAAGAGATCGATGTAAGTTTGAATCTCTTCAGGGGAACATTTGGCTCCGATGAAGACATTCTATATGGTGTTGGGATCTCTGGAGATGTTCACCGAGGTAGTAGGAGAAATAATAGCCATGCTTCCTTCAGCAAAAACCTGTGCTAGCGCTAAAGCATTTTGGACTGGGTGAAAGGGACCAAAACACTAAGGGCTAGGAAAAATTGATTCAACTTCGCGCAAGTCCGGTAGAAAGTAAGACCGATGATGCAAATCATCCCACGGTCTCTCTACACCATTCATTGCTTCAAGGATGGCCTCTTCAAATGTAAGAGTAGTATCAAGGCAATCCTGAGTCAAAGATGAACTAAGAGTCCAAGCTGGAGCCACATCTTCATCCAATTCCTCCAGTGAAAGAGAAACTGGAATGGAATCTGCAGAGGCAAAAATATAGCTATAGGAAATCTTAGCTATAGACATAGGACATGTCATTACACCCACTTGACCTTCTTCTAATGTGGAGGTAGGATAAGGTAAGGTCCAAGGGTCTGAAAAATAATGAGTTCTGAAGAACTCTCTTCGAATAGGAACCCTGGAGGATGAAATATCATTGACATGAACTAAAGGAGGCAGAAGATAAAAATGACCCATCAAGGAATTGTGCATTCCAACCCTAAGATTCTCAATAGGTGGCTTGGTATCCTTCGCCAAAGGAATCGTTGAGTTAGAAGATGCATTCAAATCTATTGGTGAACAATCCAGTTGGTCAACTATGACAATTCTCCCTTCGTGTAGGAAACCAAAAATGTGAAATAATGAGGATGCAATGGCATCCATCTCATAGATTCAGTTTCGCCCCAACATAAGGTTATAGTCTAAGCTTGCATCAACTATCTGAACTTTGATATTAAGAGTTTTCCCCCAACACACATGGGAAAAGCTGGAACAATACCATGCGGCCTGTGAGAATGACCATCAAACATAGTGAGAAGAGTGGCTGAAGGAACAACTGTGGGAGATCCAATACCCTTCCAGCATGCAAGAGAAATTACACGTGTGGAAGCACCCTCATAAACAATCGTTCGAAAGATATTTAATTTTCTATAATTCGACCAAATATGGAAACACATATGATGAGGAAGTCTCTTTTTAAAATTAAACATGGCAAATGTAATCATTAGAGAATTCTTTGGATCGACAACCCCAATAGCAGCGAGAAAAGCACTCCCATGAGTAGGACAAGACTGGACCACCTCTAACGCAGACATGGAACAAGGAATTTGAGCCACAACTTCTATAATCAAATAGTTTTGGGTAGCCTTGGCATTAGGATTAATCGTTGTACGCTTTGAAGACCCTTTCGGCATATGAGGTATAGGCTCAATAGTCAGCCTCATAATATGAAGTGGTTCAGTGCTATTAGGAGCACCCTTAGCTTTTGAATACTCAAATTCATCATAATCACGAGATATTGTAGCGATATCTACGTGAGCACTCATCATGTATATGTTTGATGTATTTTCCCCTTCCTGGCTACCCCCAGAGGGAGCCCCAGCATTTGGATTCATGCCAACCAGTAATTGCTAGGGAAAAGGGTTTGTCAGCACAGCCTGGGAACTAGAAGAACCTTTTTGAGCTAACAAGTGCTGCACATATTGAATTTTAGGGAAAAGGTGAATAAGAAGGTCTCCAATTCACAACTTGCATGGAAACTTCACTTTCTTGTTATTATCCTTTTTACCCTCTCCAACATGATCGTTGGATTTGTTCACATTACCCTTCCCATCCTTGTCCCTTTTCTTGTTATTCCATCCTTTCCTCTTCCCATCAGATATTTGATTTCCTTTGGGGTTATAAATTTGAACAACATTAATTTCCAAGGACTGGGAAGCAGTTGACACTAAAGGCACAGCTTGACCAGAAGAAGTAGATTGTATAGACAACTGCTGCAATTGACTTAGCGGGTTAACCGTACCTCTATCGATCGAACCGATAAGCCCATCACCATGAGGACTAGGTTTAGTTTTGGCTAAGTCCAATTTGGAATGAAGAGCGTTCAGCAAAATTTTATTAAGGACTCCAGACTGAGAATAAATCAGTTCTAGCTACTGACCCCTAAAAATAGCCTGCTCTTCAAAAAATACCCCTAAAAGGGATACATCCTTAAAAATTCATGGCTATAAAGATTTCAAAAACCATTCAAGAAGGAATTCATTCGGGATTTGGGCTTTAATGAGCCTTTTCTTCACCATTCTTGAATATGATAAAAAATGGGAGTTTCCTTGTCCTACTGAAAATTGGCGAGGAGTTCAGTCTCGACATCATAACTAACAGGTAACTAAAAATGATTTAAGAAAATGGTAGACAACTCTCCAAAAGTAGAAAACATGTTCCCAGTTAACTTTATGTACCATTTGGCGGCATTTCCAGTTAAGGTTCGTTGAAATAATCTTGACCTAATCGAGTCATCGATCAGGGAGTTCGTTGAACACCATAAATGGAAAGTGATGATATGATCTGCTAGATCCTCGACAGTCTTCAATTAAAACTTTGGACTATCTGAGGGGATCTTGGTGGGTACCAGAGGCCAACCTAGACTATACCGAATAGAATCGTTAGTCAATTTCAATAGATCTGGCAAGCTTAATGTTTCCAAAAATCGAAAGCGTGGAGGAGCCTAGGAATTCCATCACCCATAGGAAGGATTACCCACATTCTGAAAAGCATTTCCTAGATTTTTTGAGGCACCAGGTTTCTAGATGTTGTTTGTAGAGAATGCCAGGCCATAAGAAAATCCTTGTCACCCAACATTTGGAGAAGGACCCCCTCCCAACATAGATTTACTATACTCAGGAACATTCCATCAAACTGAGGTATTGAATGGAGAAGAAACCCCTTGGTAAGGGTTCCAAGAATTTGAAAAACAGAGAAAAATCCTGAGAAGTACTCAATGAAGGGAGAGGAAAATTCCCTTGCTAACCAGCAAAGAACTGACTCCCTGCTCCTAACGTTGTAAAAACAGGGTTCCATCCTAGAAATACATTAGAGCTTTGACCTCCAGAAAAAAGGACTGAAACCTTGCCTCTGAGAGGTGAAAGGTAAGGACCCTAAGGAAGGATTTGAATGAGGGATATGCCCACTTCCAAAGGGGAACCCTTGAAACAAAGTTGATCCACTAGCCATAGAAGGTATGGGTGTGGAGATAGTTGAAGAAACAGAAAAGGAGAAAGAAGGAATTCCACTAGTGGGCATTCCATAGGAAAAGGGAACAGATTGAGAAGCATGTGCTTGGGTGTTTCCAGAGCCAAACATGGCATCACTAGAAGTGATTGTCGATATAGCAATAGTTCCTCCTCCTTCAATTGAAAGAGGAGTTTGAACACTTGCAGTGTTCACAGTCGAAGCTGTGTTCCTAGTCATGGCCATCACAATAAAGGGGTATGACAGAAAAGGACTAGCCGGTCTCTCAGACTCGTGCCCGATCTACTGAAAAACGTCAGGAAAACTACCAAGAAGAGGAGATGGAAGAGAATTAGCAGGATGAGGGACTTCCTCTACTTCAAATTATTCTTCTAGAAATAAAACTCTAGAGATGAGTGGAGAACTCCTCTCTACACTGACACTGACACCAGAACCACCCACAGAAACAAAAATCCCCAATGGAGGATCACTATCCATTGTGTTCGAAACCACCAGGTGAAAATCAACTACCGAATTACTCCTACGCCTTGTTGAAGAAGGGCCAACACTCGCGGGAAAAAGCCCACGAAGCCTCCTCGATCGACGAGGTGATTGGTTAGACACTTTAAGAGTTTAATTTTAGACTCAAAAAATGTAAGAAGTTATGAAATATAGGAGCACACACCACACTCTAAAAAGTTCCTAAGATACAGCCAGACAAGCATCTCTTAGGTATTTCCACTTCGGGTGATGACGACCGAACACCAAAATACAAGAAAGCGAAATAATAGGACCTTCCAAAAATAGTTTGGGTAATTACGCCCTAGGCCTACTAGAAAAGGTAACATAAACAATGATGCTGACCTCCTAACAACAGTATTTTCCTGTGCAAGTCCCCAATCTTCACAAGGGTACCCTCTAGAAGTACTGATGGAAGTGATGTAACGCCTGTCTCAGGTACCATGGGTGTTCCCCCCTATAGTCACCTCTGTGGTCCCTAGGATAGGAAAATAAGGGCACCAATCCATATCGGCAGCCGCACAGAAGAGTGTTAGGTCAAGATTCAACAAATAGGAGAGGGGATATCTCTCTTCTCTATCTGCACCATCCCTCGTGCTTGACTCTATGGAGGAGATATTTCCCAGTCCACTTAATGGCGTTGGATTTTTCTCTTTAATAAACTTTGTATGTTTAACAATTTGAGCGGCCTTGTGATGGTAGGTTACCCTGCTTACCCACATTATTATTCCTTAACTATGCATATAAAAATGCATCCCAATTCAAAGCCCCAATTAAATCTAAATCTAGGCAAACTCACAACATTTGTGAAAGCTCTTATATCTCAAATCATAGATTTAAGATATTAAAATAAAATTCTTATGGTTATAAAAAAAACACACAACCCAGATTACAATTCTTCTATATATGGAAGCTCTATTTTTCTATTGACCTATGGTTAAAAACCATATTTAAAACTCCCTTATCAACATTCGACTTTCATTTAAAAACCCAACCAAATCTCATAATTTAACTTTGGTTCAGAGCACCAATACCATTCGGTTCACCTTTCACGATGCATCAATATTATAATGCATTTGGACTTCTTTAATATACAACATGACCATATTAAAATTCCAACATTGATTCAAAGTCCCAAATATCAAGCATATTATTTATGGACCCTCGACTTATGCATATCCACCATAGTTCAAAGTTTAACTTTCCGTTATAATTTTAACACGTTATTTAACTCACCAACTCCGCCAATGAATGAACTGCATACAGGTCGATGTTCCACTTGCATAAGACGTATCTGGCCCACCATTATTTCAACGTGAATATTGATTGAATCCAACGATGGATGCACCATCGCATTTTAACTCAGCTATCCAACGGATATCGCATCACGAACATGCAGAAGCCTTATCCATAAAAAACTATGCGATATAAATGGTTTTTGAATATTGCTCATTGACACATGTCAAACGATGGACACTATCGCATTCGAAATGAAAAAACAACTTACCACATGAGAGATAGTGCGATACTGCTGGTTTGGATATTTGAAACCGCTTCAACGTTTCCTTGAACTCACAGTTCCGCTTACTGGATTCGCTATGCCTTTAATTAAAGTTCCTTCCCTTGACCTGAACTTGGCTACGTTACCAGAGTTCTGCTCCTCATCTTCGCTCAATCAGGCCATCACTTGTTTATTGAAGATCCTCTTCAGTGTTTGCACTATTTCAATTGCTCTGGTTCCACTTTAACCCGTCAAATCACCATTACTTGAGCGATCTCACATATATGTTCCTTTGTGTTTACCTCACGGTTCGGGCAGGTTTTAAAGATCTTGGCCCTTGGCTTCTATCATTTGATCTGCACTTTTACTCCATCGTTTGTTGACATAGGTCGCTCCACGATTTTGTTTCAACAGAATTCATAAAACCTTCGATGCACCATTCCAAGAACTAGAAACCCTTCTAGTCACAAAAACATCGAACCCTTTTCAATTTTTTCAACAATAAGCTTATACAGACTCCAACCAGATCTTGTTATACTAAAAATTACACAATCAAATGCGTGTTTATCTCCTGAAACCGAATCAGTCCCAATTTGGATTTCATTGAATCCATTTATACTTCAATTTAATAGCTCAAACAATTCACTTATTAGCATCGATCCACCACGATCTATACTAATTTTCCCAATAAGTATAAATCATACAGAACTTAAATAAATGAATATTTAGCCCTTGTAAAATCACAATAAATCTCTTGTACTCGTTCATAATATCATTTGAATACGAGTGATCTATTCATAAACTCTGAATATTTTCAAACATAATTCAACAGTGAATGTCCATCTATTTCAGAACAGACTCCTTCATATATACATAAGAAATCAAATACAGAAACTTTCTTGTCACTGGCTTGATATTCAATCAATGGCCCTTCTACAAATGCCCGTAGGCTTGACAAACAAAACTCTGTTTGTCTTATTCTACTCTGTCTCTTGTCTCCTACCTGATCTGTCTTTTAGGCTTATTACATTTATACAAATTATGATGAACCAATTTAGGTTCAATCCCTTTAATCTCTCAACAAATCCTCAAAATATGCAAACTCCTAAATTCTAGATTCTATCCCTAAAATCTTGAAACTGAATCTAACTTAGGATTTATAATCAATTCCTAAATATTTCAAATCTAAACTATCTGATTTCCCTCATGTTCTCTAATCAGTCGAGAACATTTACAAAATACTCACATTAATTAAAATCTCTCATTTAATTAATTAAAAACTCAAAGTCCATTAATAATTACATAAGAATCAATATTCTTAAAAACTCAAGACCCCTTATGTCTACTAAAATACAAGGTATTTTTCAGAACCTAATGCCCCTGCATCAGACTCACAAGGTTAAAAATGATCATGATCTCCTGATCATGTGTTTTAAGTCTTTGTCCTCCTTGATCCCACACTTTGTTCTGCAACTTATTATCAATTTCTGTTGTTTGCTGCTTTTCTCTAGGTCTCCATACTTTATGCTGCCTTGCTCCACTGGTTGCACTTTCACAATCTGTCATTGTCTTCCTTTTTTTGCTGTTGCTTCTTCTCTTTCCTGCTGATGTCTTCCTCTGAGACACTTTTATCATTATCTTTCTGATTAATTCAATATCTCTGTCCAATAAATATTCTGATTGCTGATTTATTACTCCTTCTTGTTGAACTCTTTCTTGTTGAGTTCTTACTGCTTGCTGAGCTCTTACTTGCCGAGCTCCTACTTCTACGCTTGCTGCCACCCTATCATCCTTACCCTCTTGTTTTCTGCAACTGAAAACTTCTTCCAAATTGTCACTTAAGAAAAATTCTCTACCTCCTTCCTTCAAAAATTCATTGGAATGGTACATAGTATTCCCTTCACTTCCATATTCATTTCTTTGCATCTGTAGTTCCCTATTCTGAAATTGAGATTTTTCTTCCTGCACTGAATTCTGATTATTCAGCATAATTTCCAGGAACTCAACTTCTTTATTCCATGGATTAAACATTTCCACATAATTTTCTTCCTTCTCCTGTATTTGACTGTCCATTTGTGTCAAATTTTCTCCAGCACCTGCAATAAAACCCGCATTCATAAAACAATTGTTAAAAAAAACCATAAGGCCTCAGTGCCTTTCTTTCCTCTGCCATCATTTCAGTATGCTGCCCTGAATTTTCCTCCTCTATCAGAACATTAGTATGATGATTCTCTCTTCCCGAAGAATTCTCTGAATAATTCTCAAGACTGTGAACAAGTCTTTCTTTCACATCATCTGTTCTCATGATGTTTTCCTATTCACTATAGTGAACTCTATCTTCTGCAATCTCTCTATCATACTCTGAATTCTCCAAAAAATATTCCAGCAATGCAATTTATTTTTGGCATTGTTGAAGTATTTCATCGTCATTTACTATCCTTGCATTCATACACAAATTTTCAGTTTGAAATGACAATGTTCAATAGTCTCAACTGTTGCTTCACATATTAGCTCTTCAAACTCTTCTTCCTCATTCACAAGAATTTATTCTTGTGTTGTAACAACTTTAACCATAAACGCATCACTACTGTCCTCATTCAAGAGACATTCCCCATCACTACATTATTCTTCAGAGTATTTATCTTCTGAAAGATACTTTCTCATACTTGTGACAGCTTCACAAGATTTCTCATCCTTCTCTGCAAAACATGTAATCACATTAAAATCATTATATTAAAAAACACAGGGCTTTACATCATCTAGCTGATTTGGACTTGTCCGATAGTTCAAGAAATCATTAATAATTCCCTCTTCTATTTCACCAATGGAAACTTCCAATTTCAGCTCATTTGCTCTGAGTTCTACGCAACCCAATTGTAAATTCATCCTCCGTTCAAGCTTCCTCAGCTTCTCTGCAAACTACATGTTCTCTTGTTGTTCTCTCTTCTGTTGTAGCCTCTGCCACTTCACTCTCTTCTTCATGAGCCAACCAACTCTCTGGCTTTCGTCTATCATCAATTTCAATTTATTAAACTGTTCCCTGATCTCAGCTAACTCTTTCTCATATTCTGCATCAGTCATATGCAGCTTTATGCCATTTTCCTTGGCATCTGCTTTATCCTTCTTTCTGATGTGGTCTCTCTCTGAACCTCTGCTCTCTCCTTTATGAATTTCAGTAGTCATCTTCTTCACCATGATTTTCTCATCCATGAGTTACATTAAAGCCTCTGCAATAAAAATTTCTCCTTGTTATAATTTACCTCACCAATCCCTTCGTCTGGATTTGGTCTTTTGGTAAATACTGGTCCTCTTTCTGCTGGAACCTTTTGAGCATTCTCCACTGCTCCTTTAGGCTTCAAATCATCTGCAACTTCTAGAACACAATTGTCCTATTCATCCAACCTTTGTTGAATTTCTTCAGCACCTGCCACATTTTCTTCTTCACTTTAGAATCGTCTACTGGACTCCTTCATCACTACTCTCAAAGTTCTGATCTTCCTTCTACTGAGATTTTCCTGAACTGCTTGCAACCTAAATTCTGCAAACAGATTCTTCAAACTAGAGTTAAATAATACTTGTCAACTCACCTTCAAGATCACTGTTGATCTTGCTTTACCTCTTAACTGTACTGCATCTCTGTATGCTGCAATTTATCAGTTTTAAAATTTGATCTGTTTTCATCACACATGCATTCAGTTAGAAAAAAAAAACTTGAACCTTCAAACAGAGTTATTCCAACTCTGATACCACTTGATGGCAGGTTACCCTGCTTACCACATTCTTATTCCTTAACTATGCATATAAAAATTCATCCCAATTTAAAGCCCCAATTAAATATCAATCTGGGCAAACTCACTACTTTTGTGGAAGCTCTTATATCTCAAATCATAGATTTGAGATATTAAAATAAAATTCTTATGGTTATAAAAAAAACACACAACCCAGATTACAATTCTTCTATATATGGAAGCTCTATTTTTCTATTAGCCTATGGTTAAAAACCATATTTAAAACTCCCTTCTCAACATTTGACTTTCATTTAAAAACCCAACCAAATCTCATAATTTAACTTTGGTTCAAAGCACCAATCCCATTCGGTTCACCTTTCACCATCCATCAATCTTATAATGCATTTGGACTTCTTTAATATACAACAAGACCATATTAAAATTCCAACATTGATTCAAAGTCCCAAATATCAAGCATATTATTTATGGATACACGACTTATGCTTATTGACCATATTTCAAAGTTTAACTTTTCGTTATAAATTTAACATGAGTTTTAACTCACCAACTCTGCCAATGAATGAACTGCATAAAGGTCGATGTTCCACTTGCATAAGACATATCTGGCCCACCATTATTTCAACGTGAATATTGATTGAATCCAAAAATGGACGCACCATCACATTTTAACTCAACTATCCAAAGGATATCGCATCACGAAGATGCACAAATCTTATCCATAAAAAACTATGCGATATAAATGGTTTTTGAATACCACTCATTGACGTGTGTCAAACAATGGAAACTATTGCATTCGAAATGAAAAAAAAAAAACTTACCACTTGAGAGATTGTGCGATACTACTGGTTTGGATCTTTGAAACTACTTTAATGTTTCGTCGAATTCACAGTTCCACTTACTGGATCTCCTATGCCTTTATTTAAGGTTCCTTCCCTTGACTTGAACTCGGCTACGTTACCAGAGTTTTGCTCCTCATCTTCACTCAATCAGACCATCGCTTGTTTATTGAATATCTGCTTCACCGTTTGCACTATTTTAATTTCTCTGGTTCCACTTTAACTCGTCGACTCACCATTACTTGAGCGATCTCACATATATGTTCCTCTGTGTTTACTTCACGGTTTCGGCAAGTTTTAAAAATCTCGGCCCTTGGCTTCTATCATTTGATCTGCACTTGTACTCCATCATCCATTGACACAGGTTGCTCCACGGTTTTGTTTCAACAGATTTCATAAAGCCTTCGATGCACCATTCCGGGAACTAGAAACCCTTCTAGTCACAACAACATTGAACCCTTTTCAATTTTGTCAACAATAAGCTTATACAGACTCCAACTAGATCTTGTTATACTGAAAATTATGCAATCAAATGTGTGTTTATCTCCTAAAACCGAATTAGTCCCAATTCGGATTTCATTGAACCCGTTTATACTTCAATTTAATAGTTCAAACAGCTCACTTATTAGCATCGATCCACCACGATCTATACTAATTTTCCCAATAAGTATAAATCATACAGAACTTAAATAAATGAATATTTATCCCTTTGTAAAATCACAATAAATCTCCTGTACTCGTTCATCATATCATTTGAATAAAAGTTCTCTGTTCATAAACTCTGAATATTTTCAAACATAATTCAACAGTGAATGCCCATCTATTTTAGAATAGAATCCTTCATATATACATAAGAAATCAAATACAAAAACCTTCTTGTTACTGGCCTGATATTCAATCAATGGCCCTTCTACAAATGCCCGTAGGCTTGACAAACAAAACTCTGTTTTTCTTATTCTACTCTGTCTCTTGTCTCCTACCTGATATGTCTTTTAGGCTTATTAAATTTATACAAATTATGATGAACCAATTTAGGTTCAATCCCTTTAATCTCTCAACAAATCCTCGAAATCTGCAAACTCCGAAAATCTAGATTCTATCCCTAAAATCTTGAAACTAAATCTAACTTAGGATTTATAATCAATTCCTAAATATCTCAAATCTAAACTATCTGATTTCCCTCATGTTCTCCAATCAGTCGGGAACATTCACAAAATCCTCAAATTAATTAAAATCTCTCATTTAATTAATTAAAACACTCAAAACCCATTAATAATTACATAAGAATCAATATTATTAAAAAATCAAGACCCCTTATGTCTACTAAAATACAAGGTATTTTTCAGAACCTAATGCCCCTGCATCACCTTGGAGAGTTAACTCTCCACTCACCTAATCCAGGGCCCTACAACCTAGCTAGTTGGTGTATGATTAATGACAATGATACAAAAACTTCTAGTTTCCTTTAATTATATCTTTTGTTTTAAATTGGTTTTTATTTAAGTCAAGAGTATAGGGAAATGAAACTTATGGTTTTTGATGATGCAGAAGAAATCAATGAAATCCTAGTTACATGCAAGTGAAACAATTTCATTTCGATGAAAAGTGATCTCTACATGGGTTCTACGAAACTAATTAAGAAAAAAAAAAAAAAAAATTCTTTTCAAACACTCACACATCACACAATCCAGAAAACTATGAAAAAGACTAGAAATTCTCAAATTCACTTAATGCAAACTACCAATGATATGCAAATTCTAAGATGCTAACTCTAAAGAAGCAAAAAAGAGTCTCTAGAAATTAAATGGTTCGATAACTTTTATTAGGGGAATTTTGAGGTCTAAAATGGGCCTCATAATAAAAATAAAATAATAAATAAACCAATAAAATAATATTTATGAATTTTCAATTAATTTTTTCAACCATAATCCATGCAACCATAGTTAAATTCAGTTCAAAAGTTGTACCAAAATAAAATTAATAAAAAAATTGTATTGATGTGACTATAAATAAGAATGATCTTTTCAAGAAAAAGTCATTATCATTGAACAAATAATGCATTTGTCCTTTGTACTTTAATACCTTAAAATAAAATATAAATATAAATTTATAAATTCTTAATTAAATTATATGCTATTAATTAAAATCTGTATTATTTAAATTGTATAATAATATGTAATTACTAGCAATTGCACCGGGAGGTGCAAAGGAACGCTGAAAGGAAACCTTCCAATGATGTAAGGGGGGCAAAACAGGTAGATGTTGAGTTAATTCTTCTCCAACTCTTCCTAGGAGAACAGAGGAAGAAGAATAGATGGCCTCCAGGGACTGAAATCAACCGAATTCACTATCATGCCGTCTCTAGTAACATAGCAATGGAATGTAGCCTTTCGGGAGGGCGTATACTTGTTATTGCTTGGGGTTATGGTCTAAGAAGTTCGAACATCAAAATATAATGAGAGGATATTTCCTTTTAATACAGTTTACAAGGGGAGGATTTCTATTAATATTCAAGCACTTTATAAAAGAGAGAGATAGTCTCTGTGCATTATTTAAAGGATATTCAATTGTTTTTATTATTATCGAATAAATTAAATGTTAAAAGTAATTAAACAATATTTAAAGTTTGAATTTATATATTTATTTTATTTTTAATAATTACATGCTATGATAAGAAAAGATTTCAAAACCAATAAAAAAAATAAGAAAAATAAAAATAAAAATTAATTAAATAAATAAATAAATAGAAATAAAATAAAATAAAGATATAATTAAAATTAAAAATAAAATAGATAAAAATAAATAAATAAAATAAAAATTAAATTCTTAATTACAAAAACAAGAATAAAATAAATAAATAAATAGAAATAAAATAAAATAAAGATTAATAAATAAATAAATAAACAAACAAATAAATAAAATGAAATAAAAAGTAAAATTACATAAATAACAAATTAATAATTTTAAAATTAAAAATTAATATTTTTATTAAAATAAATATAAATATTTAAAATTCAAATTATAAAGTTTGATTATTTGGTTTACTTTTCCCGCGATCAAAATGGAAGGCATATCTCATTGGATTTTAACAAGCGCACCTCAAATAAAATGCATAATTCATGAATCTTACAAAGACAATGGCTCCATGAACCAATATGGACCACTTGCAGACTCAATTGGTGGACTTGTGTACAAGAGAAATCCAAATACAGGAATATTCCGTATAAACAAGAACCAATTACGAGCAAGATGATCTTCTTTAACATGTGGCTGAATTATATGATTAAACAATTAGATAGGTATTTGTTATATTGATAATTTGAGATAATTCTAAGTAATTATATTTGAATGTCCTTTTATTCTAAGGAGACTAGTAAAAAGAACAACAGTGAAAGCATAATAAAGAATTCCATTGTATTGTCTACAGAAATAGAGACGTAATGAGAAGAGATCTATGTAATAAAAATAATATGATGATTGTTTAATAGCTTGAGAAATTGTGTTAATGAGGAGATCTATATATAATAAAAATAATATGATGGTTGTTGAATAACTTGAGAAATTTTGTTTGAATTTATCAAGTCAACTTAAGATTGCAATTGTGATTTCATCGATATATTTTTTTCTATTTTATCTTTTGCAATATGCATCACAAGCACACTTCATGTCATTCCACTAGAAGATGCTATCACCAAAATCACGTGACTTTGGTCAAGCATGCATGAATGTATAATTAAATGTGTTAACTAAATGAAAATATACCCATTTTACAAATTACAAATTAGTAATTAAATGTGTTAACTCCATTTTACAAATTAGTGATTAAATGTGTTAACTGAATGTAATTATACTCATTGATTAAATGTGTTTACCGAATGTAACTACACATTTTACATTTTGATATGAACTAACCGGCCGGCATTTTTCCAAACTAAGTTAACATATCCTCACCATATCTGGATCCTGGCTTTTCAAAATCTAGCAGATCTATAATCTGGATCTGTGTCCATATCCTGCCTCCTGCTAACTTAGTTACCATATGATGCTATTCTAGGTCTGGTTGCTTCCTTCCTGCTCACTTTTGACAAATAAACAAGCTAGGAATTGACATATGTTTTAAGGTTTGCCTAGGACACACTAATAAACGACTTAAAATTTAAAAAATATATAGGTGTATAGCACAACATACTTGAACAATGAAAACTAAATAATAATTTCTCTCTGTTAATTCCACTGGCATCCACAATGGAACTTCTTTGCACTTGCTAAAAAGTTTGACTTGCCTATTACTATATATAAAAGGTAGGATTAACAGATCAGACGATGTAAGTTTGTCATTACTGAATAATGCTACAAGGAAACAAGATAAATAAATATGACAAACCTTCCAGAGAGATAGAAAGAGGAACCAGAGGAACCCTTTTTCAGTGTCGGTAAAAGCTGCAGTGAAGACATGTTGGTGAAATTGACTATTTATTGTGATGCTGAAATAACTGATCTTTATAAAGGAAAATCTCTCCTAAGAGGCTTTATGAAACATGTGCCAGTGTTCTCATAAGATATTCACACTGGAAATGTAACTCTCTCCAGTTTCTGCAGTCACAAAACCTCAGTCATGAATTGAGATAAATGTAATTCTGTTATGTGAAAAAAAATGCAATGTGTAGAGACAGCAGATCAGTGTAATTCTGCTATGGTTAAAAAAAATGTTGTGTGTAGAGACAGCACAGAAGAATGAAAAATAACCAGATAAAGCCTGAACATTATGATGATATTCTTCATTGAAAATTTAGTCCCCGTACAGTCAATGCATATGGCATTTTTGCAAAGTAATTTCTACGTCATTCCAGCGTCCATTCTTGATAATTAGAATTTAGCATTACTTGTTCCAACTCATGCTAAGCTATAATAACTATCTTGAAACACTCCAATTCAAACATTCATAAAAGGAACCCATTTTTTTTAATAGCATGTGTAGTATTTTACTATGCATCATAAGTATCCAAACACTGCAAGTTCTTATGTACTCTCTATAGAGTGCTGACAATCGAATTGTGTAAATTAGAAATGCCCCACCTAGATCAGATGGCACTAGACATGAACTGTTTTTATTAACAGGCAAAAATGGAATCTGGCCAGTACTAGAAAGCCATTTTCATTCTCAGACGTTTGTGAAATAACCCAAAATGGAGAGCATACTCATGTAAAAGCCGGGCAACATTGCACATAAAGCATACTCATGTAATAGTCCGGCAACATTGCACATAGAATGGTATAATAAAGATTCTTCTCTTGGCTGAAGTAATGAAAATATGAAAAAACAAACATAGTCAAATACATAACAGCATAGGTCTTAACCATTCATCATAAAAAACTGTCCATGAATAACAAATAGCACACTTACCTTGCTGCCAAGTTGGTTGGCTAAGCTTGGATCACCCATGGGATGTTCAAAGAGTCCCATGGTGAATTTAACTGTCAAAATTCTTTGAACTGCATCATTTATTCTACTCATAGGTATGAAACCGCCCTTAACTTGCATAGTGAGGTCGTTAATAAAGTCAGCAAAATTGTCGGGAACCATCACCTACGAAGCAAATTTCCAATAGAAAAAGTCAGGCGTGACTCTCACAGGTATCATACTTAATAGACTGTCACAAGTATATGCAGTATTTAATTGTGAATACTGAAAATTGAGCAATGCTATCTAGTATGGAAGACAAGAACACTACCATGTCAATCCCTGCACCCACACTTTCAAGGACTGACAAAGAATAATTAGCATTCGGTGGGCTAGTTATCCTGTCAATACCTTGCCAATCTGAAATAACAAAGCCCTGTAACCAATACAAGAAGGCATCATTGTAAAATTAAAAGAAAAAAACTGATTGAATGTTTTACAGAATGTAATTTTTTGAAAAAGAAAAAAACCAAAACCAATCAAAATTCTATAAACAAACGGTAATAATACCTGGAAGCGAAGTTGCTTCTTTAAAACATGAGAAATGAGAAAACGGTTGGCGTGCATCTTCTGTCCATTCCAACTGGAATAGGAAACCATAATGGTGGAGACTCCTTTGGCAATGGCATCAAAATAGGGGGTCATGTGGATGTTGACTAATTGTTTATAACTGCTGACAGTGTTACTCTCATCGACACCCTGCGTTGTTCCGCCACCGCCCACAAAGTGCTTAGCACATGCTACAACATTTGACCTGGCAAACATCCATAAATCACATAGTTAGAAAATTATTTCAAGAAACTGTGGTATAATTGATTGATCGAAGAAATTCATATTCTAAGAATAGACAAAACAGAAGGTTTGAAACTTAATGTCCAGCTATAGAGAAAACTGTGACACAATTGATTGATCAAAGAAATTTATGTTCTAAGTAGGGATAAAACAAAAAGGTCTGAAGCTTGTTGTCCAGCTATATAGAAAACTGTGGCATAATTGACTTATCAAAGAAAGTCATGTTCTAAGTATTCATAAAACAAAAGGTTTGAAACTTACTGTACAACTACAAACGGCACCCCCTTTGTAAAATTAGCAGGAGGCTGCCCCTGCAGGCCAAAGATAATCTCTGTCATGGACTTGACTATTGTTGGATCCTCGCTGTAGCTCTCATAGCAGCGCCCCCACCGAGGATCTATGCAAACCTACTCACAACAAAGGAGACATTCTCAGCAGTGAAAACTTCTCTCATTTTGAATAAACTTCCATCAAGCACATCCGTGCCAGAGTCTTACAGCAACACATGGAGCAAATGTGTACTGAATGCCAGTAGATCAAATTTCCAGAGCTGTGGCTGCTCCAATTATTTTAACCAGATCGGGATCCCTGTATCCATAAAACGTTGATACAAATTGTTAGGCAAAGTTTCTAGAAGATTTTGATTTTGGGGTCAGTAATCAGAAGCCAGAGTTCCCACGATATATTAAGCATCAATATTTTCACCCTGATTTTGTTATCATCCCAATTCACTAACTCAAGATTTTTCTCATAATCATCCCGATGACCCCAGTTACTTTCCAAATCACTGCCTACTAACATTCTGCTCTTTGCAATCATTGCAATCCGAGTGACCCTTGGCACTTTCCAAATCATAATACTAATGCCTTCCGATATAGGCCCAGGCTGATTTCCCAAAGTAACCAGGCTACAATCTCTAGTAATGTCCAAAGATTTAGGGGTTTTCATTAAAATAACAGACAACTCAACCTACTCGTTTGTTTAAATCATTAGCCATGAAATTTTGAAGATGAAGGGGAGGACGAATCCGAGAGGGACGAGGTAGGGGGGCGCAGAATTTTGCCTCTGCTACTGCCCCTCCTGCATCCCATTCTCTGTCTTAAATGGGGCATGGCTATCTTGGCAGCAGAAGGCCGACTCGAAGGAGCAGAAGCAACAAAATGGTGTACATTGGGAGTCGAATAATCAACAGCAAAAGACTGAGGACCGGGAATTGCGTTCCTTACCGAGCTAATGGAAGGAAAGCAGGCGCGCGACTCAGTCTTTCTGCTGCAGCATACACTCTGTGAGAAGTGGGCGCCTTCAACTGTTTCAATGCAGCTGAGAATTTGACACCGCCACCCTGTCTTTGTGCGAGAGCTTGGCTTCGTAGCAACAGCGGAGCAGATGCAATGCTAAGGCTTCGCAACATCAACAAATCTTCCGGAGAATTCCATTTTGTGGAGCAGGACGATGGAGTCTCGACCATCGAGCTTCATTAAAGAGCAGTTATGGTTGGCGGGGGCACAGTTGTTTAAAAACTTAATGCGAGCGTGGGTGGCCATGTGGAGAAGCCACATGCCAATCCAGCTCATCATCAACGTACTCTCGCTAATGAACACGCATAAGGCAAATGTCAAGTTTTAACTGGCGGTAAGAACGATGAGAACGCGTTCTGATTGGCTGACTGAAAAATCGCATTCGAAAAGCCCATAAAGGGAACGCTTTCAGCGTAAATATATAATATAATAAAATAAATGTATAGGGATATGCATTGTTTCTTTCTAGAAATATGAATTGAAAATAATATATTTTTACTCAAAAAGTGTGAAATGACGTTTATTATGAGTACTTTACTTTGACTTTAAAAGTATTTAGAGCACTACCATGGTTAACCATGAGTTTTTATCCACCATTTAGAATGTGACAAGTAAGTACCTTCAACTCAAGCAATGCTAGCACAACCATTAGGGATGATGTCATCGCCTAAAATGTGATTCGTTCTCATAAAGTGAATTTTGATTGTACATTTTCCTTAGGAGGCCCATTTTAAACCTCAAAATTCCTCTAATGTTGACAGAAAAACAAGGCTAGTTCCAAAAAAAACTCCTATGCATAAGAATGCCAAAATGCACTTGATACAAAAGAGAGAAATCAAGAAAAGACTTCCTTCAAAATCAAGCTAAGAACCAAAGACTAGAACCCAACAAAAAAGCTTCAAAAAATATGATGAAACTGTAAAAACAAAATCAAAGCAAAATTTATGGAAAACACAAATTTTTTTTGGGCTTTTCACTTATAATGGAAGAAAAATGATTTTAAGAAGACAAGCATAAACTACCCAATAACCGAAATCAAACAAAAGGAGTGTCAAGTTTCAACAAGGCTTCAAGGTGCTCAAGCCAACTATGCTACTTTCGTAACGGGACTCAAATGAGCAAAAAGAAACACAAAACTCAAATAATTGATTCAGTACATTAGTATAATATTTCAGTGAATAACAAAGAAAACCAAAAAGATATTCTTCAAGATTCACAACAAGGAAGGTTCAGGAAATCAAGAAAACCAAGATAGGCCAGGAAGGAAAAAACTGCAAGTAGAGCAATGCCTAGGGCCAAGAAGAGAAAATGAGTAGAGTCTCACTGTTCTAAATGACTAGAATAGCCAAGAACTTTAAGAAAATATCTTGGTGCTTCAGCCACAATTTCAATCATGTAGGAAAAGAAATTTACCAAATGGCTACGTTTTCAAAAAAACAAGAGAGAAAAAGATATGCAATCACCATAAACATAGTCCAGATACCTTAAATACACCACATGAATGGTTCACCACAGACAGAAATGACTACCGAGGCTAAAAACTCAAATTTGCAAATTTTTCTAGGCATACACAGTTTTGTAGTGTGCAACTAGTGTGTATACGCGACTGTAACCAAGGAAACTCGCGTATACGCGGGTCCCTTTGGAAAATATAGGAGGTATAAGTGACTGTGCAGAGACTAAGTTGCATATGGAAATAAAGATAAGGAAAAAGAAAAGAAAAAATTCAAGCCTAATCAAGGGACCAGGTCATCTAACTGATTGAAAAATGACTTACTAGACTGTAAAAAGTGATAAAACATGTCAGTAACCTACAAAATAGATAAAACAACCCAAACTTGGAATCACACAAATGTGATCCCCAGTGGAATCACCATTTATGTTTCGGGAAATGTTACCCTAAAAGTCTTGGGTTGATCAACCTTCACAGATCAGGGGCATTTCATTACAAGAAGGACTCACTTAACCAACTTCTATGCATTAAACTAGAACCTACCGGTTGCAAACCTTACTCGGATATCCTTCAGTTGTAGTAGATCTCGTTGGGTGCAAACCCCCTGTAACTCTTTGTGCTCTAAAATCTATAAATTAGCAAAGAAGAAGCACAAAATCCTAGTTGTACAACATATATATGTTCTAGATGTTAGTGAAAAACATGCATAATCTCATAAAAACAATATTAAATGAA
Organism: Pinus albicaulis; assembly: GCA_034641835.2. Taxonomy (NCBI): domain Eukaryota; kingdom Viridiplantae; phylum Streptophyta; class Pinopsida; order Pinales; family Pinaceae; genus Pinus; species Pinus albicaulis. Next base: position 95,701,707 of record CM076580.1, read on the forward strand.
CAATTTCAGATCATTACACATGTATAAAATATTATTGACACGTAAACATCAGGAACACGATGGCACTTCTGTTATTAATTACATATACATTAAAAAAACGTGGAGAGATCACCTGAAATCTGCCACGGCAGTTGAGCAGATCGTCCTTTGGATCTGTCCAGACCCAGCCTCTCAAGATTTCTTCCAAGAATAGTGCACAATAGATGTCACATAGGGTGAGTGAACATCTCAAGGAAACAAGGGTTTCCTGAAAATATCTGAGAAGTCTAGGATACAAAGGGAATATATCAGACTTGGATAGGGCTCCAACAATGTATAATATATATATTTCTCTTTCTCTTCCTCCCTTAGGCCATTCCCTTGAGGGGCTTTTATAATCCCTCAAATTATTTCTTAGAGTTGGGAACAGTTAGGCCATGGGATGGGGTAGTTAAGTTACAAGAAAAACTGTAAACCTCACCTCAAAAATAGGGAAATTATATATATTTTTAATGTTAAAAATGCATACGCAGTTCTCTATGTACGGACTTAGGTGTATACGTGGAAAAGTCTGGGTAGGGTCATGTATGGGCTTTAAGAAATTGTTTTTTGAGAAATATGTCCAAGTCTGAAGGGAAGGGTTTCCCAAGGCCAATGTATAAGTCATCAAGTATATTCTGGTGGTAAATGATGTTATAACACCTATCCAAGTTGCAGGTTTCATTTTCCAATGCACAATCAAAGCTTAAAATGGAAAATATTTACTCCATGGCCAAAGATACAAGAATTAAATCCCTGAAGGATTTAGTGATACAAATTGGGTATGACCCAAGAAACATAACAGTGGTAGAAGAATTTGTAAGAAATAAGAATGCAGATATAGCTGCTTTGAGGAAGCAGCTGAAGATGCTAGCAATGGAAGATCCTATATATAACAAAGGATAGAGAGGAAAATGAAACATAGAATTCTGAAATGATGAAGTTAATCATTGAACAAGCCGAATAGATCTAGAAAATGGAAAATGAGATGGAGAAGATGATAAGATTAGAAACCAAAATCAATAAGAGAAGCAATAAAGGAAGAAATAAAAGAAGCAGCCAAAGCCATGATTCCATTACAAGCAGTCCCTCTTGTTGTCATTCATTCAGAAACATCTACAACTTTAAGTACATCAAGTGGAGGCACTGAGCAGTTACCTAAGGCCATGGAAAACATGTCTTTACAGACAACAGAAATAAAAATGATGCAACACCAAGTCAATACCCTACAAGATTAGATAAAGAGAAATGGTTCAACACATTCTATAGAGTTGTAGATAAGCAAAAAATGGAAAAAGAGTCTACAGAAGTCTATTTACGAGTCTTCTATTGGGAATATGGTAGGAAGAGTCAAAGAAATCATCTGGTTGAATATAAGTGACTCCATGAATGAGATATTTTTGTCCATCTAGATACTATTTTAGCAGAGAGATCTAATTGATATAGTAAGGGTTGCTATAGAAAATGCAAAGAGTGAGCTTGGAGATAAGCCTGAAACTACTACAAATATCATCAAATTTCTAAATTCCAAAAGAATTTTTGAATTGGAACCCATTGGAGTTGAGAACAGGACTGCAACCATACTTGAGGTCAAGAAAGCATTAAACAAGAAGCGTTTAGTTACATGAGTAGAAGAGAAGTGTCATCAACTTCAGATTGGAGTAAGTAGATTCTTCAAAAGAGTTGAACCTCCGAACAAAAAAGGATTAACTTACTTATTTGTGATAAATGAAAATATTATGGCTAAGCCAGATTATGTAAAGAATCTCACTGATATTTCCAAGGATGCATCCAAGAATGCCAATATGAAGAACACTATGACAGGGAGGGATTTCTATGTAGCTCTTAGCAATGAAATTTTCATACAGCATGAAATCAAGCACATTTTCCATCTAAAGCCAACATTCATGAAATATACAGAGACTAATGAAATCTACCTAAATTTAATCAGAATCAAGATTCTGAATCCATAGGAATGGGAGAAATTATGTGACTATTAGGAAGGGTGACAGCTCAACATGCCAGTGTATTAGTTCTGCATATCAATCTCGGATCTACCAGCACATCAATCCACTACAACACCTAATAATGACTTTATGGAGATTTCAGCCATCTGTCAAAGTTGTTTTAATGTGTCCACGCAGTGGTAACAATTGTCAATAACCAATTACCATTGTAATAAATATAATAATGCCTCTGTTGATATGACAATCAGTAGGAATTAGTTTAAATATTTCATTTTTACTTAGTATTAGGGGTTGGACCCTAGATTGTAAGCTTTTTTTCATTGGAGAATTTGTAATTTTAGAGCTGGAGCATCAATATAAAGGACCATTTTGCAAGATTCATGTGCTGTATTTTCTTGGTGATGTATTTTCTTTAGTATGTTTAATTTTTCCACTGTGTTTTATTTCAATGTATCATGTTCGAATTGTAAAAGAGAAATTTGAAGGTTAATATTTGATGCATAGAGCACCTTAATTCTGGTTGTATTTACAATTTCAGTGTTCTTCCTCTGATGTCTGGTTTAAGAATACTTAATTTCTTTTAAACCATTACTGAAATCATTTTTCTTCATTCCATATTTCAATTTGTTACAAAGAACTAGTATATACAACTATCTTGCCTTGCAATTTCTCTAGACTATTGATGCATACATGTAGCCTGTGTTGACTCCATATCCCAATGGAAATAGTTTAAAGAGATCCCTTAGTCCAACCAAAACTATCAATAAAAAACAACTCTCATAATCAATTTAACTAGCCTAATATCAGAAAACTTAAAAACAAAGCTCTATCTTATGGAGATATCCCTCTTTGAGTCTAGGAGAGCTAGATCCTAAGCTCCAAATTGGTTTGATGTTGTAATTTTATGATTATTCTTGTCAATCTTAAAATTATAAAATGATAATAGGTTCTATGTATCTTTCTTCTTTTGTCAGATCTAAGGGAATGATGACTCTAGCTTCATTGTTTTCAAACTCTATCCTTCGCTTATGAAGGTTTATGAAACCGTCCATATCAATAGCCCAGTACAATCCTAACAATATAGGATAAGGAATAGTATCATCCAAAATTTGTATAACCTCAAAATCTACAAGTACCTTCACACCTTCAATACTGAATGACCTGTGACAACCTTCCTAATGGAAAGATTTTCTATTGATTTTCCATGCGCAGTTGAATGGTAGACCATTCCAGATTGGGTTCTCCCATGCGATGCCAATTTTTCTTAGGTAAGACATTTTTATCAGACCTTGGATCTAGAATCACCTCATCCATCTCATAAGCACCGATCTGAGCAATCATGCGCATCTCTCGCCTCATCCTCTTCTTATTCTTGTAGATTTTGTTGACAACTATTTGTTCCATTAGAGGTTGTTTCCTCTCTACGCAATTATCTATCACTGCCTTAAGGTTCTCTACCACCTTTTTGTTGTGCATTAAATTAATGCAAGCTTGTAAAAATGGCTTGATTTATTCATCTACCCATGCCTCCTTCATGGGTCTACCTGATGTCGATGCGCTTCACTTTGCAAGCCCCTTTATCACTTCAAAAAAAGTCTCCTTTGCGCATTGTAAATCAAATTCATTTTTGTTCTCAGTTGCCTTACGAATCCAAAGGTCAGTATCTAGATTTTCTCCCTTATCCTCATTAGTGGCGGCACTACTCCTAGTGACCACATTCACGCTAGGATCTTCCTCACGGGTTTCTTCTCTAACCATATGATGATTCTAAGTAGGAGTCTGTGTCTTTTTCTCCTGCATCTTAGCAATTAAAACAATACCATCTTCTATTACATGGTAAAACTATCTATAATACCTCCATGATTTTTGCTCTGGATTTGGACAGTCGTGCCGATAGTTACCAGCATCTCCGTATTTGTAGAAAATAACCTGCCTCCTTCCTCGACTAGCAAATCCACCTCCTCTTCCTCTTCCTCTATTATGAAATCCACCACACCCAGATGGGGATGCTGGTGAGGTAGGTTCAACCTGTATTTTATATATTTCATATTTGTCCAACATCATATGATAAGTATGTCAGTGTTGCTCATCATGTCCCAATGACGAACATAATCTACAAAAAATTTTCCTCATCTCAGGCTAATACTTTTTGACCCTTAGACAAAATTTTGTTTCATGAGAACTCGTAACCTGGCAGATCATGCACCATACTCACCTAGTTTCACTCTTCAATGGGCTAGGTCCTCAAGCGTTCAGATAATTATTGAAGATAGAATATTGATCATTGTGACACCAAACAAATTTACATTTTATGCACTAGACCTCTACGCACACCTCCTTTCCCTTATCTTTGTGTATATTCTGAATCTCCAAATGCATCGCTTCTAACTGACACTAAATCTAATGAGTTCCAAGTGCAACAGGTGTTGGTGTAGCTTGTAACTTCATTGCAATATCCATAGACTCAACCTGCGTGGAAATATTCTATTGACCTGAGGGTTGGCAAAGATGTCAGAGCAACATAGAAATAAACCACTCCTTGTGTTCGGTATCATCAATAGTGAATCCACAATCTCTGATAATGCACTTCAGCCTTTGATCTGCCTTCCACATAGATTCATTTAAGTCCTAGTGTATCTCTTTCATTTCTGTAACCAACTACGCATATGACTTAGGCTTCTTGAATTTTTATTTTAGGGCATATTTCACTTCATGTAGGGTGGCATTAGGGTTTTCTTGGACCTATTTGATATACCATTCAAATGCACGATCTTGGAAAACATTTTCTAACTACGCTTTTTTAACATCATCATTATTAACCTGTTGAGCTCTCCATACAAAATCAGTCACAAACCAAAAGTGCTCAGTATATTCATTCCCAATCGCTATAAAAGTACGTAGCTTCATAGACGTGGCCATATCTACACTTGGAGGAGGTGGAGGTGGAGGTAAAGTGCACGGTGGAGTGGAATATTTGGGAGATGAGTGTGGAAGTGGAGTGGATGGGATCTGAAACATGGTCAATGCTCCCTAGTTGTTTTGATTTGGTGAAACTTCTTATTGGGAGAATTCCTCTTATTTATAGTGTGTGGACTCACTAGAGATGTTGGTATTCGGTTCACCATCACTATCATATCTACACTTAATAGGACTATAAATAAATCCTTTTCTTGGTTTGCGCAGCAAATTTTTCCACTACGCGTAGTCGGGCCTCTTTGGTACATTCTCGCAATATGTTGGCACAAAGAGCCATATTCACATAATAACAGCTTCAAAAATAACTTCAAAGAGCACATGAAATTACCTCTAGGACCCTTGAAAAATATCCTTTCTGCTTCAAAGTATGACAAAAACTGATCAATGGAAAATTTAGTCAAAAATCCTCTGAAGACACGATCGATCCAATGATATATCGTTCAGGTGATCTTATTCCTTGTCTTTTCTAATTTTCATACTAATTCAGGAGTCCATTCAGTGATTACATCATCCTTCATGCAAGTATTGAATTTAGTCAATCTCCAAAACCACTCATGCAACTCAATTGCGAAGGAGAAAAATAATATCTCGTGAACTTCTATATATATGTACTTCTAAACCCACTTTTTGGTAGATATCTTAGAGCTTCGATTCTCTTGGATCACTAATTCAAGGATCTTTCTATATAGAAAATATTTAAATTTATTTTGCATAGGGTGCCACAACATTAAATCTCCCTAAAATGATCCCGGTCCCAGCAAAGGAACCATTTGTTGGCTTAAGGGGTCTTGAACGGGGTTCATAGTTATTGTGCAACCAATAAACCCTCCAACTACTGGCCCTTTTGGCAATGACTTTCTTGCACAGATCAAAGTCTCATCTGAAGCAGTATGGGGGGGGGGGGGGTGTTGGAGCCAAGTTTCTGCACCTTAGGGAAGAAATTAATGCGATGGCCCTATATAGGTTTATAAAAAAATGTGTTGCATATTGGAAAAAAATGCACGTAACTACATAACAATACTTATTAGATTAGCTTGTCATGAATACAGATAATGCATAAACAGATGGATTGTAGATTAACTTCATCACAGATATAGAATAACATAATTGGATCTTCACAATGTGCAACAACTTAAGCAGGTTTATTCATGTAGTCAACCATCCACATTTAATTATTTCTAAAGAACATATTTACTCATGCAGCTATAACAGAAGTAAAGCAATCCCAAAGTAAAATCAATAAACAAATAACATAGTGCTTCACCAAAACCGGTCTTTGTATTAGATCAAATAGTTCAATATAATAAACTTTCCCCTTACAATTACCCTTCTACGCACACATCCAGGACAAGGTCTCTGTGCACATAGCTAGTAGGAGCCTTTCTACCCAACCTAGACTTACAAAATGTATCAGAAAAGCATAAATTTACTCAAATCCAAAACGTTACATATCTTGACGACCTGCTTAGGCTCGATCTATCTGTAATGTTATCTATCTAAGTGCGCATATACTATGGTCTCAAACCATGGTTTGAGGCCACAATTTACCCTTACAACCAATTTACATAAAAGAGGGACTTTGACCCACCACAAATCCCCTTGACCTTTCCACGCAATGTGCATATGCAAAATTACATACCAAAATGGTACTAAAAAATGTACCCCATGTGACCTCGCTCCAATAGTACCTATAATCAAAATGCATTGTACTTACTGATCCTGATGTCCTCTTGCACTTTCCTTCTCTTCCTTTGCCTTATTTCTCCAAATATCCAAGTATTCCACACCCTCCAAGAGTGCTTCAAGAAAACTCTAAGTATCCAAGAGTATGAGAGAGAGAGAGAGAGAGAGAGAGAGAATAATGAGAGCTCCAAAAATTCATTGAACAAAAGCCATGAACTGATCCTCAGAAGCCTTTTTATTAATGATGCCTCTATTTTCTTCATTTTCCATTATTTTTTTTCATTTTCCTCCTCACATACAAACTATGACATTTCACCTCCCTTTTCTCATATTTTCCATTATTTTCATAAATAAATGCCAATAATTTCCACTTTTCCTTTCTAAATCTCTGGACATTGTCGTTGCCAATTTCCTTAGTCGTAATAAACCATGTAACACTCACACTAGCATTTTTTTCCAAAAATTTAGCTTTGAATACGTGTCCCATGACCTTGGTTATTATTTTTCCTTTATTAAATTTTATTACATGGAATTTTCACCAAGGCTGTTACAAAAGCCTCCACCTTGGGGGAACACCATCCTCAGTGGTCAACGACACCTAAAACCAAAAATACTATTGTAAGCAAAAAATATTTCCCAATGAGTTTTATAACTTAGCTTGTTGTAGTATTTACAACGATCAACCTGCTAAGAATCAAACCAACATAACACCCATACCACTTATTTTAGCCTTATAACATAGCTCATGGTTGTATTTACATCAATACATATGTATTATAACAAACCATCATAGGAACATATACCAAAACATTTTCTCAACCAATGAATGAGGATGGATACATTGCCCCCATCTGATCCGCCATCTCCCATGTATTTTCATTAGGCCCAAAGTGCTTCCATTTCACTTTAACCTACTCAATTGCTCGATTCCAGAGAATTCGTGTTTTTCTATGCAAAATGCGCTGAGGTTCTAGTTGGAATTCTCCTTCTGTCTCCACCTGCAATACCAAAAATTCAATCACATGATCAAAATATTTAACATATTTCTTAATTAATGACACATGGAAAACAACATGGACTTTCACTGCCAAAGGAAACACGATTTGATAGGATACTAACCCAATCCTCTCAATAATCATAAAAGGTCCACAAAATTGTGGTGCCATCTTGGCACATGATCCAATCTGCAAGGAGCTCTTCTTTGGCTTGATGTGTAAGTACACTTGTTCCCCAACTTGAAACTCCTTAAACAACTTGCTCTGGTCAAAATAACTCTTATTCCTATCATATGCTGCTTTTAGATTCTTCTTAATTACCTTCATTTCCTGTTCCATTTATGCTAATATGTCTGATCCAATCACTACTATATTCATCGGATCACTCCAATTGATGGGAGTATTGTGACTCTGCCCACACAATGCCTTGTATGGACTCATCCTCATTTATTCTTGGTACCCACTGTTGTAAGCAAACTCAACCAGTGGAAGAAACTCTTCCCACTTTTTTTGTTGATGCATCACATACATCCTCAACATATCCTGCAATATCTTGTTGACCCTCTCTATTTTTCCATCATTATGTGGATGATACATTGTGCTGAAGCCCAACTACATGCCAAAACTTGCAAACAACTCCTTCCAAAACTTGGAAGTGAGTATTTCATCCTTGTTTGATACAATATCCTATGGTACACCATTTAATCTTACTACATCTCTCATGAAGAACTGTGTTACACTGCTAGTTGAGAATGTAGACTTAACTAGAATGTTGTGTGCTACCTTTGTTAACCTGTCCACAACAACCATCATAGAATCATGTTGTATTACTGTCCTCAGCAAACCTATGATAAATTCTATGGAAATTACCTCCCATTTCCATTATGGAATCACAATCGGCTATAATAGTCCACCTGGATGCTTACATTCTACCTTAACCTATTGACAATCTAAGCACCTAGCTATAAACTCTGCTACATCATTCTTCAAATTTTACCAATAGTAGGACTTATTTACTATGGTCAATGTATTTTTATAGCCTACATGACCTGAATATGGTTTCACATGAAACTACCTCAAAATCACCTTCTTGAGCTCACTACTATCTCACATGTATATCTTGTCTCTAAACCTCACCATGCCATCTACTATGAGACAATAATCCACATTTGTACACCTGCGCCTCTACCTATACCACTACCTATATAAATATACGTGTAATCTGCTACAACCTATCTACAATATCCATATACCTGTGATCATGCTGACTTGCATGCAAGATCCTATCCTGTAAATCTATCCTATAAGAGCTTATTAGGGTCCCGTGATTTAGTAGATTGGTACACCAAATGCACAAGCTAACATGAAACCAGTCTTTGGAGTCCTAGGACCCAGCCTTCCTGGACTCAGAGAGGGCTCTCTCTATTGTATGCAAAGGAAGTGAAATTTTTGCTATTAGGGTTTGATTTTAGGCTAGTTATTAAGTGTAGGGTTTGTTGTCTGTTTGGTTGGGTAAGATGGTCAAGTAGAATAGGTGGAGTAAGAGGTCTACAAATCATTGGGCTATGGAGTCTATGAAACTCATGGATATCTCAAGAATGAGTCAGAGTTCATCACAGGGAAAATTTAGTGTGGTCAACTAGATCCTTAAGGTATGTGTGGAGTGGAATGACCAATAAGTTGGTGAAAAAAGTAGGTGTCTAAGGGCAGTAAAGAATCCTTAAACAAATACCTCTTAAACAAGATGTCTCAAATACATGATCAACATAAGAACATAATAATAATTTAGGGAAAACCAATAGCTCTTAGATTATACTTTAAGCAAACAAGCATTCAAGATGAACAAGTTAGTGAACCATAGAAAGCAAGAAACATATCTAACTATTAGTGATTTCACATTCAATATTTAGAAAACATTCAAGATAACAAATAACTTTAATGAATGAAGAGGGAAGGCCTAAACATCAATTATCAAGCTACAAATAACTTTAAGGCAACTTCCCAAGCATGGACAAAGGGCATGATCAAAACATGGCCTCTTTGGCTAAACCTAACAAGTAATACTTCAAAGAGAGATTCCAAAATAGAGTTTAAATAGGATGAAATAGGCAGGGCTAACCATAAAACATATTTGAAACTACTGTATTTAACAATTCATGGAATAAAAAATCATAGGAGGTCTAAGGAGTAGCTAAGAATTCCTTAAACAAACCCAGCAGAGGAAAACACAAAGATAATAGAAACAGGAAGGACTAAGGTGCCTCAAAAAACATTTCTTAACCTATAATCTTCTATTTTGCTACAACATAGAAGGATGTAAACATAGTGAAAACATCAGAAAACAATAACATAAGAGAGAATCACTTCACCAATAACCAAGCTCAGGGATCCTGCAAGCAAGCCTTCATCATCATCAATCAAAGAAAATCATTCACAAGCTCCACAACACCAAATTGCTCTTGAACCTCAAAAAACCATGTATTGCTCTCAAAACTCATCAAATGCCAACTTTTACAATGAAATCCCTCATGTTGTATTTAACTCAGCAAAGGAGGGAAAAAACACTAGATAGGGTTGGAAAATCTCAAAATCACTCATAAATTGTCATTAATGCCCAAGAGACCATGCAAGGCCCAAGGCACAAAATATCCCATGAAATAAATGCCAAAATAACTTCTAGCACCTAATTATAGAGTGATTTTCTTAAAAAAACACTAAAATATGATTTTACAATAAATGAGTGTGTTTTGTTGACTTTTGGCCAAAAACGCACTACATAGTCCATTAGCACAGCGCCACCAGAGGCAGAAAATAGGTACTTTTAGAACCAAGTTTTGGAGGTCTTCCCGATGTCGGATTTTGCTCCGTGATGGCTCGTTGGAAATATTGCTGAGTCCCCTTTCTAGATATGCCTTTGGTTTTCTAATTGAGCCCCTGTAACCTATTAAAAACGTTAATTTCCAAAGACTGCTATTAGCGCAATGCCAGGCCTGAAAAGGAGGCAAAATGGTCAAAATTTAGGTGTTTTTTGACCTTTTGAGGGGTCAAACTGTTCCAATTGCTTTGATATTTGGTAAGCATAGTGTGCTAGCCATGAGAAGTCCACAAATGTAGATTTTTCCTTCTGAATATGCTCCAATGAAAAGCGTAGTGCCAGTGGCACTGTGCTAGTAGGCCTGCAAAATCACAAAAAACAAAAAGTTGCCCAAATTCCTTAGAAAATGGCGGAAGTCTTCTTCAAGGGGTTTTAGAGACCTGTTGAGAAGCTGATGCCAAAATGCCAAGGTTTTCATGACCTTTTTCCTCCTTTAGGGTTTGGATTTCAATGAGGGCTTTTTTTTCAGTTTGGCACAAGCAAGTTTGTTTTCTTTGGGCATAATGCTTAGTCATTCTTCTTTGCAGATCTAAGCCCTTGTTTCCCTTCTCCAACTCAACTTATAAGTATTTGAGTTATGCATTTTTGTCTCGAAGGAGTGAGTTTGAAATCCCTGCTTCATTTTCTTCATCATTGTCTACCTGAATAAGTTCAAAATCCCTTTCTATTTTAGGATATTCATATTCTACCTTTACATGTTGCTTACCCTTTTCAAGTGGTCGAGCTGAGGTGTGTGGCATGGCCCTTTTCCTTTGGAGACAATGAACACAGACCTTGACCCTCTCTGATATCTGAATCAAAGAGGTGTGATGGTGGTCTTTTTGGTGTCTTGATCATGGCGATGATTTTTGGTGCTATCATCAGCTTTTTCATCTTCACCATTAACCTCACCAGTCATCACATGCTTTAGTTTCATCATTGCTTTCTTGGTTCTTAAAACGATCATCACTCCTACCTTCTTCAATGTTTTCTGCACTGTCACCTTGATTTTCATTTGGGCTACTTTGCCTCTTCACTGTTATTATCTTTATCATTGTCATTCTTACTACCTATTTCTTCATTTTCTTCTTCTTTATTCTCTTCTTTTGTATCTTCTGTTTCTTGCTGGCTCAAATTGCCATCACTGCTCAAATTGTCGTCTTTGTCCCTTTGTTCATTTTCTTCATTTCCTTTTTCTATTTTCTCATCATTTTTCTCATCATCATGGTCACTGTGGGGGTCACTATCTTTAACGTTTTTATGACTGTCTTGACTGTCATAAATGCTCTTTCTTTCACTCATGCTCCCCTCACCACCTTTTTCACTTTGGTCACTAGCATCACCTGTATCCATGTTGCTTTGTATTTTATCATAATTTCCTTCCTCTTTCTCTTTCTGGCTCAAAAAATTAGTTCCTTAATTTTCACCTTGGTTTGACTCATAGTCCTCATTACCCTTACTATCATTACTTTTCTCATCTTCTTGATTTAGCCCATCATCATTATCTATCACCCAAAATGAAAATGGTGGTGACAACCAGTTTTGCTGCTTTGTAGGTCTTTGGAGTCAATTTTGAGGGTTTTTTTGAGCTTTTTAGAGCAAATTATTTGTTTTTCGGAGGGTCTCTACATTAGCGTAGTGCCCTGCCCGAGTAGTTAGGTCGGCCTATTAGTGCAGCGCTAACAGTCGTGCCCATGGGTTAGTGCAGCGCCAAGCATGTGCAGGCCTGCTGGTTGGGTCCTCTGTGTGTCGGGCGTGTATTTACGTAGCCCCATGGATTTGCGCAGAGCCACCTTGGATTAGTGTAGTGCAGTGTTATTTTGAATGGGAGAAATGTAGATTAGTGTAGCGCAAGGCCTGGTAAGCGCAAAGCCACTAATTCGTGCAACGTTAGTAACGTTTGCCCGAAAATTGACAAAAACTCTGTTTTTCTTCTCTAAGCCTTATCTTCTCTTATAATGGT